>CAOLHI010000659.1:0-557603 GCA_948474755.1 Ctenosaura bakeri | reverse complement strand
GCTGGTGATTCAAGAAGGGTGGGACTATGATAATTTCATGTGGAAGCATTATTGCGGTCCCTCTCCTCTTGTGTCCTCATTCCAGGATGCAGCCATCCTGCGGAAAGAGCCCTAGTGTCCTCCATATGACATCCTTCAAATATTTAAATGTAGCTATCATGTTGCCTCTTAACCTTCTCTTCTCCAGGCTAAACATACCCAGCTCCCCAAGCCACTTCTAATACAGCATGGTTTCCAGGCCTTCTACCATTTTGCTCTCCTTCCTCTGTACACATTCCATCTTGTCAATATTCTTCCTGAACTTTGGCATTCAGAACTGGACACAGTATTCCTGGTGGGTTCTGACCAAAGCAGCATAGAGTGGTACTATTATTTCCCTTGACCTAGACACTATACTCCTATTGATACAATCCAGAATCACATTTGCTTTTTTAGCTGCTGACTCATGTTAAGTTTGTGGTCTACGAACACTCCTAGATCTTTTTCACATGTACTGTGGTCAAGCCAGGTTGTTACTCATCTTATATTTGTGTATTTATTTATTTATTCTGCCAAAGTATAGTATCTTACAATTTTCCCTGTTGAAATTCATTTTGTCTGTTTTGGCTGAGCTCTCTAATCTGTCAAGATAATTTTGAATTCTGATCTCATCCTCTGGCATGTTAACAAGTCCTGTGATTTTGTTGTCATCTGTAAATTTAATAAGAATGCCCTCTATTCCCTCATACAAATCATTGATAAAGATGTTGAATAGCACTAGGCCCAGAACTGAACCCTGTGGCACCCGCTAGTCACTGCTGTCCAGGATGAAGAGGAGCCATTGATGAGTACCCTTTGGTTGATCAGTCAATCATTTACAAATCCACTTTACGGTAGCACTATTGAGCCCAGATTTTACTAGCTTGTTTGCAAGAATATCATGGGACACCTTGTCAAAAGCCTTATTGAAGTCAAAATATGCTATGTCCACAGCCTTCACTTCATCTACTAAGCTATTAACAAGAGGGGGGTGGGGGAGAGGGAGAGAGGGAAGGAGAGAGAAGATTAGTCTGGCATGAGTTGTTTTTGAGAAACCAATGTTGATTTTTAATTATCATAGCATGTGTTTCTAAGTGCTTACATACTGTCTGTTTAATGATCTGCTCTAAAATCCTTCCCAGTATTGATGTCAGGCTGACTGGATGGGTCTCCCCCCGCCCTTCGCTTTTTGAAGATAGAGAGAATATTGGCCCTCCTCCAGTCTGCTGGGACTTCTGTTTTCCAGGAATTCTCAAAGATTATTGACGAGGGTTCTGAGATAACTTCTGCCAGTTCTATTAACATCTTTGGATATAGTTCATCTGCTCCTGGAGATTTGAATGCATTTAGAGGAGCTGGGTATTCCTGTACTGCCTCTTTACCTATGCTGTGCTGCATTTCCCCTACAACATCATCTATTCCATTTTCCTCACTGTTTTCCTTCTGGGAGAAGACTGAGGCAAAAAACAAGTTCAGTAGTTCTACCTTTTCTATGAGTTCAGTTTCTACCTTTTTTCTGTCCCCTGTTAGCATTTCATCATACTTTTCATGCCAAGGCCTTAATATTTCTTTATTCTTACTTTTGTTATGGAAATAGCCAAGAAATCTCTTTTTATTGTTTCCAACCTCTCTAGCAAGCCTGATCGCATTCTGTGCTTTATCTTTGCTGACTTTCTCCTTACATTTGATGGTTATTTATTTGAATTCCGCCTTGGTGATTTCCCCATTTTTCCATTTCTTTTGACACTCCCATTTTTATTTCTCTCTGAAACTGTTAGAAATTGTGGCTCCTATATCTCACTTTTAAGAAGCTCCCATCTATCAGGAACTCCCTTCTCTTTTAGTATTCCTGGCCATGGGATCATTCCTAGTATTTCCCTAATTTTACTGAAATCAGCTTTCTTAAAATCTAGAATGTATGTCTGACTATGCTTGGCTTCCTCTTTCCACCGTATAAGAGCAATTTCATTGACTCCTGGGGCCCCCTGCAGAATACAGTCTAACCCCTGGTTTAGACTGAACAATTTTCGTAATGAAAACCGGGTCTAATATATTTTAAAAGACTTTTTAAAAGGCATTCATTTGTAAGAATGTTGCCATAGGTTAAATGTGAAAAGATGCAACTGCATTTTTAGACCTTTAGACATGTGCTCCTGTAGTTCTTTCATACACTTGACAGCTTCATAGACAACCTCTTATATCGCTTTTTATATTTCTGGCAGCTTGAGCTATAAAGAGATGATGTTATCTTGAGCTTTCTTAAAAAGACCACAGTGAAAACTGTTGTATTAAAAGCTGTTTAATGCAGTCCTTGAGAAAAAACATGGAGTTGACAAAAATATACAATAGAGAGGTATATGTTATCATTGGTTTCCAATATTCCTTGCATAGGCTTTTGATGATCTTGCTGACACGGGTTTTATTTCTTCACTAAGCAATCAACGAGTGACCTGAAATGGTGCCTGGGTGATTCTCTGAAGGCATTCTGCCAAACCACTTTGCAGAAATGTAATCCTCGGCAGGGCTATCGGTTCAGGTTAGTTTATCTCTGGAGTCAATGATGGCCCTTTAAAAATTCACCAGCTCACATGTCCTTTTCAATAATGGTGCTTAACTGTTTTGTGTTCTGATTTTGTGGGCATGTGAAAGAACCATGATTTTCCGAATAAGGTGACATGTCCACTGGTAACAAGAAACTGACAGCCTTTACTTTACCCCTATAGGGGGAAAAACATGCAAAATGTTTTGAGAACACTCTTTTATTAAATGCTTTTCCTTCTTATTACATCAGCACAACATGGTTTATCAATGCAAATGTACCCCCATTACAGCTGTACAGTCTAGTGAAAGGCTCTTGCATAGCACACACCAATATTCTATCTTGGCTGCTTAGTTACATCTGCCTAACTAAGTAGTGTCTCCTAGCTTACCCTCCATTAGCTTACCATAGAAACTGGCAGCTGGATTTGGTGGAGTCCATTCAGCTTTCAATCAGGGTACAAGGAGGCTGGCATTTCCAACTCCCTCCTGCCAGCAAGGAAGACAGTGACATAGACTTGCAACAAGGGCCCTGCTTCTGATTGTCACAGCATCACTCACTGGTGGGAGAGGACTGGAAATGTCATCCTCCTTGTGCCCTGATTGGAAACTAAATGGACCCCAGTTGCTGACTTTTAAGGTGGACTGGTGTGGCATTTATGTAGTTTTGTAGTGAGACTATGTTGTCTTACTTCAAAAAAGAACAGCTATAGATCCATAATTCTAGGTTATTAATCTATAACGGCAATATGGAATGTCAGCCAGAATTTGGAGAAACAAACTTATTTGGAAAATGCCTGTAATCTAGACAATAGTGAAATTATTTCAGGTTTATCCTTCAATGTATCCTTCAGTGCTGTAGTATTCCAACAGGATCATACAGAGTAATTGCTGCAATATGTAGTGAACTGATTCTCTTAATCTTGCAAAGGGTCAGCATTATGTTTTCCCCCATTTGTTTGGTCGCTATAGCCAGCTAATGTACCTGATGTATAAAGTGAACTTAAATAACTCACACTGGGAACCTCATTCACATATAAGTGTAGGATAATCAGGAATCTATTCCTTTGACCTTGTCCAGATTGCTATAAATTGTGAGGAAATGCCTCTCAATGCTCTTGGTATAAATCTAGGAGCCCTAAGTCCAGAGATCTTCTGAATAGATGTGCATGGGCCAAGGACAAAATAATATAGTTTATGACAGTTGTTTGTAGCAAGAAAGTTAGCTTGCTATTACAGAGCTTGGAAAAATTCACCCCTCTTTCTAAAACTACAGCTCCCAGAATCATTTGGATTGGTTGAAGGATTCTCTCAACTGCTGTCCAAAAAAGGACACTAACATCCTGTTGGTATTACAGTGGCATAATTTGAAATTACACCAGTATAAGTTAGACTTATACTATGGTAATTCACTTTTTGGGGTCCTCGCAGAGGTCAGAATTTATCTACTGGCAATGCAATAATAAATATTCTACCCAAAGCTACCTTTTCTTATCTGCAGCTCCCTGAACCTGGTGATTTTTGGATGGTGAGAGGCAAGCACCCAGCTATGTTTGTATGGGTGGGCCTATTTTTGTATACGTGGACCTAGAGCAATGACATCACCTGCAGGGACCTCTGGAGGTCCCTGAGGTTGCCTCTTGCTGTGCGTTCAGCCATAGGATAATAGCTGGATAGTTGTTTGCCAGCTCCCCTAATGCTTCACCAACCAAGAAATGGCTAAGTTCAGGGGGCTGCAGATGAAAAAAGGTAGGTTTTCTATTGCAGCTGGGTCTCATAGGCTACATCTCCAGATGCAGGATTGCAGCTGGAATTTTTCCAAGTCTTGATTACCATCTGTTTACCCTAAACTAAGTTCTGTTGTCAGTAGGGTATATTTTTAGGGTTGCAGCCTGAAAGGTATAGAGTACTCCCTTTATTGCCATGATAGTGATAAATGATTTCGCATACCTACAGTAATTTATACCAGGGGAGGTAAACATTTTTCTTTTTTGATGTTTTAGTCCACAACTATCATAATCCCTTAGCATTGGTCATGCTGGATAGGATTGATGCAAGTTGTAAACTGCCCAGAAGGTCAAAGTATCTTCTCTCACACTTACACCCTGTAGAACTTACGTGATGTACTTGCTTTAACACAGTTGCTTTAACAGCTATCAGAGGTCTGGGGCTATACTGGCCATCCATGGGACACTGGGGTGCTGCACTCCCACCTGCTTTCCCAGCCCTGAATGAAGTACAGTCAGTCCTCCACACTGACAGGTTTAACTTTCTTGGGTTTGAGTATTTGCGAGTTTATCCAAACCCTGCCCCCACCATCTCAAGTGGCTCTTTTTTAGGGGAACTTTCCCTCTTGGTGGCTGTGCAGATCAAGCTGTGCAGTCCCTTAAAAATCCACCTTTTAGCCTCCTCCTTATCCTCTTCCTCCTGCTCCACCATCACCAGCCACTGCCTGGCCAGCTAAGGAGAGCTCACTTTGCAACTTGTCAGCACTGCAAACCCACTCCTGATGCCCCTCTTGCCCAGTGAAGGAGATGAGCAAGAGAGGAAATATAAAGCCATTATGCTTACCCACCCCTTTTCTCTCTCCTTTGCCTGATCTGGTTTGGATCCTGGGTGCCCACTCTTCCCACTATGTCAGAGACACACACACACACACACACACACATTTTGATATGTGCGATTTTTCCACTTTTGTGGGGATTTTGAGCCCCTAACCCTAGCAAATGTGGATGGTCAACTGTACTTTAAATAAATTAATTGAGATGGGTCTCCATCATCTACCCTGCGCCTAATATGGTAAGTCTGTTCTCTTTTTTTTTAAAGAGAGATCTTTTTTGAAAACAGGAAATCAAACAGAAGTCAACATCTGGCAAAATTATCCCCATGTCCTCTTTGAAGGCAGAACACTTTTGGGCTATTTTTTTAAAATGCAATTTTTGTGGGAGTGCTAGGTCCCTTGTGGGACAAAAATGGCCCCAGGGACCCCATGTGGCTTCACCTCTGGGACCATGTCATACTGTAAAATTATAGCACTATGATTCCACTTTAACCGCCATGGTTCCATCCTATGGAATTGTAGGATATACTGTTTAGGGAGGGACATTTAGAATTCTCAGGGAGAGAGCTCCTTGAGTATTTCACCACACTACAAATGTCAGGATTCCATATGATGTTCCCATGTCAATTAAAACAGAATCATACATCTGTAACTCAGTACTGTGAAAGAACTCCTGCTTTCAAAACTGATTGATGTGATAATGACAGTTAGCATGGTAAAGGATAATTATTCCTCTGTTAGCATGTTTCAGCCATATAACTGCATCAAACAGTATGATTTGTGTGAAAGAGTGATCCTCTGACATGATAATGTTTTAGATAATTAAACTACCAGCCAGAATCTTTTTAGGGAACTGTGCCTCTGTAAGTGGGCTTATGTCTGCAAGAATTAGAATTGAGCAGTTCCATAATGTCCCTATCCAGTTGGCAGCTGCTGTAACCTTACTATTTAGCAGATCTGGCAAAATGATCATTGTGAAATAGGATGCACATCACATCAGTCTCAATGCACATTTCATCAATCCCAATGCACATTGGTCACCAATGCAGATCATGCAATCTTGCTTGTGTCCTGTTGCACATCTTTGTAATTCACTAACAGGGTTTCTTAGGCCATTTCCGCAATACACTGTTATAGTGCTATTAGTCCATTTTCAACATCCCGTAGCATCCTGGGGTTTGCAGTTTAGGGAGGGGCATTTAGAATTCTCAGCCAGAAAGCTCAGTAGACTACCAATCCTGGAATTCCATAGGATGTAGAAAATGGAATAATAGCACTATAATGATGTAGTGCAGAAATGGCCATAGTGTTTCTGCTACACAGGTAAATATACCTAAAGTTACATTAACGTAGATAGTAATAACAGGATTCAGGCAAACGAGGTTTAATGTTCTTAAATAATCTAAAAAGATAGTTCTTGACCCTTTATTCTTTATTTCAGCATTCAGTCTAGCCTACCTGCATTTGTAAACATGGTCTTGGAAAGAGTGCCTTTTATTTGATGAACAGCTGGAGAGGCAATCCGATGGGAGCTTTGAATATCCGTTCTCTTCCTTGTTGGTTAGCTGCACATCTGTAGGAAAGGTTGATGGTTTGATTATCCCCTTTACTTCAAGGGTGCCCTTGAATGGATTCCTCTTGTCAGGTTTATAATGCTTGTTGCCAGAAAATGAAGGCACAGATGAGGAGATGGAATAACGTCTGACGGTCATAATATTACCTGTACAAAGAATGCAACTATGTAGTGTGGTTGTTTTTCCTCTCTTTTTCATAATCACTTTGTAATAATAAACTGAAGAGCTAGCTTCATATGACTGTGAAGGAAACATTTCTTTGCAACCCTTTAAAAAATTAATTTAGATTAGAGCAGAAGTAGGGTCCTTCTCATTGCATTGTAATTCCCATGAGCCCTAGATATCAAGCAAGTGGTGAAGAGTGATGAATATTTGAGTCCAATAACATCTGAAGGGCTACATGTTCTCCAGTGCTGAAGGGGCTCTGAGGAAGGAGGGAACGATCACTTTAGGAAGGATGTAGCTACATTGGAAATGGAGCAAAATGAGGGTGTTTTGCCCCTCAAATAAGAATTTTGCCTCCAAACAATTTTTTTCTTTAGACACCAAATTTCTAGTATCACAACAACTTAACAGTTTAACTGAGCATTTAGAAACAAAACCAAAAAATGGCATCCAAATAAAGGGCAAAGGCAAAGATTCCAAGGGAATGTGAACAGATCTAGCTATCACTGTTTCATTTTCTGAAAAGCTAGAAATTTGGTGACTGATGAAAAATTTCATGGGGGGCTGAATTCTTATGGGGGACAATGCCCCTGCTATAGCCCTGATTTTAGGATGCAACACAGATGCTGTTCTAGAGACACACAAGAAGAATGGTTGGTATCTCCTAGGGTAGCCATGTTTTCTGCAGAGCAATACGGGATGTGTGAGGCTGTCCTGTAGAAGGATACCTCATGTCCCCAGGGCTTTAGAAAGATCTCAGCATTCCTTGAGATTTCAAATCACACAGTGACCCCAAAACTGATCCAAATCTCATGATGGCAGGCTAGTCATGCTGAAAAGAAAACTTTACTCTGTTGCTTGGTGTTGGATGGATAGCAGGAAGAGCACTGGAATCCCAACTAATGGAACCACAGTATGGTATGTAAGGCCTGATTGTCGCGTACATATAAAATGCTCAGAAGTCCATCTGGTGGAACCTGCTCTCAAAAATAGGATTCAGGGCATCCAAAATGGGGCCAGAATTTTGAACCTCAAATATGGGATATGCCATACAAAACAGAATGCATAGAAACCTTGGCATTTACTTATGTTAAATTAATGTATGTAACACCATATAGCCAAAATCTGAAGGTATGACAAGTAACCCATAAATCAGGTAACTGGGATGATTAAGACTGAATAGAGAAGACAGACCCAAGTAAGCTGTTGGATGCTAAGATTGCTTCAGAACAGGAATGGGGAACGAGTGACTGTTTCCAAATCATTTTGGTCTTCATTAGCATAGTCAGTAGTTTGAGATGATATGTACTGTCGTTTCATAACATGTAGGAACCTAAGACTGAGAACCACAGCCCTAGAAGAATGAAACTGTACATGACATTTTGCGTGGCACACTGCCAGCAATAATCTCTGAGTGAATACATTTGTGTGAACATCTAGAAGTCTTGGCACAGATGTCTTTACCTTTTCTTGCCTTGGTCCCATAAACTAAATTATTATGGCTAGAATTCATTAGGGAAGTTATTAATATGTAACCATCTTAGTTTCACAACTATGTAGTATCTTCTGCCCAACTCTACCCTACCCCCACTTTCCAGGCAGCAGCAGCTGAAATTGACAGAGATCTATCCCCTCTATTGATCAGGAAGCAGCCGACTGACATTCCCACACCCTCACATGAGCATTTTTGGCCAGAATCAGGGTCAGCCAGAATCATGGCCTCTGTTGCAATTTCCCCTCACACTGCTTTCTGATTGACAAGGGAACGGTCCCCTATTGATTGGGGGACTTTCATGGTTCCTACATATCCCCTAAACTAGGGAATACATAGGGATTATGAACAGAAAACACTCACAAACACATAACTCTCGGTTACATATTCGTAACGCTTTAGTGAATTTTGACCATCACATTTTAGGTTAGCATTTTTGGAAGGAGGGTATGCTGTGCTACTCTAGGACCAAGAAGAAAGTGTTGACATGTTCTGAAATATCACCTAGTTGGTGAGGTGGAATATTAAGTGACAACTTATCCACAATATGAAAAGATTTAGTCCAGTTATTCTTTATCATTGATGATCTCATGAATCTACTCAGAACCCAGTTTATATTCAATTTGTTAAAAAAAAAAAAAGCATCTTTGTGAACATCAAGTGCAAGATTTTTCTATGATTTTAAGACTGTCTGCTTGAAAGTCAGCCGATTGGCTTGAGACCTTAATTGTATTTGGGGTTTTAAGCCTAGATACAATTATAGAGAAAGCCCTAACTGAATTCAATAATGTTTACTTCAAGTATATATGTACATGGCTGCATTGTTATTGGTATTGTGCTTTAGCATAGTTACACCTTACTTTGAGTCCTTCAGAGAGCATTTAAATGTTTGGCAATTCACACTATCCTTGGTGCTATTCACAGATACCACTGTCTCATTCACTTCACTCCCTGCATCTGATAAAGCAGATTTAATTTTATGCATGCTTATGCTATCAGCTATTATGCTATCTCTCATTTAGTCTTAAAGGTGTTACAAGATCCCTTTGCAAACTGACCCAGATTAACCCAGCTATGTCTTTGAATCCTTGGAGATTGTCCCAGAGCTTTATTAAGCATATTTAACACATAATGCAATAAGGCATCATGTTATAAATCTATATCATGATACATTTGTCAACCTCCAACTGTGTATATCAAAATGAACCTCTTCCATTAAAAGAATGAAAGCAAAACCCAGTTAATATATTATGCAAATTTTTGGAAGAGATGCTCCTCAAACGAGGAAAGACATCTGTTTGTCATAGCAAATGCTTTTTCTTACTTCACTAACTTGCATTTAGCATGCTTTATTTAGTGATTGGTCATTGGAAGGTACCTTACTTTGTATGTCTGATTGCTGAGACATGTATCTCTGTGGAAATTCTATCACTGGAAAGAATATTTTCTAACAGCAGAGAATACATATTCCCTTAAACATCTAGTTTGATCCTAAATGACAGAGTTAAGCCATACTGAAGCTTAGCTCCATATGGTCATTTTGGATTTGATGCAGCCTTGGGAACTGTATTTTCCAATCCTTCTCCAAGAAACTTGGCCTACAAATACCATACTCTTTGACACAGAATCAATGTTCTTGGGAACAATTAGAACATTCACAATTTGGGCATCATGATGATGCTGTGTCAAAAATAGTGAAGTCTCTAAACTAGAAAGGCCTTTCCTTCAGGCAAGCTGCACTACTCAGAACCCCAAAATTGGTCTGATTATCCTTTGTTTCAGCATCTAAAGTATGGAGAGATCTGAATTCTGGGTAAATCCTTCCAGTCTAAGATCCAGTCTGGTTTGGGGACAGCGTCTTGGTTATCCTTGATTCTCCTAGATCTTAGTGGCGTTTGATATCACCAACCTTGACACTTCTTGACTCATTTGAAGGGATTAGTGGAATTGTCCTGACCTAGTTTCATTCAGTTTGGAGTAATAGGAGCTGAAAGGTCATAGTGGCTGACCAGTGCTGACCAGAGGCTTATGGAATGTTGTGATATACTACCTTGTCTTCCCTGCTATTAACATCTACATGAAACCACCAGGTGAGGTCTCAAGGGAGTTGAATGGTGAAATTAGTAACATTCAGACTAGTTGGAGCCAATATCTTACACACTGAAACTTAATCTTGACAAAAGCCAGACAGAAATACTTCTAGTAGGTAAATTACCTGACTGGGGATTCGGTATGCAATCCATCTTGCATTCCCTTGGAAAGATCAGGTTTGTAGAGTGTGTGAGTGTGTGTGTGTTGTGCTTCAGCAGTCCTGTAAGGCATACATTAATGAGCCAGAACTCCTGCTAGATGCACATTGCTTCAAATGAGCATAAGTTCCCAGGTTTGTCTGGTTCATCAGCTATCTCCATATCTGACAAAGATGGACCTTTCCACTGTCATTCATTTCCTAATAACTTTCAGATTAGACTACTATAATATGATATACATGGGTCTCGCTGTGAAAAGTTTTGGGAAATGGCAACAGGTGCAAAATCTAGCTAACAGATTGCTGTTGGGAGTGAGGCATTTTGTTCATGTTACATCTACATTGGTTAGGTTCCCCATATTTTAGTTCAGTTAATAGGGTGCCGTTTTGTTGATGGACTCATTTAAAGTATGGGGTTAACTACTGAAACCTCAGAGGATTAGGAAATGGGTAGCATAAGGACATCCTTTTTTCAATAATTATTCCCGAAATGCTCCTGTTATAATCTAAAGCCCTACTTCAGCTTTTCTGGCCTCATGATGGGCCTTTCTGCAGTTCACTTTTATAGAGCTATTATTCCACTTTCAACATCCTATGGAATCTTGGGGCTCACAGTTTAGGGAGGGGCATTTAGAATTCTCAGCCAGAGAGCTCTTTGGCCTCAGTAAACTACAAACCCCAGAATTCCACAGGATGTTGAAAGTGGAATAATAGCCCAATGTTAGGTTAGATCACAACATTTAGTTCTTCAGTGGCTGTACCTACTTTGTGGAGTGTTCTGCCAACATAGATTCATCAGGCCCCACAGAAACTACACTTTCTTGGGTAATGTATTCAGAGTTGTAAAGGTTACTTTGGGGATTATAGCTTCTATATTCTCCTATTGGGGGAAATCTCAGAATTGTAATTCCTCCCTGCCCCCAAAGTAATTTTTCTAAACTCTGATTAAACTTTTAGGATGGTTTTGTTTTTAAAGAAAATACCAGCCTTTGGGTGTAATTTAACTTAAACTTCCTGTTGTTCTTTATGACCAGTATTCTCTATCAGTACACATATGTATATTTCATAAAGTAACCTTTCCTGGACCAGTCTCCCCAAACCTGATGGAAACATGGAACATGTGTGAATGATGCTTCTGTCAGGTTTTGGAGAGTTGGGCACAAGGGGTTACTTAGTGTAGCTAATATAGAATACTACCCAACATTTAAAAGTCTGTTTTAAATATTGCTCACACTGTTTCTTTACCACCTTGAGTCCTCTGTCAGGGAAATAGACGGGATATAAACTTTTAAACAAACAAACACTGGAACTAAGTTATCTTGTTTCTTCAGAGCTGGAATCAAAACAACCATACGTGTTTTCAAAGCAATATTAATTTAACTGCCAGACAGTAGAAATGTATTTGTAGGGTACAACCTGTTGTTTAATCCTTTCATCATTTCTAAATAACTTTTGGATTGTTGCCTATTTTTTTCACCCATTCTATAGAACCTTTCACTATGCTGCAGAAGTTCTATTACATTTTTAGCATGTGTCTCCTCACAAGAACTTCTACACATCGGATTGCTGTGCTTCTCATTTTAAAGATTGGGAATTTGGCTTCTGAAGACTTATGTCATACCCTCTAAAATTTTGTAAATGAAAACCAGGACATGAGTGGCCAAGCAACACCAGAGTATATTTATTAATGTGGAAGAACACACAGTTATTAATGTGGAAGAACATACAATCTAGGAGAAGCTGCAGAAGTTTACTTCCCTCTGAGTCTATAAAGAACAGTAAGATTCTGCCCTCTTCTCTTTCTCATCCTGCTGAGTTAATGGGGTGCAAACTACTTTTGAACTTTGCAACAACTGAAATAATTCAGGGTCAAGGGGAAAGTGGGAGAAGGAGAGAGAAACTGGGGCATCTTAAAAGCAACTGAAAAAGTGATATGACAGAGGAGTAATTGGGATCATCACTGCCAAATTGGGACAGCTGGAAGGTATGTAATATTTGAGGCCTACCCAGAGAGCTGAGCTGTCAGTGAGATATTGGAATCCAGCCCTTTTCAATCTAGGGTTATCAGTCACTATTGAACTACAGTTCCCATAATCCCCAGACAGTCTGGCCAACAGCCAGGGTGAAATGTTACCTAACAACATCTGTAGTGCCTCAAAGTAGGAAAGGTTGCTTTAGCCCTGTTCTAATTCAGCACTGGCCCAAATATGTGAGCCTCTAGATGTCTTTTGGACTCCATCTCCCAGGATTTGTGCCAGGAACTCTGACTAGGGCTCATGAGAAGTGCTGTCCTACAATATCTGGAGGGCTACAAGTTGCTGACTCCTGCTGTAACTAAAAGGACAAATCAGTCATATTACTTAGTCACAACCAAAGTTTGCCCAGAGTTAGGAAAAGCTGCTTTTTCTTTTGGACAGTAGCTTTCAGAATTCCTCAGTTAGTTGAAAGCTTTAGAGAAAAAAAGAAACTTTTCCAAACACTGAATTCTCTCCCCATCATCTGTCATAGCTACTTGGTACCTTTTTGCTCCTGTAGTGTCAAAGCTGAGTCAGCCGAGATGTTCCTGCGCAGTGCTACTGGAGAACCAGTGACCTCATCTCCTGTGTCTGTGAGGCTCCGTGTTTCTGCCTTCTTGGCTTCATCTTCTGCTCCTTCCTCTTGCTTGGGTCCCCTTTGCCCACTGAATTTAAGTTCTCCACGAAGGGCTCTGTTTTCCCTCTCTAGCTTGATGATCTCAGAGCGCATTTCCTGGATGACTCGCATGAGCCGCTTGTTTCCTTCCATTTCCCCCCCTCCCTCCTTGCCAGACTGCCAGTTCCAACACGGCTTGCTTTTAAAAAGAAACCATGAATCCAAGGTGAGGAGCTCATGTGGCTCATAAACACATCTGAACAATAGCACTCCCTCCCTGGGCTCAGCATTGTGCGGTCTTTCACCACCAGCAGAGCTTGGGTAAACTGTCAAGGTTTCAAGAGCCTCTCCATGATTTATTAATTCTGGGTTTCATTTTTCCAAATTGAGCCTTCTTTTGGCAGCAACTACTTCTGCACATAGATGTTGGCCCTGTTGATTGTACAAAGCTGGATCATGTGGCACAGCCACTTTGCTGAGTACAAACACAAACAATACCTCCCATATTTGCCTCGAAGTTTGCATTCTGGTCTCCATACCCTCCAACATTTCATAGATAAAATCAGGACATGTGTGACCAAGAGACATCAGAGTGAGATCAAGTTGGCAAACGTTACTAATGAGGAAGAACAGACAGATTAGGAGAGGCTGAAGAAGTCTATGAGGAAGAACAAGGTTCTGCCCCCTTCTGTGCTCTCTCCTCATTGAGTTAATTGGGTGCAAACTACTTTTGCATTTTGAATCAGTTTGCAGCAATCACAGTAAACTGAAGGAGAAAGAGAAACTAGGACATTTTAAAAGCAGATGAAAAGGTGGAACGACAAAGGTTTAATCATGACTGTCCCTGCCAAATTGGGACAGTTGGAATATCTGAGTCTCTCAGACATTTCTGCATAGGGAGGGGCCTTTGAAGACCTCTCCCTAAACTGCAACCCCAGGATTCCGTAGGATGTTGAAAGTGGAATAATAGCACTATAACAATCTAGTGCAGTTGAACGGTTCTATCCTGAACACTCCTCCATTATGGAGGTTTGCTGAGTGTTTAAGACTCAACTTTTTACCAAGATGAAACCAAGTTCATCCAGCATGTCCTTCTTCACCTCCACAGAGATGTTAGTGTCGCTTCCTGGTTCTCCGAAACACTTTATTTTCAGAAATAACTTCTGAAGAATGGAAAAACATGCCTATGAGCAGTGCCCAGGAATTCCCATTAAACAGCAGGTTTCCCTAAACTTGTTACTACCCAGAAATGAGAAATATATTTCCACCCAGTTCCAGATGTGTTTTGTTTCTGACATTTGCTTAAAGTGTTCAGAGCAATATTGTGGGAGAGTAAGGAGAGACGGACCAGGCATGAATCTTGCATTAGAAATGAAAGACAATATCATGGGCTGCTCCAGTTACCTGCTCCCTGGGAGTATTTCTGTGCAGTAAAATACCCTCATGTGGTACCTAGAATCATCCATTTTCTCCGTCTGATTTGGTATGAGTAAGAAAACTCGAAGGAACTCACTGAGCAGCACAGAAGTATTTTTTTAAAACAACAACAACACTGTGCCCTTTGAAGTGATTTTTTTTTTCATTTACCATTTCTGAATAGAGAAACTTTGATTCATTATGCAAAGCAGCTAACAAGAGTAAAATCTATGGCTTGGATCCATTAGTACAGGAAGCCTCTACAGCTCCAGTAATCTGCTGATACTTGTGGAGGTGGAGGGCTGTACTAATATTAGCATAAGATGTAAGAGAAAGAAATGTGTTGTTTGTTGTATTTGTAAATATCAGTGTTAAAGCTAATTGGCATTAATTCAGGAATCAGGTGTTGTTGTGCACCTTAAAGTCATTTCCAGCTTATGGCAACCCTAATTGGTTTTCTGGGTGTGAGAGTGTGTGAGACATCCAAGGTCATTCAGTGGGTTTTCACAGCCAAGGAGGAAATAAAGTAGTAGCAATGTACTTGTAACACATTAATTTTAAATTTATTTGTTAAATTAATAAATTACAACAATATTTCGAAATGCCCACAATACCTCCCAAGTTGGCTTGAATCCAATTGTTATTCCCAACTAGAATAGACTAGTTGACTCAATGAGATATTCATGAGTGTTGGTTTACCATTAACCAATTGCTTGTCTATGCCAGTTGGGACTAGTAATTGAATTTAGGCCATAATTTCCCAAAATAAAGAATTCAAATAACATGAAATATTAATCATTACTGAGAGCATTGCTGTTGTTGTTTAATGCTTTACATGACAGCTTTTAAAATCATTATTATAACTTATTAAGTTATAACAAATTATTTTCAAGCTCTAGTATAGTTGCTGCAGGTCTGTCACAATGTGTGTGTATGTGTGTATTTTTTTGTGCCCTTTGAAACTAGCTTACCATATGTTGACAATAACAATGGGTGATGAGACCATTAAAGGAGCACCATGGTGAGAGTGCTGGGAAAACTATTTTATGCATGTTAAGTGACAGTTTTTGGGAGGATGTATAAATGGTTTTATATCATAACAACACAACACACCCTCTGTTGCTCACCAGTGTGAATGTGCTGAATGCCTCAGAAAACTGCTTGGGAGAGTTGCTTCTCTTGTTATTTTAAGCTACTGTTGGTGTTGAGCTATCTGTCCTCTGTGCTTTTCTTGCTGTTAAGGTGTGGTGAGTGTTAAGACCTGCTGGAAAAAGGGACAATTGTGGGATATTGCCTATGCCACAGAATACAATTTTACAGCATACTAAGTACATAGAGACATAAGTAGCTACAGTCACCCCTCCACATTCTCAAGTTTAACTTTCAAATTTCTCCAGTCCCTTCCCCTCCACCTTGAGCGCTTATTTTCTGAGGGAACCTGCTTCCATCTCAACAGCTCTGATCAGGCAGCACAGCTCTTTAAAAACTTTCCTCTGGTCCTCCTCCTCCTCCACCACCAGTTGCTGCTTGGCCACCTCGCTTGCATCCCAGTTTCTCAGCACCATGAACCCTCTCTTGATTCCATCCCACTACCTAAGGAATGATATGGATGAAAGAGGGGAAGGACTGTATAGGGCCATCATGTTGATCCACTCCCCTTTCCTTTCCTTTTCCTTAGCTGGTTTGGACCTTGGGTGCCTGCTGTCTCCGCCATGCCTTGGACTGCTTTCCATAGACACACACACCACATATTTTGATATTTGTGATTTTTCCACTTTTGTGGGAGTCCTGTGCCCTAACCCTAGTGAATGTGGAGGGCTGACCATATATGTAGTAGGCTATTGTATTTCAGTCTTGTAGGCCTCTCAGCACATGTTCAGCACAGTGAGTTCCTACCCTTATTCCTGGCTGGCCCTTATCAGAGGGAGAGCAAGTCCCACAGTGGCAAGATGAGCTCCTCTGCCCCCGTACAACTGCTGCTCAGGCTGTAGGTCCAGAGAAAGTTTCCCATTGTCTTCCTCTTAGGTTAAGAGAGTGTGACTTACCCATGACATGGGTTTCCATGACCGAGTGGGGAAATGAATCCTTATTACTTCGTGTTCAAGTCTAATACTCTAACTGCTATACCCCATGGGCTTCGGGGACTTAGAATTGTAAAATTGTCATATAGTGTGAACACATGGGAAAAAAAGAAATGCCCCTCTTTTTTTGGAGTGGGGAGAGAGGAATCAAAATCTTCAGATGCAATAGTAGCACCTTTTACAGAGTGAAAGTCACTTTGTTATTTTAGGAACATAAAATGTGTCATTTGGATTGTCATAAAATTGTCATGTTTTATGATAACTACAAATTGAATTTACTTTTTAAAAATATCCTTTAAAAAAGGAAACAAATGGATCTACAAGGACCTGAATGTCAGGAATACAACAACAGTAAGAAACTTTTTTTTTTAAGTTTTGGTTGTTTATTTGGAACAGGCCAAAAAGGGAGGGGGAGCTAAACAGAAAAGAAACTATGAACATTAGGAAAATAAAGACAATTATTTTGTGTTCTCTAGTTCTCCATACTGTAAAGCAGATTTAAACCACTTTTTCTCATAAAAAGAACTGAGGAAAGGAAACCAAGATCAGGAATTGAAGTGATCTCATACCATACATCATGATACATAGAAGCCTTCCTGCTTTGTCCTTTCTTAAATATTTTGCTTATCATTCTGAAACAAAATATTCTTTAATTAATTTTTTCATTTTTTTCCTGAAAAAAGAAAAAAAAAGCTTCAGAAAAATATGGGAAACCCCCCACCCACTTCACTTTTTACCATTTTTCCTTGGTCATAACGTCTTTGGGGGAGCTACAGAAAGACATTGTAAAAGGGCATGTCTGTATCTGACCAGTTAATTTGTTTCTTACTGAACTGCTTCTAGAATAACTTGTAGGTGAGGGCAATTAAAATAAAGCTTTGAATAAGTTGTACACCGTGAAGGGCATAATCTTTACAATGCTGGAAAAATCGTGACCATTCAGCTAACTTATATGAAACTTATATCACTTGTTAAACTTATAGGGTTTGCATCAAAGGAGGAATCCAATATAAACTGATGTTGCAAGATTTGGAAACGTATTTTTCAGATTTTGTAAATGTATAAGTCAAGGAGTGTTTTTGTTTTGTTTTGTATAATTAAACATCTTACACCAGGAACAGATCAAGATTTGGTGAGATCCTGGTCAGTTTGTGATGGAAACAAGATTGCATGTGTGACTAGGAGCTGCCATTTTGATTTCCCAGAGGGCTTCATATAGTGTTATTCTAGGGCACCGTCTGGATGTAAAATGGTGAATAGCTGATCCTGCTGCTCAGGCTGAGGAGCTCTGGGCAAGTAGATCTTGACAGGGTCCTGGTCTCTGGATCCAAGGCATTGATTTCTAGACAGTCTTCTTTGCATCTAATAAAGGACAAAACTTGTTATAAAACTGGAAACTCAAAATAAATAAATATTATACCAGTTAGGGTGAATCAGAGGCCATGTAGGCAACTCAAGTGCACTATAGTTACAGACTATCTGTCTTCCATTACTTGTGTAAATATATCCAAGGCAAGGGAGAATTTAACCCAGTGATGATGGAAATTTTTACTAAGAGGCTTTGGTCAGACATAAATGTTCTTGTTGGTTCTGTGGGCTGAAGAGTGAAAAGTCATGGCGTCCAAAACATAACTGAGTCCTCAAGTTTCGTACTCTTGGTTTTCTCCTTTTCCAACAAGAGATCATGTATAGGCTAAGTGACACCAAAGCGCCCAATTATCGTATCATTTCTGACCTCTTAGTTCACTCTGTCAACAGTCACCTTCTACCCATGACCTTTTGATCTCATTCAGGCCAATCATTTCACTCTTGAGTTGCACCCCAGTGGCTTCTGGGAGTGTTCTGTGGGCTAAAGATATTACAGTCTGCCTCCTCTGGAGGCAAAGAGGGATCAGAGCTTCAAAAAGTTACTTTTCTAGAACATTATGGCAGGAATCTTGTTGTTTAGTCCAAACTATAGTAGATTCCTTCAACCAGTTGTTGAATGGTGAGTCAACACATAGGTAAATCTAACTCATTCAGTGGCTTTATTATAGTCAGTACCTATAACTCCCAGATTTCCCCACTCAGCATAGCTAGAGACCATGGTGACTGAAAGCTCTGAAAAGGAGAATTGGTATCAGAGGTCCTTCCTGGCTGATGGCAAAGCGTTTATAGCATAGCAGTGTTACTGGTATGTTTCACAGGTAATAACAACATGAAGGTGGTGCTCCAAGTGACCTGGTGAATCTGACAGGTTAAAAATCGCTCCTGCTCCTACTCATATGGAAAAGGGAGGGAAATGTCATGGTGGTTTTTTTCATGCTGTAGAAATCCCCATCACAGGAGGCAATCCTGGTTCTCTTTCTACAAACCTTCTGGTGGCTGGCAAAGACCTTTTTATTCAAAGAGTTTTTCTACTGTTAACTGCAGAAAGCTCATTAATGAGGGTCTGTATTTTCATTCTCATGACTAGTTTAAATGCTTTTGAACTATTTAAAATGAATGTTGTTTTAATATAATCTATTTCTTTCTGAGAAAAAAATTGTAATGACTCTCTTTTACTTGCATTTTTCTGTTAATCTATTTTGTGAACCATTTGGATCCAATGCAGGGAGAAAGGTAGAATAATTACTCAGAATAGTGTAGTGATTTGGGCATTGGACTACAGTTTGGGAGACTAGAGTCCAAATCCCTGCTTAGCCATGGAAACCCTATGAGTGACCTTGGGCAAACCACGATCCCTTAGAGGAATGCCATGGCAAACTCCCTCTGAACAGATGTTGCCAAGAAAACTCCGTGATACATTTGCCATTGTTCTTGTGCCTTCAGGTCATTTCTAATTTCTGGTGACCCTAAGGAAACCCTATTAGGGGTTTTTCTAGGACTGAGGGTAGGTGACGTGACCAAGATCACCCAGTTTGTTTCCATGACCAAGCAGGAAACTGAACCCTGGTCTCCAGCATTGTAGATCAATTCTTAAACCTCTATACCATGTTGGCATTCAGGCTGGCTTAGAGTCACTATAAGTTGGGCCATTTCTGCACTAGCCTGTTATAACGCTATGATTCCGCTTTCAACATCTTATGGAATCCTGGGGTTTGCAGTTTCAGGAGGGGCCGGCTGGCACCTCCTGAAACTGCAAACCCCAGGATTCCATAGGATGTTGAAAGTGGAATCATAGCACTATTAACAGTCTAGTGCGGAAATGGCCTAAAACTAGAACTTGGGTCTTCCAAGTCTAGTCCAATATTTCGTCCACAGTAACATCCCTGTGAATTGGTTTGGTAACATATTATTTTGAAATTCCAATATGTAAAAGTTAACAAGTAGGATTGTAACAGAGGGCTTACTTTGTATTTGCTCCCATACTCTGGACTTCCTTCCTAGGGAGGCCAGGCTGGTGCTTGCTGGGCTTGACTTCGATTGGGAATCAAAGATTACTTTTACTCCAACAGGCTTTGGGGAGCTGGTTATATTTAAAGAAAGGACTTTGAGTGCTGTACTGTTTCACAACTGCATTGTTTAGTTTGTTTGTTTGTTTGTTTGTTTGTTTTATTTTTATGCTGCCTTTCTCCCAAAGTGAGACCCAAGGTGGCTTAAAAAAAAAGTTAAAAATGTTAATGAAACATTTAAAACAATTAAAAATATTAAAAAGTATATAGAATTATAAAACCTACATTTTTTAAAAAAAATCTTGATAAATGTAAAGCTCCCCATGCTCACACATTAAAAGCCTGCTTGAAAAGAAATGTTTTTCTTTTCAATTACATTTTAATGATGGCCTTGTTATGTTTGTTTCTCAATTCTGTCAGGTTTTAATTTGTAAACCACCTTGAATCCTGATTCTGGAAAAAAGGCATGAAACAAATGAGGAGAACAATAGCAGCAGCAATATAATGATGATAATATAATATATTGACAGTAGTTCATCAGCACTACCATCCAAAATAGAAGAACAACATCAGGAAAGAAAATCACAGGGTTTTCACAGAAAACTACTTTGAAAGAAAGTTCCCAATTAAAATTTATGGCCCATTTTTTTTTAAAAAAACTATGCAGTTCTAAAAGTGAGTCAAGCTATCAAATTTCCTTTGGAAGGTCATTTGCAATAGCAACACCATTTCAGAAGAAAACTAGCATAGCTCCAAGGACTGAACCTTTCATTGAAAAGATAGGTGGGAAAGACATCCCCATATGCTCACGCTTGTTGTGTCTCACTATTTCTGAAGAACAATGTGGCCCACAAGTAAACAGAGGCTGTCTTATGAATTTAGAGTGTTCTTCATAAAAGCTTGCTTTCAGAAGCCAGAGACAGTTACTCTGCTACTGGAATCACTAAGCAGCTGTTTGTAGCAATTTCTTATGCCAACCTAGTTGTGCTTTCCCCTGCATTTAGACAGGTCAATTCTTTGCTCTTTCAATAAAAGCCAAATTGCTTTGCAAATAATCACTTCATCCCTGGAAAGCATTTGCAAATGTACAAGGAGACAGCCTTCACCCTGCCCCACATAGTGAAGTACACATGCAGATTCTGAAAGTCACTATTTATGTGATCAATTCAAATGTAAAGCTTTAGGCAGAAGGCAAGCTTAATCAAAACAGTAGCAATTCAGTCATGCGGATTATAAATTCCCTACTCGTTAGTTACCAAATACTAAAAACACTGATATTCCCACTTCCTTACATCATTGCCCCAATCCTAAGCCTTCCTAGTTGCTTGAGGAACCACAAATGCACACAAACACACCCAGCATTTCCTGTAGGATCAGCCTTACCATTTGGCAGGGTAAGCATTCTGCCTGGGACAGCAGATTAGGGGGTGTCATGAAAGGGCAGCAAATGGTTAGTGATTTATTTTGCTGTTATTGTATTCTACTACCAGAAAGGAGTAAGAGCAGAAAACTCAGGCTTTGAAGGACAGCTATGACAGATTAAGAAAAGATCTTCATCACACATAAGGATGTGGAGCAATAGCTTCAAACTACAGAAAAAGAGATTGCACCTAAACATTAGGAAGAACTTCTTGCAGGTAATTGCTGTTCAACAGTGGAGTATGCTGCCTTGGAATGTGGTGGAATTTCTTTCTTTGGAGGTGTTTAAACAAAAACTGGATGGCCATCTGTTGAGAGTGCTTTGATTGTGTATCCCTGCATCTGTCATTCATAGGATCACCATAAGTTGAAGTCAACTTGATGGTAAACAACAATGAATCAGGGAGGGAGAGAATGCTTGTTGGATTTTCTTCTTCATTTGTCAAAAGAACTTGGCTAACTTAAATTGCAGAGTACCTTTCTTTCCAGTTTTAAAAGGTTTTTTTAAAAGTTTTAAGTTTTAAAAGTATATTGTTATTGACAGGAAGAGCTTTAAGATGAAATATATGGTGGCTGGTGAATTATAACAGCATAAATTAGACTAGTGTGGTGTAGTGTTTGAATGTTGGACTATGACTCTGGAGACCAGGGTTGAAATCCCCACTCAGCCATTGAACCCACTGGGTGGCCTTGGGCAAGTCACATTCTCTCACTCACAGAGGAAGGCAAAGGCAACAAATCTTGCCAAGAAAATCCCATGATTGTTTTGCCTTAGGGTTGCCATAAATCAGAAGAGACTTGAAGGCACACCATCACCACAACAAGACCAGCAACAACAAGAACAGCAGCAGCAGCAATATCACAACTCACAGTTTTGGTCAATGCAGAGGATGAAATTCTGTTTCCACCACACAATGGCCATTTCTACACTAGACTGTTATAGCAATATTATTCCACTTTCAATATTCTATGGAATCCTGGGGTTTGCAGTTTTGGGAGGGGCCAGGTGGCTCCTCCCAAAACTGCAAACTCCAGGATTCCATAGGATGTTGAAAGTGGAATAATAGTGCTATAACAGTCTAGTGCAGAAATGGCTAATGACCAAAATCACCCTCTAAGCCAAGCAGCCCAATGCCTCCAATACAACCAATTCCATGTCATCAGAGATTGAGGAGACCATGGGAATGCATCTAGTTATTCTCCTGGAGATGGACACACCCAAGGACATCATCTTCAGGGACCTTTCAAGGACCTCTGCAGAGGTCTGTCACAGTGCATTCAGCTACAGGAAAACAACTGATTCCCCTGTTCTGACAACACAGAAATGGATGTGTTGGGAGGGGAGCGGCATTACACTGCTTACAAGTTGGGTTGGGGCTTAACATAGCGAGATGTAGCTATGGAGATGTAGCTGTGTGGTATGCTTACATTTCCAGATGCAGCATTTCAACCATGCTTTTAAAATGTAGAGGTAAAATATATCAAACCATGATGAAATACTCTGAAATTTAGAGGTACAAAGCAGTCAGAGTTTCATCATCTCAGCCCTTGGTATCTCAGTCAATGCTCATTTGCTATAACACAGGGCGGGGTGAGTGTGGTAGGTTGGGAGACCACTTTTCTGCCTCGGGACCCTCTGAGAGCTAGACAAACTGCCAGAAACACTACTCAGAAAGGCAGGAAGAAAGAAAGAAGTGCTTGGATTCCCATTTGTTAAAAAATAGTTTTTTTTAAAAAAAAAAGTCAAGCAGTGCAAGGCTAAAGTTTGCTCATGAGGAGAAAACAGAGGGGCGTACTTCAATGAAAGTCACACATTTCTTGGAACAGTGTTCTTCCCTGAGCATGTTTGTTGATGTAAATGAGTGAACTGGTTTAACACTGAATGGATTTGTCAGGCTATTTGCAGAAGACATCCTGTCCATTTCATGGCATCTGTTGGGCGTGTGTTTTCCCATTATTGTTGCTGCCACTTCTCATGCTACATCTTTCTTTCCTCCTAATGCAGGTGGGGGGAAAGGGGAGGAGCTTCTCCAAGGGCTGTTGGTTTCTTTAATAGGAGCAAAATGCTTTTTGTTATGAAGGTGGATTAATGCTAGGGTTGCTATTTCTATTTCCCCTCTCCACCCCACTTCTGGCCTCTGGATGGAAAAGCATGTATTCTACTATTAGATATTGCAAATATTACTACAGCCTTCCAAATCCCTTATGCTGAGATACAGTAAAGTATAGTCCAAAACAGTAATCTGAACTCTGCTCTCACTTTAACTTTTCCATCCGATTTCTAAATCACCATTGCAGGTCCACCTAGCTACTGGTTCCGGGGTTCAGTGGCCTGCTTAAGCATACAGGTGCTGAACAAAAGATGGTTCTTTTCTTTGCTCCTGTGTACAGTTGGATACTCCGTAGTTGTCCTGCACCCTCTTCTGGCTTCTAAATGCTCATCTGTGGATATTAAGTGGTGGAAGGAGCATGAACTTGTCCTTTGCAGTGGGATTTTGGGCTAGAGGAAGATGTAATGCAAGGAGCTATCTAATAGACTTGTACATATATAAAGCATGCATATCTCACCAACAGGATTCTGCCCATTATCTTTAGAGACTGATGGCTCTTGATAAATCTGAGGTTGAGAAGGAAGATAATTGCCCTGCATTATTCTTACCCTCGCCCACTTTCCTCTATAAATATTCTTGGCAATGGGGAAAAAAGTGGTTTGGACACAGAATAATTTTATCTCATCTGAAAATACACACAGCAGTATCCACGCTATATGAAACAACACACACACACACACAAGCTCAGCTGAGCTGAAGCTTCCAGTGCATTCATTGGGAAGGGGAGTTTACATCTGTAATTGAAAGCCAGCATCAAGATCAACATGCTGATGCTTTAAGAGGGAGCAGAGAGGCCTGACAGCTGAAGTGAGGCAAGAGGGAGGACTCTGACAGCAGGCACGAAGCCCAAGCTGTCATGGGCATCATGTGGAGTGGCATCCGAAGGCCTTGCCATAATGGTCAAATGCTTTATCAAGCATAGAACGTCTCAACCTGGCAGGGGATTTTGTGTGTCTATGTGTTGTTGATGTGAGGGTGCCTGCATGAGAAGTATGAACAGAGTCACTGTGAAGATCATACATATCCTTATGTAGATATTTACTTTGGCTTGCTCTGTTTACCCACTAATCTTCCAATCAATAGACACAATTCCATGTCCAGGCTGACCAAAATTGTTCATGCGTTTCTGCATAAGCAAATGAGAAAATTAGAAAAGACATACTGGGACAAATGTGGTGGTGGTGATTGTGGTGATGATGATGATGATGATGATGATGATCACATAACTATGGCCCTTTCCGCACGTGGGAAAGGAACCACGAAAAAATGGGACTCACCGGATTTCTTCAGCATCTGGGCGAGTCCATTGGGACCAGGAACAGTGCAAGCTCATCGCTCCGCACTGGTCCAGCATCCAAAATGGCGGCTTCCGGTTGGTGGAGGCTCTCCACCAACCGGAGAAGCTCGCCAGCCTAAAGCCCGCCCCTGCAGATCTGCAGGCATGCACTAGTGCACGCCTGCAAATCTGCACCAGAGCACGGCGACGGAGTCGCGCACTCTGTGCTTTTTAAAAACCTCTTAAAAGAGGTTTTTAAAAAGCACGCTGCGCAACCAGTTCCTGTCGCTCCGAACCAGACTGAGGTGCGGAACTACAAAAAGTAGTGTGGACTGAGGTGCGGAACTACAAAAAGTAGTCCACCCCAGTCCACTCCACAGTGCAGAAGACCTCCGTTGGAGGTCGCTCTGCACCGTTTTAATAGCCCGGTGCGGAAAGGGCCTATGTCTTGTGTATAGGATTACACTGCACATTGGATTTAATATCTTGCATGAGAAGTTCAAGGAAAAACCCTTTTTGGGGGGATTTGCTACTGCTCTTCTCATCAAAGAATCTTTGGGTTCACTTTGGTACCATAGGAAAATTAATGGAGAAGAGATTCAGGCTGCCCAAGCTAGGAAGGAATGTACAGTGCAGCTATTTGTGTGTGTGTCTATTTATTTTTCTCTTTCTACTCTTGCAACAGAGGAACCTCATTATGCTTTTAATGTTCAGGTGTCATTTCTGTAGAAGTTTAGCTAGCCAGGTCTATACACCATGAGCATGCCTTCCAAGTGTCCAGATTTGACAAGGGCAGTCCAGATGAATCTTCTTTCTTCCACTTTTTCAGTTGCTTATAAAATGACCAAGTTTCTTTCTCCTCCTCCCACTTTCCCCCTTTGTCCCCAGTTTACTTCAATAGCTGGAAATTGAGTTCAATGTGCAAGAGTAGTTTGCAGTCAATTAACTCAGCAGAAGGACAGGAGTGGAGGGAATGGAATTATGCCCTTCCCAGTAGGCTCCAACCAAAGCACACTGCTGCAGCATCTCCTAGCTTCTGTGTTCTTCCCCTTTAATAACTTTTACCATCTTGTCTGCTCTCCAGTGTCACTAAGCCATACACCTGGTTTTCATCCATGAAACGTTGATGGATATGCATGAGTCTGTAGCTAATGGTAAACTGCATCTTAGGGTTAAATCTGAGTATTATCCAGAGAAATAATTTTTTGCTGGCTACCAAGTGTCATCGAAATAAAATGTCTGCAGGGAAAGTGAAGACATAATTAGTCTGCAAGGAATGATTCCTATTAAACGTTAAATGCATCTTCCTCTAATTTGAAATTGAAACCTTTGCTTGTGGTTTGGTGTCACTGAAGATGTGATTAATCATAAAATATGCATAACTCTTAACTCCTTTAGGAGTGTTGGGATGACACCAACTCATGCATAAATAATGTCTCAACACATTCAGCAAAGTTGGATTTTTGTCCAACTTTGCCTGCCTGCATAAAACTTCATTTGTGCTATGAATGAGCCTGCCTCCTAAAAGTTTAGAAAGCTGGCAGTTTGTATCAGGTTGTACTCAGAGGAAAACATATCCCCCCACCTCTATTTGGTTATGAGGGCAAATTATAGCTCCCTATAGCCCCAAAGGTCTATCTTAACAGCATTTCATAAATGATCAAGCAGTTGAAGTTAAAGTGCTACAGTTTGTATTACAGCAGCTGGAATCTGAAAGAGTCTTTTGAGTCAAAACTTTGGTTCTGACTTCATCTTCAGGCTAGTTGTCCAACGTATTCCATAATGGTTGAAATATAATTATATAAGAAAACCCTGGTGGTCAGATCAAAGGCCTCTTTAAATCCAGAATTCTGTTCAGACAGTGGCTGCCCAGATGCCCATGGGAAGCCCACAGTGTGACATGACTTCAATAGCACCAGAACTAGTCCAGACTGAGGTCTCTTTCCCTGCTGAGAAAGCACCTGCTGCTCAGAAAGCCTGGCTGAAACAACATGCAGATTTGACAAGAGAATCCCAATTGATCTTCTGTCATCCCACCTTTTCTGGTGCTTTTAAAATGTTCCAGTTTTTCTTTGCTCCTCCCACATTACCCCTTTGTCCTCAGTTCACTTCAATTGCTGAAAATTGAGTTCATGGTCCAAAATTAGTTTGCGCTCAACTCAGCAGGGGAGAGCAGAGAGGAAGGGACAGAATTTTGCCCTTTCCAGTAGGATCAGTTAAAACTTGTACTGTAGATGCTGAAGATATGGCTACCCTCTTGAGAATACTAATGCTGCTCAATGGCACAGTTCAATTTTACAAGATCATAACTCAGCTTATGATGACATAACTACCTAACAGGATACCAACCAATGTGTTGGGCTTTGGGTACCATATAATTTGACTTGGGAGATAGAGATTGGTACCACTGGGTGCTCTGTCTCATGCAGCAAGATATCTGTGTGTAGTACAAGATCTATGGTATTCAAACCAGCCACTTTGGGTTTCTAAGCTTCAAGTCTTGGCTTGTGCTATTCCTAAGGGTCTCAATGCATGGGGATAGAACAGAGCTGACTCACATTTCCTGAGGGAATTGCAGGAAGAGAGGGAAAAAGTGAATAGCAGGCTAAGCGTTGCTTTGTTGTTCATTTTTTGATGGCATGACTGAAAGCTCTCTAGAGAGTAGCCTTTTTTCTGCTAGAATGTTTTCATGTCACTCTTCTGAAGAGGAACTGAGAAATGAAGCATAGCTTTTTGCTTAAGTATTTCCATTTCAGAGGAGGCACACAGAACAAGTGATGGAAACAGGGAGGAAAAATAATTTCACCATGTAGGCAAGTGATAATCTTCCCAAAATGTTAATTTCATAAGATTTGGAGAGAGAAGAACAGTGAGGATTTCTAAAGTCTTGCAATAATTAATGTATTGTCAATTATTTTTAACCTATTAGACAATCCTACCTTTGAAGTCAAAGTTCTCTGTGGTAGGAACCTCTGATATGTCCAAAGTTCTACTGGGCTCCAACTGGCAGAAGGGAAATGAAGAAGGAATGGTGGTGTTCTCTTTCATGCTTTCCTGTGTGCCTTTTTAAACAAATATTTCCCTCCCATTGTAAGTAATGGACAACCACTAAGAGAGGACACATTTACTCAACATTCAGGACTGGTGGAAATTTCCTTCAATATTGAGGACTCTGTTTAAGGGCACAGTTTAAACCAGGGTGGGCAAATTGTGGTCCTCAGGTTCCCTCCCACGGGATTCAAGAAGAAAAAATTATCATCTAGAATCTTATATCAGAGTACCTGCTTTGTAAGTGGACTTAAGTACGAGGGAATTAGAATTGATCAGTTTTGTAATATCTGTATCTGATAGAGGACTGTTGCATTACTACCTAGCAAAGCCAGCAAACTGTCTGATCTGCACTGTGCACCAAAGTACATTGCACATGGATGTGGATGGATCCCAATGTGCATTGGATACTCTTGCTGGTATCCTGTCATGCATCTTCACAATTCACTAACAGGGTTTCTAAGTAGTGCCTCTCTTACTTAGCTAAGTATGCATAAAATTACATTAAGTAGAAAGGGATATAGGATTCTGGTGATTAAGTTTTTTTGCTCTCAAATGCCTCCAAATGCCCTCTGAGGCCTCCCTGGACCTTTTAGGGCTGGATGATGTATTTATGAAAATGGGAAGTGACTGTGGCAAAGACACATCATCACACACCACCTTGCTCTCCAGCACCTCAGAAATTCCTCTACTGGGAGGACTGCATGGCTTAAACAGTACACTTTGGAGGGCACTTTGGGGTGTTATGATGGTACAACAACTGTAAAAGTGAGAAGTGAAGTGAAAAATAGTGAAGTTGGGCTTACTATATCATAATTACTGAACAGGATGCCAGTCATAGTTTTAATTGTCTGCTTTCTTCAAGGTGCACAATGTGTTTTGACATGATTTCATTCTCCCACTCCCTTTAATTTCACAACACTCCTTAATACAATTAAGTTGAGCAGTCATGACTGTCCAAGGGTCAATGAGTAAACTCTGTAACTGAGCAAAAGTCTGAACCTGGTTCTCCTGCTCTAAGGCTTACCTACATGCTACATGAAATGAATAGTCAACAGTGTAAGATCCATTTCATTTTTACACTAAAGTGTCTGATTTACATAACCTTAAAGCAGAGAATGAAGACATTGAAATAGTTCAAGATTTTCCATACCTTGGCTCAGTCATTAATCAGAATGGAGACTGCAATCAAGAAGTCAGAAAAAGACTAGGGCTTGGAAGGGCAGCTATGACAAGATCCTCAAGTGTCAAGATATTGAATACTAAATTTAGGATTATCTATGCCATAATATTTCCAATTTCTATGTATGGTTGTGAAAGCTGGATGACGAAAAAAGCTGATAGGAAGAAAATCAGTTCTTGAAAGGTGGTGTTAGAGTTCTATGGATACTCTGAACTGCTGAATAGAAAAATGAATGGGTCCCTCAGCAAATCTAATCTAAACTTGATTAAAATAAGACTGTCCTACTTTGGCCATATTATGAGAAGACATGACTCACTAGAAAAGACAAGAATTCTTGGGAAGGTGTAAAGCCATAGGAAAAGAGGAAGACTTTTATGGCACAGTGCAGCCCCCTGTGCTGGCATGGTTTAATTGGCCAATGATATAAGATTGGCACCATCTTAATTGGTGTTGATATAAATGATACCTGAGGTGACAGCGAGGTCACACTGGAAGAGGCCATTACTGACTGTAAATGTAACATGGCAAGGCAGGTCAGCCATGCCTATCTCTTAGGCATGAGACCCAGTCATTTTCAGGACAATAGCGCGGCTGCTGTGAATACAATAGGCATCAAACATTGAGCTGGACTCTCAGAGGTGAAATGGGGAAGTTCCATCCATATTGTGACTGTCTCAACTCTGGTCCCTGTACACCTAGACATTTCCCTAGTGTTTCCCCACCTCTCCACAATACTCAGCTATTATGACAACCATTATCCTCTTGTCATCCAAACACTAAAACCATTAACTGTGTCCTTACCTCACTGTTTGTGTTGCAACTCACATTGTCCACTTGGCCGGGAGTGTGAATCATAATCATACTGGCAGGATATTTTTTGGGTACAAATACCCGTGATTTTAGGCTGTCAAGTGCAGTCTCTCACCATTCCAAATGCCACTCTGTCCATCCAATTCCTGAACAAGAACCGTTTCTTGCCTAAGCCATGTCACTGCTTTCACTGCTTCTCTCCAGACTGCCCAATATTGCCCAAATCCCTCAATGTCTTCTATCCCACTTTCTTCCTTTTCCTTTGGTTAGTCCTTGTGTGGGTGCGTGAGTGTTTGAGCTATTGCATAGCTTGTGTGAATCTTGTCAATAAAACACCTTTTTTGTTTACATCCTTTACTGTCTGGCTGTTCTTTTTCCCCTGCTTGAGCCTGTGAACACTGATAGGCAAGATCTTGCTAAGTTGTCCCCCTCTCGCAAGCCCCCTGTTTTTAAACTAATTATTCCCCCTTTGAATGGATCACGGGTTGGCCCTTGTGGCACCCACAGTTTAGGGTAATAAGACCACATAACAGATGGATAGACTCAATCAAGGAAGAGATGTCCCTGAATCTATAAGACTTGAGCTGGGTGGTTGATGATACAGTAACCTGGAATTTTCTCATTCGTAGGGTTACCATAGGCCAAGGTCAACTTGATGACAGTTAACCACACGTGCTTGTGGCCAGGTCTAGATTAGGACCAACATGCCTTTTTTGTTTTGTTTTTTGTTTCGGAATTTCCCTGATGTGCAAAGAAAAATGAACCTTTTCTACTGCCAACAAAATGGCAACTTTTGAAAAAAAAATCTTGCTGACAATGGAAGGTTTAAAACAGGGTTGAGCAGCTATGGGAGGCTAGGGGGCTGCATTAACTCTCAGGAGACCTTGGACAGCTATACTTCTACAACCCCCCCCCACAACAAAATACCAAATTCATTTGCCCCATTATGCTTCCAAACACCCTCCATTTCTTTTTATTTATTTGTTTTATATCTTGTGTATCTCCCTATGTGGGATCCAAGAGGATTTTCACCATGACTGGAATTCACTAAGGCAATTATAAATACATAAATTTATTTGTATTCATGATCCATACATATCCTCTAGTTTAGGGAATACATAGGAACCATGAAAGCCTTCCAATCCCATATATTAGGCAGCATCCATGGATGTTTCCAGCCTCCCTTCTGTGAATGATCTCTGGTGTGAGGGGAAATTGTGACAGAAACTTGACTGTTTCACCAGAGATCACTCATAAGTGAGGGTGGAAACATCAGCCAGGTGCCTTTCTATAAACAAGGGAAGGTCAACCTCCTTCAGTTTCCAGAATGTTGTTCTACTTAATTTCAGAGATATATATACGGTATCTTAGGTGTATGCATGATACCTGGCCACAGAAAACAGATAAATATTTAGGGGTACTAGGGTCTTTTTCATTGAAACATGATTCAGACTTCAAGCAGCTACTGTGTATGACAACATTAATCAATGCCAGAGTGTGACAGAATGTCTCATCAGCTCAAGACTACAAGGGTTACCACTAGGAAGAAAATGTGAACTTAATGAAAGAAGTTTCAAGCTGTAATTGCCTTTATAGCTTGATCGACTTATGGTTTGACCATAACTGTCATTGCATTTTTATCTCACATGTGATGAAAAGCAGTGCAGCACACAGCAAACAGTATATACTTCCTAAATATGATTTTATAATCAAAGCCATCCATCATATATTAATATGGCAAGGGTGGCTTTCAGGTGGAACAAACTCTTCTCTAGGAACTAGAAAACATGTATTTGAACATATGAGGTGCACATTAGCATTCTGAGGTGTGCTTTCCTACCTACCTGGCAAAAGAAAAGAAAAAGGGAAATTCAACATTCAAAGTTGTTTCTTTCTCAGGCTTGGATATGCACTGTTTGCATATCAAACATTTAAATTATGATTACTATTAGTTAAGATTATTTGTAGGTATGCATCTAATTTGTGTATTTATTCAAAGGAGCTTACTGCCAGATGAAGTAACATGAAGTGCTGTTGTCTGTCAGATGGTTTCCAACAAGCTGTAGATCACTGCAGAAGTTTTATTCCACCAATAGAATTCTGCCTATGGGCAGCATTTATAACACCCCCTCCTACCTTATTCCAGCAAAAATAAAATAATAATAAAAAAAACACAGTTGCAATGTTTTGCAGGTGACAGGGATGAAAAGATCATGCTGTGAGTGTGTTTTTGGATTCCACCCCAATAAGACTCTCCCAGTGTGACACCTGATATACACAGGATGACTTCTGCAAGTCCAAATCATTTGCAAGATAACCACTGGAAAAATAATGCTGCTGACTGCCCAGTCCTAGTGCATTGCACACTCAGATTGTATGGAACCATTATGGCAGTGCATGTCATAATACCATGTTCTGAAAGGGCTGGCAAAACTGTTTGGCTATTGTTCTGCTTGGGCAATCCTCTTAGTAAGGAGATGTTACTGTACAGCTATGCGGTAGTCCTACATGACAGAAAAAAATCCCATGTGTGAAAGCAGTGTTCTCGGACACACTGATCGTATGCAACATGTTGATGGGGAAAACATGCAGAAATGCAATGGGCATTATAGCTCTGCAGGCATATCCACTTCAACAGTGCCTATGTCTACTTCCTTGCAGACTCAGGAAGGAACATTTGCAATTCCCAGAGCAGCCTTCCCCAGCCTGTCCTTCTTTTTATGTTTTGGACTAAAAATCCAAGTTTATATCAGAAAATACTGCAATAGCATTGTGGTTGGAATATGATGGGACCTGTGGACCTAAACACCTGGACGGCACCTCTGCTGGAAAGGGCTGTCCTAGAAGACTTTAAAGGAAAATGACAAAAGAAACTGGAAAGCTACATTTCTGGTATTTTAGTAGAAGACCTCATTCCTCTTCTTAAACGTTTTTCATGGCTGAATCTTAAAGGGGAAAAATAAAAAAAAATTCTTTACAGCCTGAATACTATATGTATTCCTTTCTTTTGGGCATGCAGATGAAGCTGACAGTGAGAAGCAGGCTGATTTTCATTACAACCAAGTATGTCACTCAACAGTGTATATTATAGAGGTGAAAGATGGAACAATTATCTATAATCACAGCAAGCAACCTGAACAACCATGGGAATAGGAGTGCAAACTGGAGTTGTCACATATCTGTGCATTTGTGTTATCAGTAAGAATTAGAATAAGTCCATTTAAATCATCATGACAAATTAATCATAAAGAACTTAAGTCAGTTAAATAGATCTGCAAGGTGCATGACTTAAGACCAGCATGAATATACTGTCAGCAATGTGCTAACAAAAAAACAGTAGAAATCCGCAAAGGCATGGGGGTGAAGTGTTACTGCTCTGTCTTGAGTACAATAGAAGTTCAGCACTCATACCATTTCTGCAGCATGGAATGGTCTTCCTTTGGACCTCCAGCTGGAAAAGGATCTCCCCCAATTTCGTAAAGGGCGGAAGACTTTCCTCTTTGATGCACCAGCTTAAGCCACTGAGTTGCATTTAAAGTACTAAGCTAGGTAGTGATTGGTGGAGTATTAGGGATTTTATTCCATGTGTTGGTACATTTATGTTTATTGTTCTTGATGATGTTCCACCCTTTGGTGAAAAGAGTGTTATAAATAAGTGTTGTTGTTGTTGTTGTTGTTATTCAGCCCCTGGCCCATACTGACTGGGAATTTCCGAGGATTGTAATTCACATTGGGATCTTTCTAAAGTGTGGGATGCATGCTTTCACTTACCCTTCACTTTCAAAATTCAGCCACACTCTCTGCCCAACCCTTCAGGCACCTATCCTGGATGTCATGTATGACCCAACACATACAACCATGCCTCACCTAAATTACACTTGCCTTCACATACTACTTTTTATATTTACAGATATACTTACAAATTTCTGCCTTTTTCCATTCGCACACTTGTTCGATACACCCCAGCTACATTTATCTAGCCCACACATAACTTAGATCATTACTGTGCAGTGAGCTAACATGATCCCTTTTAAAATTTGTTGGTCTGGCTGGCTCATTGGTAGAATTTTAGACCAGCACGTGAAGGGAACACAATGGGGCCTTGAAAATTTTTTTCAGGACTACTGGCACTGATAAGCAAGTTCAAAAATCTCTGCGACTTGTCTGTAATTTTCATCTAATCTCAAATATCCTTCAAGAAGCACTTGAACAGCCAGCTGTTAGGGATGTTCTGGTTCTGGACTTTCTGCATCGAGAAAGGGGTACGACTAGATAGTCTGGAAGATCCTGTCAACTCTGTGATTCCAAAACTGAAACTAAAACACCAACAGTGATGCTATTAATGCTGTCTGCTTTATAGGCTTTGCTAGACATAGAATTGCTTGGCCCAGTTTCTTTCCTGAATTGGTTGCTTTCTATTGATGACGTGTTCATTAGCAGTGATCAGATTTGGAAGTGGTTCCCCCTCCCCTGGCAACTTGTAGATTCCTATGGCCATGTTAACCTGAGGGACTTGAAGTACTATGATTCCAAAAGTAACTTTTCTAAGCCCTGGTTCTGAGAAGCTAAATGTGGCATCATGGTGCTGCCATATTCAAGGACTGGAGGATTTTATGATGTGCAAAGTGATAAATGAGTAAACATTTCCACCACTGCTTCCTGAAAATTTGCCAAAATTAGGGAGGGGGGAGTCTTTCACATGGGATGAAGGAGTTACACTTTTAACTCTAATTTTGTCTCAGCTCTAAACACTACTACTTAATGACAACAGTTGATTTAGGAATGCCAAATTATGTGAAATTCAGTGAATGCCAAATCCTGGGAATTTACAAACAGTGCTATTGTTAAAGAAAAATAAATTTAAATCAAAATCTCACTTTGAATCAAATCTGATTAGCTATAGATGGCATCACTCTTCTTTAACAGATGATGTGAAAATAAAAACGGCACTAAAGTGAAACAAAATTGGTAATCTCTCTGCTCCATGGAGAACGTGTGTCTTAGGGCAATGAAAAGCTTCCATTTTTGTGTTGTGCAGCATCTTTTTCTCACAGGTCCTTAACATGCAGGGTTAATAGGGAAATTGTTGGAGTGAAGACCATGCCAAGATCCAAGATCTATTGTGGTAGTATAACATAAATCTCTGCACGAAGAGTTATACATTGACTGTGCTATGCAGTCTTTTGTGTTGATTACAGCATAGCACAACTGAATGCTTGACTGTATGTTCAAGCAAGTGTATAACAGAAAGTGTATCCGCTCAGGCACAGGTGTCTGCATCCTCAATGGCACTACAGGCGCAACTGTGCTTCTGGAATCGTGGACTGAATGCAGATGTTCTGCACCAGAGAAAAACGTCCAACTCCTGTAGATGAAATCATGCACGTGTAAAAGACCAAAAGGATAGGATTCTGCAGAGCTGTGAGTGCAAGAAGATCCATGACTGTACAATTGGCCCTCCATATTCACAGATTCTGTATCTACGGATTCAACCAACCAGGGCTTGAAAATATTAAAAAAAATAAAATCCAGAAAGCAAACTTTGATTTTGCCATTTTATATAAGGGATGCCATTTTACAACATCATTGTACATAATGGGACTTGAGCATCCACAAATTTGGGTATCCATGGGGGGCGGGGGTGGTGGTCCTGGAGCCAAACCTTTGCAGACATCGAGGACTCACTGTACTGATTACTACCCATCAATCTGCAGTTTTGTGCAGATGTTTACTAGAAATTATCCTTATTCTTGCTCAGTTCATCTCCTGTTGAACTGCTAAGTGGTTGTAGAAAATGAATACAAATATAAGAGCCGGGCATCTCATTGCTCCTTCAACATGCTAACCAAAAATTCACAGTCACACCAGCAATTTGTGATTAAGAACAGCAAAATGCAAAAAAAAAAATATTGTACTTTTTTCCAGGAATTGGAAGAGTTTAGTTTTGAATCTTGTCAGTAATTTTGAGCCAGTCATAGGTTTGTACATATATTGTGATTTAGAATGACCTCTCTGACCTTGAACAGACCCATGGAGAGCAGTGGGTATTGAAACCTGCACACCCCACCCATGCAACTGGGGAGAAGAACAGACAAAATTTAATTTTGCTTTAGAAACTTTCTGGTTGTTCTTACATGTGAGAAAGGGCCTTTTCACATCACACAATTATAGAACTATTATTCTACTTTAACTGCCATGGTTCCATTTTACGGAATCCTCAAAGTTGCAGTTTAGGAAGGGGCATTTAGAACTCTCAGTCACGCTGCTCTAGTGCCTCATCAAACTATAAACCCCAGGATTCCACCAGATGGAACTGTGCCAGTTAAAATGGAATAATATTGCTAAGTAGTGTGAAGAGGCCCCAGGAAATCTGATTCAGAATAAATTCGTTTGTTAAGTGGGCCCAAAATAATAATTCAGGGTTTGTGGATGATTAAATTATCAATTTATTAGTCTCTTTTAAACCATAGCTCCTGGTTCATGTGTAAAATGAAACAAGGCATCTTTTAGTGAAACTAAATTCTGTTTTTTCCCCCCCATCTTTCCAAACCTACAAGAGGAAGAGTAAGTGTTGAAGCACTGTGCATTTCTGCTGATGCACACTGTTGTTCAGGCACACTAATAATAAATCCTGACTTAGATTTATGGGACTTTTTTTTTAAGGTTGCTCCAAAGACAGAGTGGGACAACTCCCATGTAAACTGCATTGAGCTCTTTGGTAGAAGGGCAGAATTCAAATGTGCTATATAAAACTGGGTGTATATGTACATTTAATTCATAATACTGGAGATGGTTGTTGCTGTGTGCTTTCAAGTTGTTTCTGACTTCAGGTGACCCTAAGGCAATCCTATCATGGGATTTTCTGGGTCTAAGAGTGTGTGGTGTGTCCAGGGTCAACCAGTGGGTTTCCATGGCTGAATTGGGAACTAAACCCTGGTCTCCAGGGTCATGGTACAGTGCCCAAACCACTACACCATGCTGGTTCACTGGAGATTAGCATTGGCAAATGAAATCCAAAGAACAGTGAGAAGAACATGGAGCCAGAGAAGACATCTGTATTCTGAAACCATTTGTTTGAATATATTTGGTTAGCTTCTGAATTCGGCTCCAGACTCATCTTTTTGTCTTTTCTTTATTTCTTTCTCTCTCTACTAGTCATATACATACCTTCAACAGCCTTCAACAATCATGACCTCATGATGGGAAAGTCAACCAACAGGTCTGGATAACAACACCCTAGAGAATAGCTGAGATAGCAACTTGGCACTGTAGTCAGAACTAGAGCTCAGATTAGCTGCTTATGGGACTGTAGTTCCAAGAATCCTTTAGCCGGCATGGACACAGGCCATATTACCTGGGGATTCTGGGGCATGGAGTCTAAAAGTGACATCCAAGCTCTTGTCAGGGGTAGACTTCTCCCTAAAAAGATGCTGTGTTCCCAGGGGATGCTACCAATATACTCAAGTATCACAAAGTATTTGTAGACAACTTTTTGCACATAGACAAATATTTTAATATAGCTGTATCTGAAATGTTACCAGATTTTAGTCATGTCAATCATTAACTAAAAATTTTGTAAAAATGACATATTTTACACATCTTCTATTTACATTTACAATATACTTAAATGTTATAAAACATCAACTTTTGACCTTTAAAATATATGTATATGAGGACTTGTATTAGATTATATTACCATTTACAGCAAACATAAGGCTTGCTGTGAAACTAAACACTGAATGGAAATTTTATTTTCAGTCTGTTTAATAAAGACTGGCCCACCATGAAGAAAACCATAGGAAATGTGCAAATATCAGGAAAGGCAATAACATTTAAAAAAAAAACCCTGAAAAATAAAAAAAAAACACTGAAAATATTCAATAAATAAAAACAATGCACTGCATTTCATTTCTGTGGAATATTTCATGATTCACCTATACTGTTATTCAAAATAGCCCCAAAGTTCTCTAGTGCCCTGTTCAAAGTCAAAGTCAGCATCAAATGTCAGTATTTGATGGTACCAGTGGTCCAACTGGTGCTGCGATTGTTCTATTGGTTACATGGGAATAAGGTTGTTCCACTCCTTGCTGCTTTGCAGAATCCTCCTTGCATGTGATCTTAAAAAAGAAAATTTGAAAAGAATGATGACACAAATAAAAATGTATGGAACTCAGTATTATTGTAATCTAGTCAGTGTGTTCATTCTAAAATCTATGATCAAGTATTGCATTGGCTACAGACTGAGCAGTAGCTCTATGAAAGGGAAGAGAAGTATTTCTTTATGTTTTGATAATCCCATTCCCTGCTTTCCTAGAATCCAATTCTGCTGAACTAAGGCAGCAGGAAGGAAATAAAGCATACTTGCATCTTCAAGACTCTCCTGATTCCCACTCTTAACAGCTAGCACTGTAACATAATCATAAGAAAGGTTTTCCTGACTACTTTCATCAAGTAAGAAAGGCACATGAGATTATGGATCTATCCCTATGTGATGACTACTGACAGGTATCATGTTTGGAAAAATGTGTTTGTGCGTGCCGGAACATTCATAGTAAGTATCCACTATGTGCAAGTTTTCGCATTGAAAGGGAACGGTAGAAGTAGAACTCATTGCTAAGACAATGAAGTCTTTAAAAAGAATGCCTTGCAGCCTACTACGCTTCTCCATAACCCATATTATATTCCATGTCCCTCAAAAGAAAAATGACAACTAATGCCCACTTTAAAAACAGAGATGGTATTATAAATAAATGTTAAAAGTCAGATAGGACAGAAGACTAGCAAGTTGAGAATATGTGACAGTGAAGATAAACATAGACATAAAGAAAACTAAACATACCACTTTTGGCTATAGTACTGAGGGAAATATTAGACAGTGAAGCAGAGAAGTTGTATAAACATTGACCATGACAGAGCTGCCAGAGAAAGAGAAAAACATGTTGATGAAGATGCCATTCTCAGTGGAGGTACAAACAATGTGGACAATGAGAAACTCACTGAACCCTCACCATCCATATTAGAAAATTTAGTTAACAGTGAAATATGGCTACATCATAACAGGAACATTTGCCATACACATTTGCATGGTTGATGCACAATTTGAACAGGTACTCATGTGATGAAAGCTGCGATTTACCACACAAGTTCTCAAGTTGTCCCTTTATAGTGGCCCCTTCACTTTCTTGAGTGCCACTTTCCTTCCTATTTCCTTACCTTTTACCTGGATACATCTGCCTTCCTTTCATATGCTCAGGCAAAAGGCAAGAGAATAGGAGGAGGCAGTCCAGTGTGCAAGCCTCTCCCACATTCTCCCCTTCCCATTCCTTGTCTTTTCCCCAGGCACACTGCCTTCCTTCTCTGTGCCTGGGCAAAAGGGTAAGGGAATGGGAGGGACGGAATGGGGCTGAAGACTCATGTGCACCTTCTCTGTGTGCAGCACTGCCTCCTGCATTCCCTTGCTTTTTGCCCAGGCATATGGAAGGAAGGCAGCATGCCAGGGGGAAAAGTAAGGAATAGGAGGAGGAGAACAGGGAAGGAAGGCAAGTGGTTGCCTCATGAATAATCAGATTCACAAAGGCCAAACCCACGAAGATGGAGGGAGGACCGTACTGTTTGCTCACTCAAATATCTTGTGCTATGATGAGATAGGGAGGCTACTCGAGCACAGTGGTGAGTTAGGTCTTGCTGGTCAAAACATATGAGGCAGGCATGATAGAATGGGTGTATGGTATTGCAATGACCATGAAGTCTCATGGGATACAACTTGAAACAGTTGAAATACTGGTTAAAATAACAGTGTGTAGGATTTGTCATATGGGTTGCCAGGGAAAGAGATGGACCAAATGGTCTGATTTGCTCATGGAAGAACCAGGCTATTAGCCTGTGTGCCACTGCCCCCTGATTCTGCACTGCCTACCTATGCTGATATGGTGTTGTATTCCAGATTTCAAGATGGGGCAACCAACATGGGAAATCTGAGTTGTTTCAGCAGACTAGAACATTTGCTGCAGTCCATGTACTCCTGGTATATGCAAGGAATACAAAGCCCAGGGCAGAGGAAGACAAAAGTCCCATGATATATGTCTGTGGCTTATTTAGAAGGTAGCATTTCTTTTGAGTTAGCTGTGTGGTTTGAATCCAGGGAGTTCCCTCTCCTGTGGAGGTGATTTCTAGTTGATATTCCCACCTATCAAAATTTACTACCCCCCTTCTTGTGAATTTTCTTGTGAGTTTTCCTGGATGATCTAGGGCATGGCTGCCATTTGCAGATTTTCTCAATATTGTGTTTCTCCCTCATTTCTAGGACTGAGTGAGTAGAATGATTATGCCGTTGTTCAAGTTAAGTAGTGGCATGTCTCCTTGTGTGTGTGTCGGTGCCTTCAAGTCACCTGCTGACTTATGACTACCTCATAGATTTCATAGGCTTTTCTCAGGCAAGGAATATTCAGAGGTGGTTTTGCCAGTCCTGTCCTCTGAAAAATAAGCTACAGTATTTGGTACTCATTGACAGTCCCCCATCGAAACACTAACTAGGGCTGACTCTGCTTAGCTTCCAAGATTAGATGGGATCTGGTACCTTCAGACTATTTAGGCCCCTTACCCAAGTGTTTAGGTGTAGTAAATGCATGCACCTAATGGGGTGGGCAACTTTTGGAGACAGCAGTAGATGCACGGACATTTGCATTTCCAATCTATATTTCTATAGTGCAGTAGCGACAAAATGCAATATTTTCATTTTAAACAAGGTGTGCAAATAGCACATGCTAATTTTTAAGGTTAAAATGTGCTTCCACATTAAAAGTAAGGTGTATGTTTTCTGCATATCTCCTTATAATCTGAAAATGTGACACCTTTTTCCAATGCTGGTGCAATGACCAAAACATGCAGCCTGCATTTTGTCCATTCCTGTCTTTTCGTGTCAGGGTATAATTCAACCAGCTAATGTAGCCTATGAAGTCCAAACATGAATGACACAAGGATTATACATTAGTATAATTAACTGAGTAATAATCATTCTATCTGTACCCACTGACACATAAATTATATTGTACAGAATAGAGGTAGGGAAAATAAAATGCATAAAAAGCCAACAAAGTCTCCTGAAATAACTTCTATATGGTCCTCTAGACCACAGGAAAATCACAGAAGTATTTCTTCATTAAAAAGCTTATTGGATTGCATTGCACTGTGTACATGCAGAAATATCTCCTGAGTTTCATAGTAAAGTTTCATGGAAAGATAGGTTCAAGTTGGTGGTACTCAAAGTGGTGGTCCTTGGACTGGTGCCAGTCTCCAAATCATCAGCTGCCAGTCTCTGGAAAGCTCCCAGGGAAGAAATAAACAATAGGCTTGAATATGGTCCTAATTTCTGGCACATTAGGGAAAAAAGATGCCAGTTTCCCACTTCATACAACTTAAGTAGCTATGACTTAAGAGATTAGTGTGCTAACACCACACTTTGTGTTGCATTAACAGAATGACATATTCTGACTCTGTTATGTTCTACTTTTATTTTCTATATGGATGTGCGGTCAGTGAAGAAAGCTCGATGTGTGTGTTTTGTAGAAGTGAGGAACACACTGGCTCTTGTGATGTGGACATATTGTGCTATCATTATCAATAACCAGTTGCAAACTCTCCTGGCTATTTTATAATGTTGTTATAGTGGGAAGTTTTATACAGCATCTTTTCTTTCTTGAGATATGTATATCAGAGGCCCAAGTGCACAAAAACTTGGGTGAATCAGGATTATATAGTGAATTGTATAGTGACTCTCAAGTTGCCCTAACTCCAGACAATTATAGAGAGCTTTTGAAATGGTTCTTGAGGAGCCATCTGGATATCAAGAGTCACTGAATGCTGTCTTGATCAGTATCAACCAAAAAGTTCCAAATCTGTAAGCAAAATTTTGAGTTTATTGGAAATGTTCATCATATTTGGTGTTAAGTAATAATTTTTAAAAGTGAGAAAATAGGAATATGTTTCTTGGGTACATCACTCATATCTGTTATTCTACCAGATGAAGATGAGAGGACAGGGATTGCTTTCCTAATCAGCACTAATCATCTATGAATGTCAGCAAGATGTCTACAAAATCATTAGAATTTATGAAGGAAGGAGGCTAGAGTGTGGCAAGGAGGACTTTGCAGATTATAGGGGAGTGGTAAGGACAAAGGGTGGGTGGAAGTCATGAAATCCTCTCCAAATGACAAAAGTAGTTAAGGAGTAGACCACTCAAGGTTCTTCTCCAATTGATGTACAGGAAAACATGCTTGGCAGCACTTAAAATGTTGACAAATAGAAAAATAGGAAATTCAAACTAACAGTCACAAAAGATTGAAACAAGATGCTAACCTGTTCATTCATAACTTCAGAGAGCTCACTGAGCATGTCCTTGTAATGAGATTTCATTTCTTCTTGATACTCCAGTTGATCCTCCTTAATTAAACGTTCATTAACTTCAAGAGCATGGCCACATGCTTCTGCAAACTGCCTACATAGCACAAAACATAGTGCTTTGATAATACATAAGAATATTATGACTGAAGTGAGAAAACAACATTCTTATCTAATGGTGAGTTAAAGCAAGGTGATCACAGTGGAGGTAGACACGAAGACAGTGCAAAAGATTTCTTCCTCCTCTCCGTCTATGTATGAATAGAAGAGTAGAGTTCTTTATGGCCACAGACGGATGTGTTACCATGATTTCTTTGCTATTTCTGGAGCTCAAAGCTTACCTGAAGATTTCCTTCAGAAGTTTAACTTGGTTATCTGGGTACTTCTTAGCATTAGTTTCTTCAAGGAAAGCTCGAGCATAAGCCATTGGACCTGCATTCACCTGTAAGATAAATCCATAACATTACAACGAGGAAAAAACCTGGAAAAATTAGATTTTTAATTTGCACATGCAGATATGGCATGTATGACCACCACCATCAGGTTACAACATTCTGGCAGTGTGAGAACCTGGTCTTTTGGCTGCTTCACCCATGAAAGATTTTTGCAAAATACCATCCTGCTACCTACTATGAATTGTCATCACCAAACAGCTTCAAATGAAGAATAACTGGTGTCATTTTTTATTCTCAATAAAGCTTGGTGCCTTTTCAGGTTTAGATCTCTTGCTTCAGGTGGCAGGACCCACTGGACAAAAGAGGTATGTATCACACAGCCTGTCTTGTGTGCTGAAGCTAGTCTGTTGCCTTTAGGTGTAATGGAGGATATTGTTCCATCATCAGTGTTGATCAGTTCCACTGTCAATCCAATTGGCTTTTGAACATGGAAAAATAGAGGGAGTCATCTTGTTCTTTACCTCAGGCAGCAAAATATTTTGGGATATCCCTGTTTTTAAGTTTCTACAAATTTGTTTAAAATTTGGATGAGAATGGATTTATTAACATCCAACCAGAAAAGCAACAAGCAGTCAATCCAAAGGCCCAAGGGTAGGCTGCAGGAGGGACTAAAAGAGTCCAGTGAGTACTGTTAAAATGACACCTTCTGTGAGGGAAACACATTTTCGGCACAGAAAACTGAGTTTTGCCAAAAAAAAACAAAAAAAAAAACAAAACCCTTTCTCTGCAGAATAATTGGTTACCAACAATAAAATTCAATTTAACGACCAGTTACACTTAAAGTATACACACTGGTTCAAATGTAATTAAAAACAGAGAACACCACAAATAAGTCATAAACTAAATCATCCGAATAAAAAAGAGTTTTTATAGTAACCTATTTGGATATACCAGATATTCTATTTGCTTTAAATGGTTATTTTAGGATTTTAAGTCTTTGGTTATTAACAATAAAGTATATAACAAGTAAACAAATAAAATATACAGATGTTGTTGTTCTTTATGGAATTGGAAATGTCAAAAACGTTAAGCTTGCAATGGTAACTGGTGGCTTCCGTGTCAATGGAGTGGTAAATCCACTGTGGGTTTCAGTCTAAGTTGTAAAGGAAACATCCAAGGTCCTGTCCCTGAAATAGGTTTAGTTCTTTGGACAGCTGCTTTAAAGTCTGGACTAATCTCTAGAATAATTTCATTGTCTATTACCATGGAAGCCACCAGCTAATGGTGTAAGATTGAATAAATGGTTTAGCTCTATTTACCTTGACACTGACGCTTCCTTGTAGTTTCAATTGGAGCCTAATCATGTCTACCTCTTCCATTGTGCAAAGCTGATTGAGTTCTGAAATTTTTTTAGACATCTCATCAATGGCCACTTCTATGGGGTTTAGTTCCATGCTTGTTTGGCTTATGACTTGTATTCTCTTCTTCACATAAGGAAATAAATGGCTGGCTGCACTCAAGAACAAGGGGAGATACATATCAGGAAAATTTCACTACTGATTTGTTCAGTCTATATAACATATTAATTCCATATATTCACAATTAAAATGTACCCATCATTTGGACAGGGCTAACAAAAATAATCTGTAACAAAACTTCCAATATATTTCTAAACATCTATAAATAAACATATAAACTTCATCACTGCATACCTGGATTTACAAGTCTTGCACATATGCACATCTGATAAAATTATTATTATAAAATCTTGCACTATTATTTACTGATTACTGAACTCAACTAGGAGTTTAAGAAAGAAAGTGACTAACTTTAAGAGAACCATGATAGATACTGTGTGATCTTCCCAAAATACGTATGCAGAATTTCCTGCTCTCATGAACCTGCTTGAGAGCAAAATATGAACTTTAGTCAAGAAGGAAACACACAAAAATGATAAGGATGTGAGACTCCATTTAGAAAGTATATGCTGTGAACAAAGCCTTCAGAAATTTCAGAGCAAACATTCAGTTCTGTGTAGACCAAACAATGCAGAAATATCCCTACTTGTCAGAATAGTCCGTCTCTTGCATTGCTCTTCTACTCCTCCATGCTTTTTTCCTGACAAAGTGAATGGTGTTTCAAATACAAAGCGGTTGATATTGTGATGCATTTCAAAGTCAGTTTTCCGCTCTTCAGCCTCTTTCTCTTCAAAGAAAGGTGTGACATATGTCACTTGGATATAGGCATATTTTGGATCCAAGTCCTTGGGATTAACCTGCATAAATTTTGTGAGTAAGAGGAAAGAATTGATAATTAATGACAGAAAAAAATGGTAAATGAGTCAAAGAGGGAAAAAGCAGCCTTTTAATGGCTTGTGAGCAAGGATCAGGGCTCTCCTATGTATTAAAAAAGGAAAAGTGGCTATCATTACATTATGTGCTCTTTCCCTATTGATAGGATGCATGTGTATATTCTACTTGAGCATGTCAACTGAAAAGAGAAAAAAGGAAAACAAAACAAAAAGAAGCAAAACAAAAAAGAAAATGAGATGACCTGTTACAGCGAAGGAGAAGAACACAGATTACTAAAGAATGTTGTTCCAGTCATAGCTCTGCAATAATTCAGTCCTTTTTCTTGGAAGTTTGGCATGCAAACTCCACAGATTCTTGGGTTTCAAACCAGGATCTTTCAGTTTCCTCTTGCATTTGACAGAATGGATTGAACCATCAAATAATAAAAGAGTTGCTTGACATCATTTCATATTTCATTGTATGTGAGTTTTTTTTTAAAAAAAAAATTCAGGCACACTGTTACAAGTTTTTCAAACAAAGAAGTGTATTATAAACCCAAATAGAAAGAAAGGGTAGGTATAGCTAATCTCTAAACACATACTCCCATCTAACTTTCAACTTGCAATTGCTAGTTGTTCAAGCAAATGGGGGCAGGGGCTCTTTGGACAAACAGGAGTTGTTCACTGATCTCCCATTTTCTGAAACAACCAAATGGAGGAAGGAGAACAAATCACTCAGACAGTCCTTTCATGTGCAGACCGATTTCCTTAGTGTCCTCCTTGTTACTATTTAAATACATAATAGTGGCAAAGACCAATTAATTGCTCAAACAGTATGGATGGTTTTTCATCAGTTCGCACAAACACTGACACTTTCAGCTAAGTGCTATGAACTGCTGCACGCTTACAGGGCATAGCAGTCTGATTACTAACATTTACTGGAAAGTGACAAATTTTTGCATTCAGAATTAGTGGGTACTAATTCTCTTGTAACAATCACTTTGAAATGATAGGTAAAGAATATTGATATTTATACCACTTGGGCCTGTGCAGCAGAACACAACTCCAATGGCCTGTGCCCACAGTTTGGTAACATCCATCCATCCATCCATCCATCATCTTCTTTTCATACCTTGTTGGAATCTTGAATTATTTTCACATTGTCTGCTCCAAATTTATCTGCGTAAAGTTTCAGCAGTCTCTGGGAAATCTCAGATAGCCCTGTTAATTTGGGTTCTTTGTAGATATATTCCTTACCCTCCTCTTCTTCAAAAAAGCCCTGGGTAAAAAAAAAAAGTATGACAGTTGAAATATATGAAGTGAATTAAATAAATAAGGCAGGCAATGATTAAAGCAATGCATATGTTACACTGAGGATGGAATGCATAAATTACCTCAACTTTCAGATATGGAAAACACTGGCTCATCAGAATGCTGCAGCATATATGTGATGAAGGAATGGAATGCGTTAAAAACCAAAATCTATATTAGCACAGGATGAATCTGAACTTTTGCTAGCAGGACAAAACATCTTTGGAGAGCAAAGTATCTGTCAGAGTATTATGTGCATCCATGTGGATAGTGTGCCACCAGGCGGTGCAATCTAGTAATTGGCACAGGGAATGTGAAATGATTGGTAGCTTTGGAGTTCAAAAGAAAGTAATTATTTTTGTTTTCTTCAATAAACTGGCTGAATTTCAGTAAAAAAACAAAACAAAAAACAGCTGGGAGAGAGGTAAAGGTTTGCATTTAATATAGTTTACTATGCTTTACAAGCAGATTATGAGTTTTGTAGCCAATTCAGTTCAAATAAATAGAATTTGCATCAAGTAGGCAGAAAGATTCACTGAACACAGTGAAAACTGCTTCATAATAAATATATGTGGAAGCTATTCATCTGCTACATTTTTAAAGATCAATACATATGAGTTCTTTGTAAAAACAAGGCTTCTGAAATGGCTGCCTTTAAAGGGATGAATCTAGTGGTGACTTTGCCTTAGGAAGGGGTGACCAAAGAGTTGACCCAAGGGTGCTTGAAATACTCAAGCCTGTTTTTAAGCTCCTTGACCCTTTTAAGAAGCTTCTTTTCTGACTAAAAGAAAGAGCTAATTGCTTCTTGCAGAAGCCTCTGAGAGTAGGGAAATGTACGTTTTAAATAGGCTGCAGCCCATATCCCACTGTTTAACATCAACTAACCCAGACATGCATCATGTTAATTGAGCTGGAACAACTTTCTACTAAGGTAAAACCACCAATGGATACAACCACAAACAAAATTTCTCACTTTACTTCAATCTAATTGCATCTCACTGTTTACAAGGAGAGTTAAATAGCAATTGACTTTTTCTAGAAAAGTTGCAGCTGTGGCATGTACAAGAGTTTTAACATATCCTGCAGAGTTGCATCATGTGTGTATCCACACTTTGGCCCTACTTAAGTGAACCTAGAACTCCCCATGAGATCCTTCATGTTTTTACTCTGGATGGCTGCTGTTTAGTATAAACACCTCACCTTACAAAGATAGCAGGGGACTCTCATAAAGAAAATAACCACAATGCACACATATGAATGGCTTCATATCATTTTGTGGAGACCCTCTACTTCATAAAGTGCATCATCAATTTAGCTGTCTGAAGACTTAGTCTTAAAAGAGGCCTACAAAACTTCAAAATCTGCTTTGTGCCATAGGAAATGTTAAATGTCTCCCCAAAAAGTAAAAACAAAAACATCCTAGTTTTCTTGCCCTGTCACCATATAATATTTTAGAAATTGGAAACACCAATGAAATTGATAAAGTTATACATAGAGATGCCTACATTCTGATGAAAGATAGTTGACAACTGGAATGTAGCAGTAGAGGTTGTGTGCGAGTAAAAAAACAATTAAAAATTAGGAAGAGGACATCTAGTCCTGACCTCAAATGGAAACCAGTTCTAAATTTCAGTTAAACATCATAATAAAATAATACTTTTTTCTATGAAAAAATATTTCTGGTAGAAAATGGTTTTAAAAGGCAAACTGAAAATGTCAGTGTTCATTTCCTTTGTAAAATGTATGGACTGAGGGATACTGCAGTACATACCTTACACTGATCTCAAATGTTGCTGTCAGTCTGTTGGTGGGGACAAATCAGACTGGGCATATAGTTGTGATCCTGTTTAAACTGAACTGGCTATTTATTTGGGGATCAACTGAAAGGGCTAATTTGTTCTTCGCAGTTCTGTATAGTTCTATACTTGTCTACTTGTGAATTAGTCTCATTGAATTTAATGAGATTTACTCTCAGGTTATAGCCTTAAAGAGTACAATAACATGGAACCCACTATTTTATATAAGGTCACTCTCTCACTTTTCATTCAGCATTTAATTCTCTTCATTCCTAATCTGTTTTCCCCTGGCAACTGAAACGTAGCAAGTGGCTACAAGGAGCATAGTCTTTTCATTATTGGTCCAGAGTGCATTGACAAAAGGAATCCCACTTGGCCACATGGCCAATTGTGTTCTGTCACCTGGTAAATGCTTTGGTGTTAAGTGACTACTGTTTTTCTGCATTTGTAAGATACTTTCCCTCATTTTAACGATACATATTGTTATCTGATTAATGCCTTGTGTTATCTTTATTACTTTTGTGGGTTTTTCTTACTTGTAAAAATTTGCCATTTTGACTGACTTTCAGGAAAATAGGATGTGATTTTTTTTAAAAAAAACAACAACCCCACATTCATTTGGGTCCAAAGATCCCATGAGCAGAATGTGGCATATGGGATAATTCTCCTGAACCAAAGAAAAAGAGAACTGGGTTTTTCAGATTCCCCCTTTCCCCCGAACACTCTTGAAAATCTTTTTTGAAGAACACTGTGGAGCATGAGATCTGACATGCGAGTACTGACTGTAGAAAAAGTGGAAACTGGGTCACTTCCTTTTTTGCTGGAAGGAGTTTACAGAAATTTGAAGGTTCCTCCACAAACAGAAGGCATTCTTCCATTTACAAGTTTGGCTCCAAGCAATGGAGATCTTGAAAAAGTTACTTTTTTTTACTATCACTCACCACCTCACCTTGCTAACATGACTTAGCCATGCTGGCTAGCGAATCCTAGGAGTAGTACAATCCAAAGAAATAACTTTTCAAAGTTTGGAGCTGATATAAATGACAAATGAACTCTCAGGGCCCAGAGTATGTTTGACTGATTACAGAGATGGAAGGAGAAAACTGAATACAAGGTACTGTTTTGAGGAATGTGCCAACATTTTTCACAATATGCCACTGCACTTTTTTTAAAAAAATCAAATGAATTAATACACTCTGGTTTATAGTAAAACCAACTGAGAATCACCCTAGATTCATTTCTGTGACATGTTATGTACGTGCTGAATCATCCTACAAGCTGTGACTACCCGTCCTCATTTACAAGAGAGTGAGTAAAGTATCCTGAGGACATTTTTGAACCCCTTCCAAATGCCTTCCACACTAAGAAGGGGTTTACTCCCCAAGTATGAAAAAGGCTTCTACTGGCCAAACTACATCAAAGTTGCCCCCTCCCCCATGCAGTGGTCCAGAGAGACATATTGACTCAGGGCAAGCAGCTACAGGTAAATCAATCCAATTAAGGTCATGCATAGGTCATCCAGAAAGTTAATGAAAGATGAAGAGGGGCACAAGATATCAACCGGTCCTGTGCAGAAGTCATTACATGATGCCAGTAGTCCAGATAATCAAAACCAAAAAGGGTAAAACAAAGAATAATTAAATGTTGCCAGTCCAGAGATCAAGAATCCCAAGAAACATATGAACACCAGGAACACTGACAGAAAAGGAGACTGAATAGTTGCAAGCAATGACGATGTCCAGCAGCTTCTGGGGGATTTATAGATGGCTGACTCTAGATGCCTGGTACTTGATTACTCAACATTTCCTTTTTGACAGACACTGGCTTCTATGAAGCTGCTCCTTCTCTCTTCCCCAGACTTCAAAGGACAGGAGATTCTTCAGCATCTATCAAGTCCTGCTGAAGAGGAAGCTCCTCAGCTGCTTCAAGCCACCAGCTTCTTAGATTTGGAGAAGGAGATGTGATCTGGAACCAGAAGCTCCTTGCAAACCAATTCCTCTGCATCAGCTTCCTCAGATTACAATGGGTAACTTATGACAGTTGGGATTTAAAAATGAGGATGGAGGAGTTGCAGTCCTTTGATGTTCTGAAGTGGACCTCTGCCCCTCCCAACATCTGGAAGTTGCCCATTTCTGTCTTACAAAATTGCCAAGCTCACCAGGAAGAATCTTGGTGTTGACAGAAATTGGGTTTCCCTCATATTGGGATGAGTCATGAACAATGGCTCTGCCGGCAGCTGGACGCTTTCAGACATCATTTCAGAAATCAAGAGCACTGTGAAAACTGTATGGTATTCATAACATTGTTAGGTCTCTTAATTACATATATTGTGCAGAATTTGAATGAATTCTTGTTTTGGCCCATTGTTCAAACTAGATTGTGTGTAACTGAATTTGGCATATAGCTTTTCTTCAAGATCCCTGAAAACCTCAATTAGAATTTTGCATTTCATAGGTGTGTTCATGAGCAATGGAATTATATTCCTCTCTGGTGTTCCATCAAATTTATTCTTGCTTGAAAAGAATTGCTTTCATGAAAAACAAAAGTTCTATTTGTGTATGAATGAATACTAAGTAGGTCATATAATATGAGTTCTGCCTTTTTTTAAAAAAAGAAGATTTCATTATTCAATAGTGACATTTTTTCTTAATGAAGCTAGTCATAACATAGTACTAAACAGGATGTCCTGAAATTGTAAAATGCCTTCAATTTGTCAGAAATATAAATTTTTAATTATTCAGTGTTAGTTCTTATGATGACCCTCAAACTGGAAAATGAAGCTGAGTAATGATAGATTCAGACTCTTTGGTGCAAATTTCTAATTTAGGAGCAGTCCTGAATTAGGAATGTAAATTCTTGTCTATTTCATTCTCACATATGAGAATAAAACATTTCAAAAGCTGTATATTTTTTCTGCTGGGCAGGGTTATGATTTTTTGTGCATGAATTTTTTCAAGAATTCTCTTTGCATTTTGAGAATGTGTTTTGAAAATTTAATTTGCACAAAAACGGTGTTTTGTTCTGAATCTTCTTTGAATAATGTAGCATTGCACAAAAACATTGTAATATGTGCAAATATAATATGCTTGTATGAAAAATGTATTTCATGCAAAATACAGTACTTTTCACACAAATATTGTCTGGTATCTTGTTGAGCAGTTATGAATGTGTGAGCTAGACTGTTCAGTATTCATGTTGACACTTGTAACACTAATTGCACTTGTAACACGTAATTGCAAATGTCCCCTACAAACTACTTTAATACCAGCAACTGCACCAGGTGATGGAGATCTTTGGTGCTGGTGACTGGGGAACTACAAGCTAATGTTTTCAGACCCCTCCTGCCAGCAATCTGTGGCATGACAAACAGAAGCTGGGCCCCTGTTATAGCTCCTTGTTGCATCAAAGACTGTTGTTGTGAGGGGGCTGGAAACTTCATTCTAGTGTACCACAATCACCTGCAGAACAGATCTCCATCAGCTGGTACAGCTGTTGTTGTTAAGGTAGATTTGAAGAATCTAAGTATCAGGAGATGATACTTAGTTATGTGGTTCTAATTATGTCTGTGATAAAAGATCCCTCCTGACATTTTGCAAAAATGACTCAAAATGGGTAAAAAATATGTATACAAACTATTGTAACAAGTTGAGATGTCAATACACCCTGTCTCATCTTTGCATCCCTACCACCAACATATAGTGTTATGGGGTAGAAACACCTAAAATGCATACATTTCTAATCTAGAATAAGACATATGGATCAATTTGGGTCCCATATTGGACAAGTTGAAGCACTAACAAGTTTTAGGGCATACTATGATCAATTTTCTATTTCTGAACATCATTTTAATGATCTGTTCACCATCATAGTTCTTTGCTTTCTTCTTGTGATGTTGGCTCTCTTTTCTGTTTTTCCTGAAGAACAAGCAGAGGAAACACTAGCAAACTTTCTGGTTCTTTTCCTTTTGGATTAGAGGCTAGAAATGCAAAGATGATGCTGTCCTCTTCCTTTCCATTGTCCTCCTCCTGCCTGACCTCTTGTTTTAATACTGTCATCACTGTAGCTTGGAAAAATTACTTTTTGGACTACAACTTTCAGAATTGTCCTCATCAGCACAATCTCTGCCTACGCTGTCTGGAAAATCCTGGAAGCTATCACCTGTAACTTTACAAGGCCTAGATGATTTCTGTACTGGGTTCATCCCTTGAGGTGTCTCAGAACACTTCAGCCCCATCTGAAGACTAGGCATTCACAACTGGACACTTCTTCCTGTAACTTTTCTTCTCCAGGGTCTTTTTACCCTAAAGAATTGTAGCATTCCACTTTAACTGCCATGGTTCCATCTTATGCATTCCTGTGATTTGAACTTCAGGGAGGTATTCAGAATTCTCAGCTAGACAGCTTTAGTGACTCACTGAACTATCAACCCCACGGGATGTAGCCATGACAATTAAAATTGAGTCACAATGCTATAAATTTGTAGCATAAAAGGGTCCTGATTAGATATTGGGTCCATCTTGTTGAGCTTCCAATGTGAGGTGAAAGTTGGATTATTCCAGGTGGCCATTGGTTCTTAAAATCTGCTCTGTCAAATTGGGTTTTAGAACAGTTTTTAACCTGTGTTTGAACAATGCTTTTAAAAATCTTTTAGTTGTATATCTTTTGGGGGTCCCCAATAGATGGACAAGTGATTAACAAAAACTTTACATAAATAAATAATAGGGCTGTTTCAGCTACCGTCAACACACCAGTTCTCCAGCTGTGCTGGATTACAACTTCTATCAACCCCATGTAGGTGGGGATGAAAGGAATTGCTTTCCAATGCAGCCAACTGCTGTCAGGTTGGGAGAGGGTAGTCTATATTACAACTTGGAAGATTTCTACCTCTTGAACTTACAGGGAGCATAAACTACATGGAATTTAGTTTGAGCATTGGGAGATAAATCCACAAGCACAAAAAATGAAAGGAGATGCCACATTTGTTTAACAGGAGTGGATTATACAATGAACCTCAGCAAGGTAGTGAATCTGTTCTGGTTTTTTTTATCCAAATTTTGAAGGTGCTATCCTTGGTGCTGAATCATATTCCCTAATAGACTTAGCACCTTGGATAGTGACTTTAAAGTATGGACTAAAACCTGGAAGGAACTCACTGCCACACTGGCATAGGTGCTACGAAAAGCCACTATGTAGAAGATGCTCAAATACTTCTGTTGTGATTGGGCATGAAGACAGTGGCTACAATACCTTTTTTCAATTTACCAGTGCAGAAACCCCAAGACTGCTTGTGGTGAGCATGTATGAAAAAACATGGCCCAAACCTCCTTCCATTGAAAATGGGAGCAGATTTTGGCCCCAAATACGAACAGCGCAGGACCAAATATCTTTTTTGTAGTTGAAGATAGCAGAACAAAAGAATTAGTTTTGCTAGATGCAGAGCAGCGTAAAAATGAGCGAAAGCAAAGTTATTTCATCTTTCACATTGAATATTAAAAAGCTGTCAGAGTTAAGGCTAACTCAGACCATACAGGGAGAATGATGAGTAAGAAGAATTAAACAAAAAGCATGCGAAAGAATAGACAACTTACCACAGCCTTGAATAAGATCAAAAGAAGAAAAGAGCAAATTTCTGCATTAAAACCTAATTAGGGGGCAGAATGATTCAGATCAGTCTGTTCTTTATACATGTAAAAAAAGAGATTAAATGGAATTGTTTTCCTGGAATGTACTCTTCAAAGAGCATGCTTGCTCCTCTATCACTTGTATATAGAGAAGGCAAGCATAAACTCATGCCATACTAAAATAAACATGCAAAAATAGTGCATGGTGCAAGACTGCTCTATAATGTACTATAAAGAATCAGAGGCAAGCTAGAAAGCAAAGTCAGAAAGTATATGACAAATGAGAGTAGAGAAGGAATGTGGTTTTTGGTCACTTTAGAAAGTAAAATGTAATTGTTTAAATTATTTTGCGGTTTTAATTGTGGACAGCCTCCCATGGTAGAACTGTCATGACATGAGTGTTATGTCCATGCTCTCTTCCTGTGGAAACAGGAAGTCTGCTATGGGATCTTAGCTGCAGTTCAGATCTTTAGACATGTGGCTGCATTATTAGCTCTGTATTACTATTAAAAAAGGAAATCCAAAGATACAAGTTATGAACTGATATTGCTATTGGAAAACAGGTGATGAGTCACTGTCATAGTGTAAGCTAACAGCTATACTTGTTTTTTTGGGAGTGAGTCCAATAAGTGAATTTACTTAATGAAGGAAGCACAGCCTTCTACCTAAATATGTGTTAATAAACCCAATCTCTTGCACAATGCTTTATGTCCTCTTCATGTTGCTTGCACTTTCCGTTGATAAAAGTATTACTTAAGATTCCTAGCCTACATTTTGTTCTAGATATGTTAGCATGGTTCCATATTGAGAATACACCATTCCATAATATTCACCTGTACTGTTCCAGTAATGAATGTATTTGCTTACTATCTTCCTTAATGGTAGGAGCTCTGGAATCACAAAGGGAAGCATATAGTATCTATACTTTTACTACGAACAATTAAGAACCACTCACCTGCCCATAGAAAGCCACACGGTAGTATCGTCCAAATAAGCGCTTTTCAGAATTCACAACTTCTGCCACTTTTAGATAAGATCTATGGATGTCATAATACAACTCTGACAGCCTCTGAGGAAACAGAATAGAAATAGGCCCATATTAAAAACTCTGATCTTCAAAGTAGCTTACAACTAGTTGGCAGGATACAAAGTGGGAATTAATAATTTCAACAGTATTCCCCCTACTGCAGGAACAGGTTTCAGACAATAGTCAAATTTTAGCAAGGCAATTTGTGCAGGTTTTTAAAACCATAAAACATTATTTTCTGCAAAGAAAACTTGTTGCACACTTAATTTTCTTGATGAGGCATCTCAACAGTCAAGATGCAGGATGTTGAAGAGCAGAGGACAATCTTTCTCCACGCATTGCTTCAGCATGTTGTAAAGGCAAAAGCTGCATTTGGGAAATGTGTGCTCTATGGTATATGTACACTTTGGGAAGTATTATAGCTCAACAGTAGAATATATGCAGAAGGTTCTAATTTCCAATCCTGGCACATCCAAGCAGGACTGTGAAGGAATCCTCCCTGACACACTTGAAAGCTTTTGTAACTGAATACTGTTTACAATATTGGGATTGATGGGAAAGTGGTCTTAGTCTAAAGCAGATTTGGTCACGTGGAGGTGCAAGTACCAACTGTGGTGAGAATTTCAAGCACATAGATATTTATTCAACAAACTCACTTCCCATTGGTTACTAAACAACTAAGATGGTGAAAATTCTCAATCCTACCCTGTGTTTTAGATGCTACTTGATGCAGTTTTATTATCTAGCTGAATAACAGAGCTTATACATCCAAAGATACATAATTCCAAAACTACAGCACTTCCTTCTTCATGGCTTTTGTCACTGTTATCAGAAGACATAAGTAATGATTGCGGAATATTTGGCTTACAGTTTTCATCACCCTCTCCCAGTTTAGTCAATAATAGGAAATGGTAACAGCTCTAGTATAAAATCACAGCTTAGAAAAGTTATTTGTTTGGACTACAGTTCCATAAATCTCCCAACCACAGCCTGAGCTAGCTGGAGCACACTTTAATTCAAGATGGTAACATTTCCAGGCTTGCTTAAAACATCTGGAGATTGAAATGTTCCCCAGAAATGCTGTAAACCACTAAACTAATGGAAGAATAATGTGGAAACCAATAATAAAAGAGGTCATCCACCTAAGAAATAGCATACTCTTCCCAGGGCATGTGACATTTCTTATTTTTGGCTTGACTTACTTTGAAGTCTCTTTGCTTCTCAAATACTGCAATGATTGGCTTGTTAACTTCAGCGATGAGCTCATATCTTTCAGATTTCCACAAATAGTCAACACACAATTCCAGTTGTTCTACAAGGATGTTCTGCAATTGCACAAGAAAAGAAAAAAAAGAATGCCAGGTCTGTGTTGGAAGTAGATATGGCAGAAGCCAAAGGTTTGGTTTAGGAAAACCACCGATGGGCAGCTTTGAAAATATCTGTTACATACTATACTTGTTTTGGTAGATGTGTTAGTAGAAAACAGTGCAATACACACAATCACATGTGTCACTGCATGGTATCTTCAGCTGATATTGAACAGTGCGATACGTGGAGATGTGCATTATGGCATGCTATCTGCTAACACCTAAAGGCAGGTTAATGTTTTGTATTTTGGTATAGTAAGTAACACCACCTGGAGTACCAGCAGAAATGAGCTCCTGATACCACAACTATGGGATGTGGTCCCCCTGGCTTGGATCAAGGCCATCAGTACATTGGCCAGTAATAAGTGGCTACTGGACATTAATTGCACAAAAGAAGCTACTGAACTGGAAGTGAACAGTCAATAAATTCTGGCCTGTAAAATGGGGATTAGAGCTCAAGGTGGCAGGGGCGGGGGGCTAGTCTGAAACTGATCTATAACCAAATTATGTTGATCGTTGAATGAAACCAAATTGATTTAACCGGTATGATTGAAGGGAGTGACAGCAAGATGAAGAAATAAAGCATCCTTTTTCAGGACAATTATCCTAAAATACCAAGTAGAAAGGAACTGGAAACATTAGTAAAGGGAACATTAGTAAATGAAACTTTAGAAAGGAATCTGAATCTGAGAAGGTGACAGGATGGCTACAAAGGATGATGGGAGTTAAATTCAAAATGAAATAGGTTTAAAATGAAAAGTTAAATGTGATCACGTTGTATAATGAAAATTATTTTTGTAGATAAAACTCGATAAACTTAACAGAGGATAAGAAATAGATAGTGTGAAATTAGAACTCTCTGCGATAAAGTTAGAAATATAAGTAAGCTATTATTATAGGAAAGTTCCACCGTGTCTCTGACTTATGTAATTAGCTAACTGTTAACAAAGAAAAGTTTAAACAATCAGAGTAACAAAAAAGACTAATTTGACAAGCAACCAATATGAACACATTTAATGGGCAGAATGTTAGAAATTATAGTGAGAATGAAAAGGGATAATATAACAAGAACGATAATATTCAAACTAGCTCTAAGTGAAAGTCATTACGTATCTATGTGTTTGTATTGATTGCAATATTGTTTAGGTAGTAGTTGTTGTATTGTTTCACAAATGTATATATATTGTGCTGCTAACCTATTGTTTTATGCTGTGGTCCTTGTTTCTCTTTCTTTCTTTCTTTCCCTTCCCCCCACTTTTTTGCTCTTCTCTTTTAAAATCCCAATCTATTTGTCCAATCTGTGTGATTATAATGAAAATCAATAAAGACATTTATAGAAAAAAATGAAAGAGGTTTATTTGAACGTAGGTTATGAAATGGCTACAGACATAATAAAAGGTGGTTAATAAGTGGTGTAAAGGATTTTAAAATATAAAATGGCATGGAAACATTTCGATTTAGTGACGTTATATAACATATAAAATAGATCTGCAGTTTTAAGTAGTGAAAACATTGTGTAATCAAGTAATTAAACAGCTTTTATTATTAAGATTAGTAAAACACAATGTCATTTATAACAAAAACATAACATGCAATATAATGTGTTGTTGCTGTGTCCCTTAAAGTTATTTCTGATTTGTGGCAACCCGACACCGAACTTATTACAAGGTTTTCTGGAGATCACAGAATCACAGAATAATAGACTTGGAAGAGACCACAGGGGCCATCCAGTCCAACCCCCCGCCATGCAGGAACACACTTCAAAGCATTCCCAAAAGACTCCAAAGAAGGAGACACCAACACATTCTGAGGCAGCATATTCCACTACCGGACAGCTCTGACTGTCAGGAAGTTCTTCCTGAGGTTTAGGGGAGAGTGTGTGAAACACCCAGGGTCACCCAGTGGGTTTCCATGGCCAAGTAGGGAGTCAAAGCCTGATCTCCCGGGCTGTAGTTCAACACTCAAACCACTAGATCACACTGGCTTGCATAATGGAATGGAAAGTAATATTGATATACTATGCTAGATACCCTAGTCTTTGGTAGAATAAAGTTCATTTTTCTCTTTTGGAAATCATGAACTGGGGGAGTTGCCTTTAAAGGAAGAATAGAAGTTGACCCCTTCTTTTTTCCTTTGTCCCACCATCCTCACAAATGCATTTGCTGGGGAGATGGGAGGAAGCTTCAAACGCCTTCCGAGAGAGACTAGACAAGACACCCACCATCGCGTTCTTTGTAGGTGAACAAAGACTTGTTTTTTTCCTTCAGTCAGCCTCTGGAAATAAACTGCTCATGGGAAAAGAAAGGTGTGTTGTTGTTGTTTTTTTTTTAAAAAAAATAATGTTCTGCTTTGTCTGTACTTGCTTTTTTTAATTGTTATGTTATTTGTTTTAATTCTATTTATATTTGAATTATATTTCAAATTATTTATGTTTTAATGACATGCACTTCCTGTTTTAAAGTATGATATAAACAGATAATAACAATAACAATTTGTTTACTTTGTGCAGAATAAAATGTGATGTTTATTCTGACTGTAGGAATATTAATATTTGACAACTTTGTCTTCCTAAGTGAGAGCCAATGTTTTTCACTCTTTTCTCCTCACTGTGGAGAAAAAGAATATTTCTGTGCAGTTCTTGTCATTCATCCTGAAGTGTTTTGGAAAAATTATTTTGTGCAGAAATACATGTTGTTTTTTGCATGGAAATTCTAGGGTTTTGTGTAAAACACCGTTTCCAGACAGCCAAGCATGCTTTTTTTTTGGTACCAGATTTCTGGTTTCTATGCCACTTTCCAGCCATCCTGCACAACAAAGCTACATGTTGTGTGTGTGTGCGTGTGCATGTGTGCAAGATTGCTGGTTTTGGTGCAAAATCACTCTTATCACACTAGTGTGCAAGATGTACCTTTTGGGAAACTGTGCTTTTGTGCAAAACCACACAGTTCTTGTGCAAAAAATTAGTGTGTTTTTCTATACAGAGTAATTTCCCAAAACAGTTTGGAATGTGCAAATAGTGGATGAAAACTGAGCAAAATTCTTGCCACTGTATTATTCTTCGCTACTCTTTCCTGAATGTTTGGAAACCTGTTTTTCAATCTAGAAATGAAAAATAGTGAATATTTTTCCACCTTATCTGACAAACCAGAGACAGAATCCCAGAACTAATCACAAACAAATTGTTAATTCTGTTTCTTTTAATGGAACAGAAATAAACCAAAGTTCCTGGGTTTGCATGGCATAAAACACAGATCACGGTGAAGCTGGCTTAGTTAGTTGCTTCCACTAAAAGTGGCAACAAGTGGGTTGTGCGCATAATCCCATCAATTGTATTCAACAAGCTCATGCACCCAGTGAGTCTTCTTCTTCTTCAAAAAAAGCTTGCATGGGCAACAATGTTAGCAATGCTGACCTCATTGTATGGTGTATCCTGCATTCCAGAATCTTCTTTCATAGCTCCTTCTTCTTTAATATTTGGTGTAATATTGAGGAAAGCTGGCCACCCCATGGAAAATAAGCCTTTTAAATGAAAGAAACAAATTCATGAATGCTTTAATAGCAATTCCCTAAAGTAATGAAAAATAAATAAATAAAAAGATTGCACGAATAATTGCTTTTTCACAGTTCAATAGATGAGGTGAAGAAATGTAATGTACTAGGCTTGTGATGGATTATTATAAATACATCCAATTCATTAAGCTGCTTTCCAAGGCTGTGGACGGTTAAAATGTGATGATTCTGGCAAAGAATGTACTTGCCCAAAACCATTATTTGAGGAACTCTCAGGGAGACCATAAATAATTGTCAGGATGATACAACAAGGCATTTGTAATTTGAACCATTCATAAATATACAATGCTTTTAGATTCTTTATAAATAAACATCTTTCAGCAGAATGAAGCACATATAACTATAAAGTACCTTGTATTTAGTCTGTAGTTAGGAAAATATGAATACCTTTTTTAAAAATGCATTTGTTAGAAATGGGCAAACCTCCCTAATCTAAAATGAACCTGACTCAACTGAATTCATCTGAAATCTGATTCACATTGCATCCAAACTAATTTATGCTTGGATCAATCTGATTTAAGTTGCATCACTTTCATGTTAATAGCCTTACACTATACACTATAATGATTAAGGAGATTGGAAGAGTGAGTCTCCTTCTCCCAAATACATGTCACTATCTTGAGTAAAGGCAAGGCAATGGACCATGAAGACAAAACTTGGGTTTTGAGACTCTGGATGCAGGGTTTGGTCACCAAAAACCTCGGGATTGTGGGTTTCTTGACTGAACCAGTTGATCAATAATGTGGTCTTCCTCTTTCCACATGTCTTCAAATTTACCAATTATTTTTGTCTTTTCCTAGATATATGCCTTTACCTTAGTATCTGCTTCTCTACTAAGATTCTTCTACATTAGAAAGGATTGCTTATTTTACTATCATTCATCTATCATTCATCTTCATCCATTCTCCATCTTTGGGAGAAAGTGTCACAAGGAATATTTAGACTCCCAAAGTAGCAAAGTAAAATTGACTTTGACTATGAGCATTTCCTTCTAGGATGCTTCCAGATGGCACTTCTACAAGGACAAGTGGCTTTACTTTTAGAGCTTAGGAAATTAAAATGTGAATGGAGTCATTATTGTTATTTATTATAATTTGCAAACAGTAACCCATGATTATCATAACTTGAAAAGATGATGACACCTTACAAATTATTTTCTGTGTTGCTTGTGCTTTTTGTTTTCCATTTTTTAAAATTACACAATGGTTTAAAATTTGCTGCCCAAATCCCCTCAAAATATTTCCTAAAAAAGTAGAGTCCCCCTTCCACATTCATGGGTTTGACCTTTATGAACTTGATTATTCACAAGGTGCATGCATGCCTTCCTTCCATTCTCCTCCTCCCATTGCCTTGTATTTTGCCAGGCATGGAGAATGAAGTCAAACACACCCAGGCAAAAGGAAAGGGAATAGGGAGAGAAGGCACATGTGCACTTTCCTTCTTCCCTCTAGAGCTCCCCTCCCATTCCCTTGCCTTTGGTCCCAGTGTTGAGATCTTGTGTTGAGGCAAAAGGCAAGGGAATGGGAGGGGGAAGGCATGTGTGTATCTTCCTTCTTCCCTTCAGAGCTCCACCTCCCATTTCCTGGCCTCTGGCTTCAGCACTGAGAACTCATACAGAGGCAAAAGGCAAGAGAATGGAGTGGAGGAAGGCATGAGCAAGCCTTCCTTCTTCCCTCCAGAGCTTCTCTTCTCATTCCCTTGCCTTTGGCTCTGGTGCTGAGAAGGAAGACTTGCGTGCTGGGGCAAAAGGCAAGGAAATGGTAGCAGGAAGACCAGGAAGGAAATGGGAAGTGGATTGTTCGGGAGGAATTATTTGCTTTTTTCCCCATGTTCACAAGGTTTCTGTGCCCTGAAGCCTCGCAGGGGCAGAGGGACCACTGTAAAGAATAAATATTTCTTCTTTCACATGCGCATAACTGGCTGTAGCAGCACTCTGAAAAGCACTATTGTCTGCCATGGTACACCACAGTAATGTGGTATAGGTAACATCATTATTTGTAACATGTTAATTCCAAACTTTCAGATCTCTGTAGCAACAAATTTTGGCAAGATGTATATACCACTGGCTGGGATCCTGGCTTTGCTCCAACTGTGACCAGCATCTTCTGAGCACAGGAATGCTACTTTCATAATTTTCTTCCCCCACAGTGCAGCTCTTTCTATGTCTCCCCCAAAATATCTGCTCTAGCAGTCTGCGGGAACTCTGGAATGTGGGGAGGGGGAGGAAGGCAGGGGATGATAAAACAGGTGTTCATCACCTCCCCACTGTTCCCAGTGGGATTCTGGATATTGGGCCTATCATTAATGAAAAAAGGTGTTTCATCCATGGAAGAGTAGCTAGGATGCCATTGTTCACCACTGCTAATCACTGCTACCCATTAGGACTACCACTACTGCTGACATCATGCAGTTCACAGAAGTGAGCATGTTGGTTCAGCACAACAGCAATGAACATTACATGCTTAGAACTGCTTCTTGCAGGTGAGAGTGACCTCTGCAGGCAGCGAAATCTGCTCTGAAAGGTTAACATCCAATTACACCTTTGTTCTCCATGCTTGGCCAAGACTGGCAGTACACTACTCTTCCTGATCTAAGCAGGGAAGTTCAAGTAACATAAGGAGTTGTTTGAGAGTAATCCTTGTAGCAAAAATGTATACAGCATTGTAATGGGAAATTTTAAACACATGATTCAATCTTCAAAACCAAGAATAGAACCACAGAGAGAAGAGTTGACACCAAATATCAAAATATATTATTTGTGAATTCTTTTCTTTCTTTAAATCGTTACAATCTGTGCTGGCAGTTTGTTTGAAGGTTGTTTTCTATCCCATTAAACAGATGTGGTTAGAACACTCACTTCCTCCAGAATGAGTTGTTAGTAAGACATTACTATCAGAGAGTTCAGCATCTTCCAGGTGCATACGAGAAGTACAAATCTTTTCCATTTTCCAGTAACCTACGATAGTGTGAGATGTTATTAGTGTTCTGCTATCTGAATGGGTTAATACATGCATATTTAATGATATATGCTATGAAATGAAATGTAAAACCCAACCTCTTCTCCAAAACAGGTAGTATTGCCTTAACTTTATTCACATGACATACAAAGTTGCAAAGCATGGCATTTATTTATTTATTTGGAGTACAACTGCAACTCTGAGAATCCCCTAGCTAGTATGGAGGATCCTGGGAAATGAAGTCCAAAAAGAAAGCAATCTTTCTGAGTTCTGCAACCTTGGTGAAAGCAGTAATTTTACTAGCTGTCATATCTTACTCAGGAAACATTTGAGGAGAGTCAAAGCAGTTTAAAGGATAACTACAAAAGAACATGAATCTCATCAAACAGATGTAGGTCATTTGGAATTTGTACTCATGTTTCACTGTTTTCTGTATCTATGAATAGTGTATGAAAATATTTTATCTTACCCTTTCGTTTCAGATATTCAGCAATAAGGGCAGCTATATGGATGTAGCACATAGCAGCCTGCAACAATAACAAAAAATCACACACAAGTTCTAATATGAAGCAACATATATCTTTCTTATCAGTGCCAGACAAAGCAAATTGGGCAGAACAACAAATTGATGTTGATGTATTTACTTGAGGTAAGTTCCAATTAAAATTACTAAGATATTTATGGAAGAGATTTAAGAATATTGACTAAATCTGAGCATGAGGACTGAAGGAGGAGTTGTTAAAAAATGAACAGATTTTGAAGAAGGCAAAAGCAATTTTGAAATATTATTTTAAAGACAATTTGAATAAAGGAACTGATATTGGAATGGTCTGGGATGCAAGTAAGGCTGTGATGACAGAATCCTTTATCCAGCCAAATGCAAACTGAAAAGAAAAGAAAAAAAGACCACAGGAAGAAATATTGAAAGAAATCAAGAGTAAAGAAGAATTGCAGAATTCAACAAATACTGAGCAATTTAAAGAGCTGAAGGTATTATCTAAACAAGTATTGATGACTATGTCCCTTTTGTCAGGGGTATGATAGCAGGGGGTGTGGGCTGAGAGGGACATGGTAGAAGGCATGTGCACATGTGCCCCAAGTGCCCTCTCATTTGCAAATGAGGGAGTAGTTTAGGCACCTGCACACACACACACACACACATAGATGCCCTGCAGCCATTACTGTTGGTGTTCAGTAGCAGGGCTTTGCCGATCTCCTGTCAGGGCTCTACAGACCCCGGGGTCCCCAGACTCCTGGATATGAACCACTGAAATAGACAGAAAGACCTCTTCCCCCGCTTCTTCTTCTTTTATTAGGTATTTTTTTAAACATGTAGGTTGTCGTTTTTAATATATTTTAAAAATTGTCCTTTTGTTTTGTCTATCTTTTTAAACTTTTTAAAAATATTAATAAAAATAATTTTAAAAAATACGAGCATGAGGAGTTGTTCTGGAAAACAATATCTCTGGGCCACATGCTTGACAACACTTTGAAAAGAGTTACCTCAGATAAATCTCCATTTCTAGCATGAATCTTGGCCATACTCTCCAGCCAGGTCCGACGTAATTCAGGTGTACTGGCATATGAATTTGCCAGACTATACTGTAAATCTACCAGCATTTCAGGGTCCTTCTCATGTTCTTTCATTTGAGCTGTAGCCATTAAAACTGTCCTTATGCGTTTGGTCAAGTCTTTCACTTCTGCTGGGAAGTTACTGTTCTTTGGAAGGAGAAGAGACAGAATAACTTTTTTCAGCTCAGAGAATCCACTCTTACCATGTTAAAATGATATGGATCAGATCATACAACTGATATACACAACCACTGTATGTATAGCAGCCACTTCAAAATCCGTCATTCATTGCTGCATAGTCAATTCTAGCTATTGAAATGTGACTGTGCGCATAGTAAAAGGCAGCTACTGAAATGCACTAGATTATATTTTTATATCACCTTCCCCCTTGTACTTTACATTATCTTCATTACTTGACACTTCATTAAAAAGTTTGTCACCTATGTGATGGTGGCTTCACACAGTTAGCCAAGCAGAGAAGCATATATACATGCAGGATTTGCCAGGAATTTCTGAGGTATTCCATCCCAAAAGGATATATATAAATTAGCCTTAAAGATTTCAGATTCAGAGAGGTGGGAATTTAGGTCAAAATCCATAAACTCTTTCCATATTTTGGAAAAGTTACTTCTTGGTCCAAAGGTGGCAATAAGCTCATGCGATGTTCATTTGCTTGTATGGTTGTACCTTTTCCAAGCCTGGGCAAGGAGGCATCTGAGCTCTTTTTGTCCATAAGTTCTATTTCATTCCTTCCAAATTGACTGGAAGGGTGGCACACTGGGCTGGTTTACACGCCAGTTGGGTGACTAGGTACAGCTCCTTCCCTGCCACAAGTCAAGATAGCCACTGAATGTCTCACAAGGGGTGCTACAATCTCCCCACTGGCTCTGTGGAAGCTGTAACTGTTCATCACATGCTGGATGTCTCCTTTTTGTCCATCCACACGTTTTGAGAGTTCACATACATATGCTGACAAAGTCTTTTGCTCTGCTAGCATCACATAGAATCTCAACATCATACTACAAATAGCAGAATCCTCCAGCCAGAATGGCCAGCGTCAAAAAAAAACTTTCCCAGACTCTTCATTTTACAGCTTTAAGAACCTTACAAAGATATGATCCATATGAAATTAATTCATATTATCTAATTACACACACACACACACACACACACACATATGTATATATGCACACACACACTTTTCATTCAAGGTTGGCTATCAATGTGACTTACAATTATAATCTACCACATGAAAAAGTTTCACCTGTCTCTTGATTCTTCATAAATTGGAAGGGCATGATCTGATGCAGTAAGGGAAAGGATATCTGAAATTTTTCAACAGCCCACAGAAACATGGGCAATTTAACAGCGCTTTAAATGAACTGGAACAAATTACAACTTGATAGAGGATAAGTAATTTGTAATTACTTATTACTTGTAATTTGTAATAAGTAATTTGTAAGTAAATAATTTGCTGCAGAAATATCTCCAATGACTGCAGTGCTGACTGCAGTGGTACTACAGCACCATTGAAGAAAGACGTCAGAATTACTGGTAGGTATCAAAGTGAATTATCCTCATCCATTAGTATGTTTTCTAGCTTTTCTCCATTTACAAAATATTTTTGGCAGATTTGGGGAAAAAGAACTGAAATGATATTAGGGTGAAAGGTCGTTTTATGATCCAGACACCTGTAGTCATTAGAAACACAAATAATTTCTTACTTTCATTTGTTTGTCTCCATTAGCAAAGTTGTTGGTAATTGCTAGAGAATGCTGAAACCGAGAGCCTCCAATTCCTGCATCTGCAATCAATTGGCTTACAGCTTTGATGAGCTAAAGGCAACAAAAACGAAAAGGGGAATGTTAGCATAGGGAAATCAAGCTGGCAAACATTCATTCCTTCAAAGAAGTTGCAGCACAACTTAATAGACTGAACTATTACTTTGAAAGTAGTTCTGGGTCTCCATATGTGATCAAATAAGCAATGCACAGCTTTCTGTAAGTTTGATAACAATAACTTATACTGGATATCAGCATGGCCAGCTCTACTGTTACCCCAGTGGCAGACCCCATCCTGGGGGGATATAAAATTGATATCAAATATGCCCTCCATGCCAGAGAGGTTGCATAGACAAATAGGTCAAACGGCTGAAACTAGGTCAAGGCCAGGAAAATCCCCTGTCACGTTTCCCAAGGAAACCTCTGGCTAGACACATCCACATGAACAGAAGGGTCCTCAACCACAAATAGCCAACTTGAAGGGATTACTGGGTTTTCTCCAGGCTGAGCCATTCTGACTTTGGAGAATCCTATGAGGGTTAGGTTCATTTACACAAACCAATCATGCAAACCATCAAGTTGCTATTGTGTGGCATTTTTCCTTTTATTTTGGCCATTGTTCTTCCTGAGAGAGGGCCTGCCCTCTAGGTACGTTCTGCCCTGTAAGTAGTCCCCATTTTTGAGGGTTTCTTCAGAGAACTCCCCGCCATGTTAGCAGACCAGCACTCTATTAGTCGAGTGATCCCCTCAGCCGCCTCTCTTCACTGAACTCTATCCTTCTCGCTGCTTCTCAGACTGAAGACTTCTGGATAGGTGCAGTATCATGGCCTTTACTCCCTTTCCATTATATCCTCTATAATTTTTCACGTCTTTCCTTTCTTGATAGGCCTTGTGTGCATGAGGGAGGGAGTGGGTTGGTGTGTGAGAACACACTAGTTAATAAAATCCATTTATTAGTATGATTGTCTGGCTTTTTGCTTGGTCTGACCCTGTAAAAACTGGGTAGAAGATCGTGATGGGTTATTCTGCCCCATGTTTTGCTATAGCCAGTGCTCTGCTAATTTCCCCAATCTTTGCATTTTTGGAGCGAATCAAGGTGTCCCCCAGAGGACCCGCAGAAGTCAGGGCAACACTACCACTAGGCAGGGTGAGAAGACTGCAGAGTGGGCAGGGATTAGCGTTGAGAAGCAGAGCAATGTTGTACCTCTCCCATCCCCACTGCTAGCTACTGTCACCACATAGCCTGATGGATGCATTGCCAGTGCTGAGGTCTTGTTGGCTTCTTTCTTCTAAGAAAATGGGGGAAAGAACACACTATTTGATCATTTATTTCTGCCAGGGCTGCATTTCCAATTTAACTCTGAGTCCTAAAGTCTAGAAAAAATCTGAAGGAAGAAAAGCTGAGACTCTTCCAATTTTCTCAAGATATAGCAGGCTTGAGAGAACAGCCTTGGGAGCTCTATATGATTTACAAGTATACATTACCTTTCTCTGGACAGAGTAGAGGAATTAATGTAATTCAACTGACACTATAACAGTGACAGTGTTAATTCACCATTATAAAATTTACTCACCTGCAAATGAGACCTGACAATTGATTTCTGCTTATTAAATTCAAAGTTTTTTCTCATGAAAAAATAAAGCAGAGCAGAGGCTTCTGTCTGAGTCGACCGTGACCTGTGATTGCAGCACTTAAGAATCTCATAGCAGAATGAGCCACACAAGTCAGCTTGCCCTTGGAAGAATGCTGGAGGAAACTATGGAGACCCAAAAAAACAAAAAGTAAAGAAAGGATCAGTATAGCTTCACTACAGGCTTTCTCAGGCAATATTCAACAGTGCTGGAAGCTAACTGAGGACTTCATGCATCTATAAACAGGCTATGGCTTAAGGAGCTAGCTGAGACAATGGCACATGCCTACAAGATGATCTTCATCTGCATGGACCATTATGATCTCTATAGGCTAAAGCTTGCATTATGATCTCCCAAACCTGTATGTTTTGGGAATCTTATAGATGCAGCTCCTATATTACTGTTGTGTATGGATACCAGAACACAACCTACTCTTCAACATACTATTTGTGAAGGAACACAGTCTTTAAGAGAAAGAGGAAAATGACCCTGACCCTTATTTTCACTGTTTGTGGGTAAATTTTTGGATGTTTTTCTTCCAAACAGTTTTTATGAACACAATAATTCATTGAATTCAGTAACATGACCAAAGAGAGAGTTGGTTCATATGCAAAAGCAAAACAAAATCAGGTACATTTTTGCTGGCAGTGGCGGTTTCTTCTTCTTCCTCTTCCTCCTCCTCCTTCTGACATACATTTGCACGATTTTTTTTAAAAAATCCTGTTTTTCCCATCTAAATGGTCATCAAAGTGACTTAACATCCATATAGCACTTTGAGGATGTTCAAAGTGCTTCATATGATTCGTAGTATTGAAATCTTTATAATACTTTACAAGACAGGTCCATAATACTGATCCACTTAGCACAGATAGAGGACTGTGCTTGCCTTGACTCATCTAGAGTCAAAGTAGACTGAATAGATTTCCTGATTTCCAACTCAGGATCCAATCTCTATCACACTGTCTAGAGAATAGAACTCATGAATATAGCATGTGTGTATATGGGACAGAGGGTTACTTAGTCTGAATTCAAAGTGTTTTGGAAACTTGATACTGGAAGGCTCATCTTTTCCTACATATACCTGCCTAAAAATTAAGGCCTCTGGGAGGCTCTTTCTCGGTGTACAAGTGGGGCAGCACAAAGTGGGAGTACATGGGAGTGGGTCTTCCTGGTTGTGGCACCCTCACTGTGGAATGCACAGACCCTGGATGTCTCACTGGCACCAAAATAGGTTTCTTCCCAGGAACAATCCAAAATATCTTTTTTTAAAAAAAATCCAAGCCTTTGGGGGACTAATTTATTTCAAAATGCAAACATGCAGGCAATATTTCAGTTAACAAAGTCTCTGAAAATGAATCTTTTCACAAAATCTTTTTACAACTGCCCAGCCCTCCTCTTCCTCCTCATCCTCCATCTCTGGAATTTTTGTAGCACCACTGGCATTAGGAGGATGGTGAAGGAGGGAGGGTTGAAGAAATCCAAACTTTTAGTGTTGGGTTGCAGTAGTGTGTCTGAAGTAAACAGTGTGATAAAGCTTATGCTGGAAAAGAATGGGATTCTAGTCTAGCCATTTTTAAAGTAGTTGTGTGTGGCTGCCTGCAGGATGCAAGGTAAACAGCAGCTGCCTCCAGAAAACATTACTGAGCATGACTGAACAGTAAACCAGAGAGAAAAGGGGAAATTAGATGAACCTGCCTCACCAGCTACCAGCATCACAGGGAAAACAAAACAAAACATAGATCTATAAGTCTGGCCACCAAAACGGAAATCATAGAATAAGTGGAGGCCGGTGAAAGAAAAAGTCACCCCTGGGTGCATTTTGGAGAAGTCTTCAATTGGTTTCTAGAAGGTTCAAAATGTTTTTTCTTATTCATGCAAGACTTACTTTACCTGGTTGTTTCATTTCACATGTTTCTGCATAAGAACTTATCCTTACTGCTTCCATGTTATTTCTGCCTCTGGGTTCAGTAATGTCCAGGAAAACATCTACTTTGTTAACCGAAGTACAGCATTAATTGTTTGAAACTGTTGTAGCTCTTACGAGTTGTTTTTAACAGTTATCTTGTTTAATATGTTTTTATTTCCTTTAAATTATTTATGGTTTTAATTTGGAAGTGTTTTAAATTATTTATATTGTATGCCACTCTGAGATCCCATAATAAAGGCTGGGATATAAATAAATGCATACATACATAGATATTGGATTGTACTGGCAGTCTCTTAGTCATTAAGTGATCTTATAATATATTTTTGGAATTCCAAAGTCTGGCTAGAGGCAGAGCTTCACTATTTTTTTTACCTAAATCTCAATAATTATAAATGAACAGAGGTCTAATCTACGTGCTATTTATTCAAAGATCCTATTAAAGGAATGCAAACATAAACAAGCAGGAAAAGAGCAAAACAGATGTCGCAGATGCAACTTGTCATACAAAGCAGTACCCTGTGGATAATTCTGGAAAATTTCCAAATCTATCCTCTTTCCATTTCAGACAATACAGACATGAATCAGATAATTTGTATGTCTCCGCTTTTACCCTCTCCCTTACATAGTCTCCTGGCAATCTGGCATGCAATTTAAAATAGCTTCTGTCTATTATATCTTATGTTTCCATTGGTCATAGGAAAACACTGCAGGTAGAATTATGATATCTCAGGTTCTGAGGAAAAAGGGCATTATATTCTCATGTTGCCTGAGTACCTAATTTAAGGAACAGGCACATCAGAAAAAAGTTTATCTTTATTTTGCCCAACACTGGCATGCCAAAATTATATTCTTAGACAATCACTGAGAGTGTATGATAGAAAGCAGGGACAGAATGATCACAGAGGAGGGGAAAGCTATTTGGCGATAATGCTTTATAATATCTGATTTCTGACATGATAACAAGCAGCTGTCTACTGTTCTAGTATGTGGCTGTACATGAGATACAATAATAGTTGATCTTAAGTGGTTTTCTACATATTTCCCACAATTGATTTAATATATGCAAAACACTTGTTGGAATTCTGAGAGCATTTAATAGTGATGGCATTTGATATATGGAGTTTGATAAAGACGATGCAGGCAGCAGACTGTTCAGGGGCCCACGTACTTAAAATTCAAGGTGAAATTAAAAGCCAAATTTTTGTTTGAAAACTCTGAAATTCTACTTTGATTCTACATATTTGTCTATGAGATATTTTGCCAGACATGAGTCCAAGCTATTTAAACAACAATGAATATCTATCATTACATATGACCAGATCATATAGACACTTACTTACCTTACTCACAAACAACCTCAGAGCAGCAAATACATGTTTGAGGGCTGCTGCAGAATGATTGATTTGTAGAAACAGCAGGTAGGTGTCAAAGACCTTCTTCATCAGTGTATTCTGACAATCTGATTGCTGTAGTTGCCTCTGAAATAAATAATAATAATAATAATAATAATAATAATAATAATAATAATAATAATAAAAATAATTATTATTTCTATCCCGCCTCTCCCCATGGATCGAGGCGGTGAACAACAACAATACATTAATTACATTAAAAAACATTAAAAAACATACCGAATCCTCCCCACCCACCAACCCACCTAAAACCAACCCCCTAAAAGTTAGCAAACAAACATTTCAGCTCTTGGAATTTGGTTTTGTTTCTTTCTTTCCTTCTCCCTCTTTCTTTACTGTATTTCTCTTGTTCAAGGGCAGGTAGTTTATCTTTTCCAGCTTCATTCACCATATACTCCTAAAGTTCTTCTGCTCCACTAAAATAATTCTGCCTTTTCTTCCTTTGAACCATTAAGAAAGAAACACCCAAGACACGTGTTTGCATTTTTCTCTCTGCTTTTAAAACTTATGTTTTCTATGAAGCTGTTGGCACAATGACATTATTTTGTCCCCTATGGTGGAATCACAGGAAGTTCCACCCATGGCATCTTTAAGGAAAAGACCCTGAAGAGTTGCCTCCAAGCTGGGTGGCCTATGGGGAGTTAAATGGACAAAGTATCTTATCAGGTACTAAACAGGTTCCTATGCTGTCAACATACATGAACTTAAAAAATGGTCCTGTGGTTTGGGTGTTGGGCTGGAGCTGTGAGAGACTGGGGTTCAAATCCCTGTTTGGCCATGGAAACCCACTGGCTGATCTTGGGCAAGTCATACTCTCTCACCTTCAGAGGAAGAATTATTGCCACAAAAACCTTAAGATAGGTTTTCTTTAAGGTTGCCATAAGTTGGAAATAACCTGAAGGCACAAAAAAGAACAAACTAAATGCCTGTCTCCCATTTTAACTTGCCTTGTAAGGTAATATCTATAAAAGACACTGCTTTTATTTTCCTGTCCTGCAATAGGTTTCATATTTATAGGTTCTGCTTTGGGGTTTGCTTCTTTTTTTGTTGCTAAAACCCCAAGATCCTTCAACCAGACCCAAATAAAAAAAAAAATAGCTGCTGAGAGGCCAGGCATACATTCTAACTTACAGAAAATGGTATCTCTGAGCATATTCTGATGTCCCACAGTAGAATATGTTTTCGCTGTCAGAACTATACTCCTGTTTTTTCAGCCACAAATCCATTCTTCCTCGCTACCAAGTCATCTATTTCCCCCCCCCTGAATTGTTATCTGTAGACAGTAACCTTGATGATCTGGTGCAAACCACCTGTGTATCTATCAGCAGTCCAGTTCAATCCAAATTCCCTGACCTACATGGCTGATGAATTATAACCTAAAGATGGATTATAAGCCCAAATTAATTATGTCTCAGAGTGCTTGTCCAGATTCTTTTGGAACCGCAGCTTTTTAAATTAAAAACACACAGGCCTCTGTGCAACGATGTGAAGTCTTACCATATATATTCTAGCCTATTTGTATTTTGAACTTCCCTAGGATTATATAACTTAAAAACTGAAGAGTTTTATGTTGTGTCAGATTAGAGCAGAATAATCTATGACACTTCAGATATTGCTGAATTCCAATTCCCACCAGGACCATCCAGACTGGTCATTGATAAGGGATGATGGAAGTTGTAGTTCAATAACTTTTGGAAGGTCAAAGGTTCTAAATCCCTGCATTAGATGCTAGGATCCATCACTCACTTTAGGAAGCATAATTAAGCACAAGCTGAGTTATATCTCTCTGCAAATTTAATTAATTAAACAAGAAAGTAAGCTATTTTTATCCATATTTCCACTGACAAATAATATTCTAGGTGGCTAACAAATATTAAACCTTCCACAAACCCTCCAACGCTGCCTCCCACATACTATGACTGACAGTTGCATAAACATATAAAAATGTCTATCACAATATATATATTGCTGTACACACTAGCAAAAAAACCATAGATCAGTAAAACTGACATATGCATGAAGGAAATATAATAGTGGGTAAAAGCATGAGATAATCTCCAACAGAACTGTGATGTAAGGCACACTAGCCTAGCACATTCCTGGCTATTTGAAAGCATGGTTCATAGACTGTGCACAGATATGAGAAATTTGTATCTCATTCATTGTGTGATGTCATTCATGAATAAAGGTCCTGTGAATCTATAGAACTGTGGATTGGCATTGTGAATTTGTCAGGGTAATATGAGGTATGCACCTCAGAGCATGTGCAGAGTGCTGATAAGGAAGTGGTACCCAATTGCAACCAGCTGCTCAAGACAGGGGGAAAAAAGCCTCGCAGACTCAAAGCAATAAGGCTTAGTGCTGTTTATTCAACAGAGCACATAAGATAAGCGTTAAGGCTTCTGGCAGCAAGCCTAGAAGCAAAAACATTCAGACACAAAAAAATAGCAGAGCAGAAGGCAAACATACAGCATGGTTAGAGGCAGTACAAAAACTGCCTACAGCAGCATGGCCAAAGGCAGAATAACCTACGGCAAATTACATTGTCACACCTAAGCCTTTTTAAGGGTTTAACCACACCCTTGTCTATATGGGGTGACCCAATTGCACTCATAGCACACAACCTCCTCATGTTGGATGTCCTCTGATGAGGCAAGACCTTTCAAGGCAGGTTAGCCAAAACATTTCCTTTCAGCTGTGCTCCAAGGTCGCATCACCTCATTTCTCTGTCCACTTAGAAAAACTCTTCCTGGTCCCACTGCACTCACACTCTGAATGCCCTGACAGAATTGGGAGACAGACATTGTGAATTGGCACTTTAAGCACTCTGTCATGATTTTGAGGTAAGAAAACGATACCTGGTGATGCTGAGTGAAAAGACATAACAGGTCAAGGATAGCAAGGCAAACTTCTGTAGCTATGTTGGCTTCAGTGTCTACGTAGTTCACAATATCTGTTTCATTTGAGCCACCTACAACAAAATAAATATCATAGAAAAGCTTATGAAAAGATTAACAAATACAGAGCATGTTTACAAAGGATCACCCATTTTAACTGCATCAGGTGATGTGATGCGGAGAGGGCCATGGCCAGAACTCATTCCCAGCCATTCTCCTTGGTTGGAAGGCAGAGCTGTATGTTCCAGGCAATGCTCTAAGCCAACTGACTGCCGGCAGGTGCAGTAGAGCATGCTTTCACATTATCAGTGTTGCAGTAACACTCAGTTGCAGCCCAGTTAACTACAGTAGGAGGGATCAGGGTTGGGATGGGGAACTTTGTCCTTTGTTTTAGGCAGCAAAATGTCAATGTGGCTCTGTGTCAATATGTCAGTAACAAGGCAGCTGACCTCCTTACTGGAATGTAGGTCTACATATGAAACCACATAGCTTCACAATATGTAGAATATAAAGACATAGCCATGTTAACTTGGATTAGTAGGGAAAGGAATATTGTAGCACTTTTGAGACTCAGAGAAAGAAGTCAGTAGCATAAGCTTTCGTGGACTAAGTCTACTTCTGCTACAAAATTTCTTTCTTTCAGTTAAGTTCTACAATATCCCAATTTGTGGAATACTTATGATTATATTATAACCATACATTATATTTCAGTGTGTGGAATGCTTAGACTGTCATGTTCACCAGGGCCATTTCATTATTCTTGCTACTTTTTCCACATGCACACATATGTTGAAACATAGCCAGGCAAAGGCAGTGAGGGGGATGAAAAACAGAACTTTTTCTGTGGTGGTCACAGAAGGTCCATCTGGAACCATCTCTCCTCATCGTTCAGTGACTGTTAAGAGCCAAACCAGATACACACATGGTTGTCCAATACATACTTGTTGGCCTAGCTATTTAGCAGAAGTGGACAGTCTACATCAATCACTGAGTGTGCAATCCTGTACAGGTCAACTTAAAAGCAAGTATGAAGTCTCATGAAGACTGTCAATAATCTGGATTTTTTCTAAGGTGCAGATTCAAAATGAATATCTTCCAACTAAACTTCAGGTTTTTAGACTGTCAACAATGTGAATGATTTACAATGAATTAATGTACATAATTATCCATATATGCATTGCCATATATGAATTATCATAAATCACGTAAATGCAGTCCAATTTGATAAAATAAATTTGACAAAAGTAATTTTGCTCAGTGATTCTTATATATATATGTGTGTGTGTGTGTGTATGTACACATACACACACATATTTATGTATATATAAAACAAACATTATCCAATTATTTTACCATTTTAAACCAATACATTTATAGTAATGAATAAATATTTGATTTGTCACTCTCAGCTGCAATTTTCCTATAAAAAGTAATAATGCTCAAAAAGTCACTTAAAGCCCAATAGGGGCTGGTGGCTTCCATGTCTTTGGAGAAATAAATCTATTCTGGGTTTTAGTTTGAAACTGAAGATAGGCATTCAGTGAAAGGAACCCTATCTTCAGAGTATGTTCAACATCTTGGAACGAAACTTGGTCTATAACTCAGAGTGGATTTACAGTCCCATTAACATTGTAGCGAACAGCCATGACTGCTTAAGTCCATTTAATTACAGCCTTCTATTGGTTTCAGAACATGATTTCCACCAGCATGGTGGTGGAGTAGTAGTAGTAGTAGTAGTAGTAGTAGTAGTAATAATAATAATAATAATAATAATAATAATAATAATAATAATATTTATTTTTTTCCCGTCCCCAATATCGAGGTGGCGAACAGCATGAAATACATTATACATTAAAATACATTAAAAACATACCCAATCCTCCCCAGCCCCCAACCCAGCTAAAACCAACCCCCAAACCACATAACAATTAATTAACTATTAAAAGAACAGCAGGACAATTGGTAGTGTTCCATAAGACAGCAAGACACAACCCTTGGTAATTTGACTACAAGGTCTTCTTCTATGCTTACTTGCAATGGTGCTATCTATCATCTGCAGAAGTTTAGGTTTGGGAAAAAGGATTTTTGCCACGGATTATTGGTAATGTTTGAGACCTGTATGCCTGTGAACCTCACTGCTGGAAGCAGAATGTATCCTGAGAAATAAAAAGAAGAGTGTTGTGATTATACCCCATGCCCTCAAGTTTTACAAGTCCCAAAGATTTCTCTTATCGTACTGTGCAGTAAGACTTTGGGCTTCTGTTTGATACATGGAATTGCCCCCTAAATAATATGAGTATAGTGAGTGGGATCTGAATTTCATTTGGAAAGGCAGAGGCAGAGAAATTTTAAAAACCCAAAAGTCTGGTGATGGTGGTAGAGTTAAATGTAGGAGGGGGGAGAGCTTCTTGGTTAGTGGGAAAGGGCTCCAGCAGCACATGACTCATCCAGCCCAGAGGCTTTTTTTTTTTAGGTATTAAGAATTAACTTAGAATATTGATTTACAAGATTCAGAGTCCTCTTGGCCATCATGCACAGCCCAATATCAAGCTCAATCATAGAGATTTTTTTTAAAAAAAAATCCCTCAGGCAGCATAGGGAAAAATGTCCCACTTCACATACTGGCTGGAGTAAGCCAGCAGAATTTTGGGAAAATGGCAGATTGTCTGCCGTTAACTCCACATTCCCCCACTTGCAACTGTTGTTGGCTAATATTTTGTACATTCACATTATGTAAACCTAGGTAGCTAGGCAACTGTATTCCTTTTGTGTTTACCTGCAACAAGGATGCTGGAGTTTAGGACTGGAACATTTTGTCAAAGAAATTATGGGTACAGTTTGAGATCAATTATGAGTGTGAGCTTTACATGTGGCACTGTGTAAAGAGATCCCCTCTCTGTGAGGTATCAAATGATTAATTTGAGGGAACAGTTTAGCACATTGTGTACTGAACTTTTACCAATAATGAAACACAGAAGCAAAAAAAAATACGCAGTGTGTTGTTTACCACAAATTCATATCCTGCTACATTTCAAGAAAATGACTGAAACAAGTATCAAACAAAGGAAAAATAGAACTGCGCTATTAACATGTCCTAAGACATGTTCTTCCAACATAAGCAAATTTTATATATTTTTATAAGATGCACAGGCTGGGAAGCATTATCTATACTTCCTAATGATAGCAATTTGATACTGCTTTAATTGTCATATCATCATTTTGTGAAAAAATAAATTTGAGGCACTCAGAACTCTGTAAGAAGATTAGATGCCTTCTTGAACTTTGGACTAGAGAACTCAATACCCCCGCAAAATCACAATCCTGGGATTTTGTTAAGTTAGAGTTGTATAATGTAGATAATACTCTATATCTTCTGTAAACATGGAGCAGGATAATATTCAAGTGCCTACTTTCCAACATAGATGAAAACTGGGACACATGCGACCAATGACATCACAGTGTAGTTAAAATGGCAAAAGTTATTAATGAGGAAGAACACACAAGCTAAGAGAAAGTGCAGGAGTTTACTTTTGCCTCAAGTCACTGGGAAGGAAAGATTCAGTTCCTCCTGTTTTCTCCCCCTGCTGAGTCAAATGAATGTAAATTATTTTTGCTTTCTGAACATTTCAGCAGCTGATGTCAGCTGAGAACAAAGGGAGAAAGTGGAAGGAAGTGGGAAAAACTGGAACTGAAAAAGGAACTGAAAAAGTGGGGTGACAGAGGGTTAATTGGGGGTGTCCTTGCCAAATCGGGGAAAACTGGAGACTGTGATAGTGAAATTTCATTCAGAGGCCTCCTCCATGTCCAGCTGTAAAGTGCAATAATGTTTATTTTGAAGAAAGAATAAATTTCATTTGGTCCAGCCATGTACCAGGACACTAGATTATCATATCAGCAATGGTTCTTGATTAGCTAAGAGGTGGGCAAAATATTATGCTTGATTGTGACTCCCAGCAGCCATAGTCAGCATAGTCAATAGTGGAGAATGCTGAGAGTTGCAGTTCATCAAGATATGCAAGGCTGTACTTTGCCAATGTCCCAGTATTAGTGGCATGTGAATGAATTAGCTCTCACGACCAGAGAATACAACATGCACTTGTTTTATAAGGGTATAAAAAGAGCAAAATTTAAAAAAAAAAAAAGTAAGTAAAATATGTGCCTTCAACAACTAAAAAGAAAACCACATGAATTTTAATCTCCACAGTTGACATGATAGTTCCTTAGTTGCATTTGTGTGTGGTGTGAAGTGGAGCATCTTCCCCACTGCACAATTAAAATTTTTTATTCTTTTGACTGCTGTGGCTGCACCCTACAGAAACCTGGGATTTGTAAGTTCATGAAGCACCTGAGCTCTCTGTCAGAGCATTTTAACTAACTTTCCCAAAACTACAAATCCCAGGATTCCACAGGGAACCATGGCAATCAAGGTGGAATCACAATGCTACAATTGTGTAGTGTGAAAGAGTTTTGGAGTAGAATTATACTCCCTAGAGGGATACCCCCCATTTTTAAAAAGAAAAAAAAAATATGGTTTTTTTCCCTTTCTGAGATAATTACAAAAACAACTGTGGGAAAAAAGACAAGTGGCCCACAGGCCATGATTCCTACCCCAGTTTCAAGAAAAGCTGTGAGAAATTCAAGGGTGTCAATAACAGGAACACTTGGGGGGGCCTCAAAGAGCCTGTGTACGCTGCCCTTGCACTGCAGGCTAATGCTTATTATCTTGTCTGCACACAAAAATTAAGGCATCATCATAACGTCCAAAAAACTGTATAGTCAGAGCAATTTGTTCAACAGCACTGAGGTGAGGCCAATGCAATGCTGCTTAGCTGATAAGTAGCTGTTACATGAGAGGAACTGCTGGATGAAACACAAAAGTAAGTCCTCCCTCCACACTTATGGGCTGACCTTCATGAATTTGATTGTTTTTTAGCCTTATTTTTCTTCCCTCATTTTAGCATTTTGCCAGGGGCGGAGAAAGGGAAAGGGGGAAAAAATGCCTGGTAAAAAGGGAAAGGGGGAAAGGGGGGAAGGCATGTGCGTGCCTTCCTTCTCTGCCTCTGGTGCTCCCCCTCTCTTTCCCTTGCTTTTTGTCCCAGCATGGTTAATGTGCACCAAGGCAAAATGCAACACAAGGGGGGAAAAGGGACACATGTGTTTTCTTTCTCTGCATGGGGCTCCTCCTCCCAATCCTGGCACAAAGAATGCTCAGTGAGGCAAAAGGCAAGGGAAGGAGAGGAATGCATGCACCTTCCTTTGCTAAGCACAGGTTCCCCCCCTTTATTTGGACCTTTTGCCTGGGTGTGGAGAAGGAAGGCTCATATGCCAGGGCAAAAGGCAAGGGAATGGGAGGGAGAGTGTGTGTGTGGGAGTTATTTGGGGTTTTAAAACTTTTATGAGGGCTCGGCACCCCAAACCCTTGTGAGAGTGGAGGGCTGACTGTACACTAATATTGTAGTTGTGTGGCTTTTTTAGAAAGGAAGTGTGTGTGAGAAAAGACTAGAGAACCAGAAGATGAGTTAGTGATAAGGTTGATGTAGCTTCCTTGAGTCTTACTCAGCAATGGAACACATCTTACCACTGAGGAAGAAGCCCAGATGTCTGACATGATAATTAGACCCTTTTCAGAGTTCCATTATTCTGGGTGGTTTGAGCAAACTTAAATGCAGCAGCAATTTTCCTAAAATATATAAATAAATAAATTGGTAAACATGCAATTTTGAAGCACATTTTCCTGTAATAAGCCCTTTTGAAGAGAACAAGGCTTCCTACTGAGTGAGTGAATACATATAAGATTGCCCAGTGTCTGGCAAAACATAATAAAAATCCCAAATCAATTTATGTAGTTCCTGTTCTTCCTCTCCCTTTCTCCTTGATTCTTTTTACTTCTGGAAATGGAGCAGGCAGAGAAGCTTTCTATTACAGCTTTAAAGGTTACTGCCATTACATAATGCCAAAGAAAAGTGGCTATCTGATCTTTCCCTGCTGTAAAAAATGTTCTCTTGCTTTTAAGACTGTAGCCAGAAACCTTGTTTGCAAAATTCCATGTAGTCCTTCCAAACTGTTGCTTATACTTCTATAGTATCTGTTCTATGTCACAGTAAGACCAAACATTTAACTTAGAAATGTCAAATGTAAACAAAGAGGCTTCTGATAATGCCATGCAACACAGTCCTAGCAAAACTTTAACACATAATAAATTATCTAGTTCTTAATATAGAGTAACCTCTCCCAAGTTGGTACTCTCTGTATGTTTTGGTCTGACTGTCTGGACAATTCCAAAAACTGCAGTCCAACAGATTTAGAGGGCCCCAAATTTAAGGGCAAACTAGGTTTGCTAATCCATCTGAGAGGGGTTTTCTGAAATCTTAACCCCTCAACACTTTTTGGTGCAGGATAAAACACCATAAAGCTCCAATAAGTGGGAGAAGGTCCATTTCCCTTTTTACCTTCCAAACCCTAACTTTCAACTTCAGCCAAGCCCTCTCAACATGAATTTTGCCTCACTGTTTATCCAGCAACAAGAAAAGAAGTGGGTGCTCCTTTGATCCCCCCTTTTCTCATAGTGAAGCAATAACTGTGTTGGGAAGGGATGGCTGTAACTGGAATTTGGGGGTTTTGGGAAAGATGGAGGACATGTCCCTTGTCCTGCTTGATGGAGCTTTATATCACCTAATCTTGCTTCAAGATCTGCTTAGGATTAAAGTTACAAAGAGCCCAGATCCAATCTGGCAACCTTAGGTTAGGTGTTTATTTTGGGAAAGGGGGTTTTTTGGGAAACCCCAAGGCAAGATGTATTATTTGGCTGAAGCAGGAATAGTATTTTGGGAAAACTCCCAGGGCAGATGTTTCTATTAAAAAAGAGCTGATCTATTCAGGTATCATATCGACATTGCTGCATGTTACACTCTAACTTCAAAGTATGTATGAAATCTCATATTGCCATGTTTTATGACTAAAATGTAATTACCTTACTATGTTTCGTTTTCCTAGATATCTAAATTTTAAGGCAAACCCTGAAAGATTAAAAAAAAAAAAAGCTGTTCAAACCATTTCACTTGATACTATAATTTACCACAGTTGCAAAAGAAAAGAAAAAAAAGAAAGAAACCTCAGATAAAATTGGATGGCCATACATCTAAGATGGAGTGGGATTCATGTAAATTCCCGATATTGTTGGACCACAATTTCCCAGCATTCCTCACCACTAGCTATGTTGGCTGAGGCTGCTGTGAATGGAAACCCAGCAACATCTGGAAGACCACATGAGTCCGACTCCTGTTCAAACTTAAAACAATTGCTAGCCCTACAATGAATGGGAATACTTAAATGTTGACTTACTTGGTTCTCACTGATTCAACGTATGTATTTTAACTGGGACTAGATTTAGGCCAAATTCCTACTCTGAATTCCATTACTTAATTGTTCAAAATTAATCCCATGCAGACTTCTAAAAGCAGATTCTTCTGCTTCGAGTTGCACTTTTTACCCGTCATGAAAAATGGCTGTAAGGCTGAGCATCTATCACTACACCTGACTTATGTATTTATACTTCCTGATGTATAAACTGTAATGGTAACTTTCTGCCTTATAGACATAGACTATCATAATTTTGGGGTGTGGCTGTTGCTCAATGGGGATGAGCTGGCAGCTGTCTATGAGTTGTGCTTTCACATTATATCACCACAGTCCCACTGCCAATGCATCCCCACCCATCATGATCATGGGATCCCCCGTTAACAGAAAAAATGCATTAAGGGTCTGTGATCGCATGGTGCTTCCATCACCACCAACCATGCAAAAGGGGGGCGGAACACGATGAATTTTTCCTTTCCCCTAATGCAGCATGAGAAAGAGACCAGCTGTGCTGTGGAAGGAAGGAGTGTTTTGGGCACTCCCTTCTGCAAGGAGCCAGCCGGGTACAGAGGGGAGCATTCACTTTTTTTTTTTATTATTTATTTGTATCCCGCCTCTCCATATGGATCGAGGTGGCGAACAACTTACAAATAGCATGTTTTTGGGGGGAGGAGCTACCTGCGATGGCAAAAGGAGGCAAAATTATTCTTTCTCCGAGCAGACAACTATAAATAACCCCAGATGCCCTTTCCAAAACAAAGATAGACTGTGAGTAATTAACTAAATAATGTGGGAAAGAATTTAAGATAAAATGGGGATTATTTTTGTTCTTCTCCAACTAGAACAAAAATAAAGGACTCTGTTTAAACTGCAAATGATTGCTGAAACGGACTGAAAGCAAAACAGTTTTTTTTCCTCCAGTTTTTGGAGATATATGTCGTCTAAACAAAAAAAGAAGGCTTATAAACAACCTACGTGGAAAACAAACCCTTACGGCAACAAATAAAACATATAATCTTTAAGTTTAGAGACTTTGAAGATATAAACTTAAACTCTAACGGAAAACGAAAAAGTCATTAAAATGGCGGCGAAGAAAGCCGCGAACGGGGCTAATGAAGAGATAAAAACTTTTATACACAAGCTTATTACAGAGTCTAATCAAGCTCTTGTTACTACAATAACATCTAATATAAGGGCAGAAATGGGGCAATTGCAAAAAAAACCCACAGGAGTTAAAAGCATTGGACCTTAAAGTGGATGATATAAAAAAAACCCAAGGGAATCAGCAGACCAAACTAGCAGAACATGATGGCAAGATTTCTTTGTTAGAAAACAAATTATCCAGCTCCAAGACCAGAATAGAAAACAAAGGGTAAAGGATTGTGGTTTCACAGAGCAGCCACAACAAAGTCAAAAATCCTTGAAAGAGGAAGTTTTAAAATGGCTAAAAAGCATTGTTCCTGAGATTTTATGGGAGGAAAATGACATAGAGAGAATTCATCGTGTGTCAGCTGCGAAGAGAGGAATAACCCCCAGAGATATTATTATGAGAATTGCGAATTTCAACAAGAAAGATGATTTGATGAGAGCTATTAGAAAGAATCCAGGAATATTGAAGTATCGAGATAATACAGTGGAAATATATAATGATTTATGTCGCGAAACAATAAATTGGAGAAGGGAAATGAAACCTTGCATTATAGTTCTACAGAGAGCTGGAATAAGATACAGCTGGGGATACCCCCATTTTTTTGAAATTCCAATGGGCTGGCAAATATTACAGAATAAATTCTCTTAACAAGGATTGCAACTCCTGAGAAACTGAAACTGATCCAGAAAAGAGGAAAAGGAAGAGGAAGCGGTTAGAGGAGCGGAAGAAGGAGCAGTGGGAGGAGCAACTAAGAAGGAGCAGTGGGAGAAGCAACAGGAGGAGGAGAGAAGAAACTTCGGGAGAAAAGGGACAGAGGCTGAGGAGGACTGGAAGAAACAATAAAATAAAAAAGAAGAAGAAAAAAAGAGAACTTCATAGAGTAGGAGAAGGGTAGATGATTAGTGATTAGAATATATTCTTGTAGATTGTAAATGTATAGATTTTAAAATTAAAATATAAAGTAAAAGGGTAAGAAAAGGGGAAGGGAGGGGGAAGAGGGGAAAAAATATGGGAAAGAAAAAAAATTTTGGGAGAGGATATTGGTCTCTATGCCGGGAGTGGGTTTATACCTTCCCCCCCGCCCCCAAGACCATGGGAGGTCGTTGCCAAGGCAGAAGCGCTTTGGGGGGAAAGGGGGGGAGAATGTTTGTGTGGGTAGGGGGGGGGAGGGGGGGAAGGGGGAGGGGAGTGGGGGGGGGGGAAGGGAGGGGGGGGGGGGAGCACCATCACACTAAAGAGCCAATGGGGAGTGGGATTAGGAAACGGGAAATATGAAAAATGGAGAATAGCCCGAGAATATCAACATTGAATGTAAAGGCTTAGGGACAATAATAAAGAGAAAAAGGATAGAATCGATTTTAAAAAAAAGATAAGGCTGATATAATTTTTTTAAAAAGAAACACATGGAAAAAGAAAATAAAAAAAATGAGCTTAGATTGAATTGGGTAGCCACTTATGAGGAAGCATTTGGTACATCCAAATCAAGAGGAGTTGCAATAATAATTTCCAAAAGATGTAATTTCATTGTAACAAGTGTGGAGTTAGATGAAAAAGGTAGAATGTAATTATACAAGGTGAAATAGATGGAGAAACATATGTTATAGTGAATATCTATGCACCTAATGAGAAGCAAAAAGAGTTTTATGAAGAAATATTTAATAAGATTAAAAATATGAAAGGAGATTACACAATAATGGCAGGTGATTTTAATATGGTGATGGATAAAGGGAAAAGATAAATGGGTTTTTATTAATTAGAGACAGATATAATAATATAACAATTTTGAATAAATTAGTGAGTAGAAATGAATTGATAGATGTTTGGAGGTTAATAAAGGGTGGGGAAAAAAAGAAATATACATATTATTCATCAGTTCATAAAAATTATTCAAGAATAGATTATATCTTTGTCTCAAAGAATATGATACCTAGATTAATAAATACAGAAATAGAAAAAATAAAAGTGACAGACCATGCTTTGATGAATTTGGATATAACCATGAAAAGGAATTATAGAGAAGCAAAAAGATGGAAAATTTATATTAAGTTACTTAATTATAAGGAGATAGTAAATAAAATAGAGAAGGAATGGCAAGAAATTTGGGATATAAACAATAAGGAAGTAACACAAGATGTATTATGGGATAAAATTTGAAGGAGTGGAAGAGGATTATGTATTAAAGAATCAAGCAAATTAAAGAGACAATTAGGAGAAAAAAAACTGAAATTAGAAAAAGAAATAAAAGAACTAGAGAATGATTATATAATAGATAGAACTAAACAGAAATTAATAATATTACAAGCCAAAAGAGATGAATTAGAAAAGATAGAAAGGGAAATGAAGTTCAGAAAAACTTAATATATTTGAAAAGGGAATACTTTGAATATAGCAATAAAAATTCTAAAATGCTGGCTAAATCAGTACAATCAAAAAAAATTAGAAATATGATTGGCGTAGTAAAAGATAAATTTGGTAAAGAAAAAAGGCTGATGAAAGAAAAATTTAAAAAATTTTTGAGGAATTTTATCAGAATTGTATTTAGCAGAAGATAAATCTGAAAGAAAAAAAGAGGACTATATTAATAAAAATTGGAAAGTAAGATTAACAGAACAAGATAAAGGATTGATGGAAGAAATGATATGGGAAAAAGGGAAATAGAAGAAGTAATAAATAACTTAAAAGGAGGAAAATCACCAGGATTGGATGGATTAGGTCCAGAATACTATAAAACTTTTAAAAAAAGGTTTAATCCCTAAACTAAAAGGGTTATATAATAGTATATTAAGGGGGGGAAAAAATTTTCCATTATCATGGAAGCAGTCATTAATAATACTAATTTTAAAACCAAATAAGGATCCTATGGATCCAGGTTCTTATAGACCAATATCTTTAATAAACCAAGATGCAAATATTTTGACAGCAATAAGGGCCCAAAAATTAAAATATATTTATTTATAAATATATACATAAAGCTCAATGTGGTTTTATTCAAGGAAGACAGATGGCAAATTTAATAGGGAAAACGATAAATAAAATAAATATAATGGATAGAGAAAAACAAAAAGCTGGAATTTTAGCGTTAGATATATTTAAAGCCTTTGATTGTGTGGAATGGCCGGCTTTTTAAAAACAATTTTAAATAAAATAGGATTAGGAGAAAGATTTAAAGGGTTAATAAATCAATTATATTCATATAATACATCTGTAGTGATGGTAAATGATGGATTTACAAATCAGATTCAAATAACAAGAGGAAAGAACAAAGGGGGGGGCCATTATCTCCAGTTTTATTTGCAATAGTTATAGAAATATTAGCGAATGTGATAAGAAATGATGAGAATTTGGAAGGAATTGGAGCTAAGGAGAAAAAAAAAAATAAGCTTATTTGTAGATGATACATTGTTGACAATTAAAGATCCGGTTGAAAAGATAGATAGAATAGATAAACATTTAAAAGAGTTTGGGGAGAAGACAGGATTGAAAATAAATTGGGCCAAATCAGAAATAATGTTATTTAATTATACTAAAGAAGAAACAAAAATTTATAAGTAGTAAAAAATTTTTAAAGTAAAAGAATCAATTAAATATTTAGGAATAGATATTACAAAAAATTTACAAGGACTACAAGAAAAAAATTTCAAGAAATTAAGATTAGAAATTAAACGGAAATTAGAGGATTATAAAAATATTTAAAATTATCGTGGTTTGGTAGAATAGCAGTGGTAAAAATGAAAATTTTACCTAAAATTAATTTTTTGTTTAGAATGTTACCAATAAAAGTATCAGAGGAAGAGTTAAAGGAGTGGCAAAAGATATTAAATAATTTTTGTAATGGAAATAAGAAAAAAGAAAAAATTTAAAAAGAAATATTGGTATAAAAGTCAAAAAGAATGGCCTGGGACTTCCAAATTTAAAATGGTATTATTATGCAAATCAATTGAGATATATCATAGATGGAGTTTCAGGAAACGGCAAATTTTGATTGGTTAAAACAGAAGATAAGAATATTGAGATGAAATTAGAGAATATATTTTTTAGGAATTTTTTTAAAAAAAAAATGGAAAAAATAGAAAATCCTTTTATAAAAAATATAATAGAAATATGGAAGAAAAATAAAAAAAAAATTAAAACCGAATATATCAATATTAACTCCGATAGTAATGATGGAAAAATTTCCAATAAATTTAAGAGAAATAATAGAGAAAGAAATAAAAAAACAAAAAATATATAGATTAAAAGATTGGATGAAAATAGTGATAAATAAAGAAAGAATGAAAGAGAGATTGCAGGAAACTAAGATATCTTGGTTAAATTATATACAACTAGAGCAATGGACAAAGAGTATGAAAAGATATGTTAAGGATTTTAAAGAATATACTAAATTTGAACAAATTATTATTCAAAGAGAAAATATGCAAGAAAATGAAATACTTTAAAAAGGGACAACAAGTGAAATATATAAAATATTTTGCAAAAGAACAAAAAGGGTTATCTTTGAAAAATATGGGAGGAAGAGACAGTACAAACTATAGATATACAAGAATGGAGAAAAATTTGGGAACAACGCCCTTTTAAAAAAAATTTTCAATAAGAATAAAAGAGAATTATAATAAAATAGTTTGGAAATGGTACTTGACTCCAGTGAAATTAAATCAAATAGATGAGAAATATTCAAGATTGTGTTGGAGAGGATGTCAAGAAATTGGTAAATATATGCATATGTGGTGGAATTGCAACAAGATAAAGGAATTTTGGCAAAAGGTTTTTAAAGAGATAAAAGAGATTATAGGATTAGAAATACCAGTATGTCCAAATATAGCGTTGTTGTCCATATATAATAAGGTAGAGTGTACTCAGGCAAAGAAAGAATTAATAATAAATTTGTTAACTGCAGCGAGATTAATAATAGCAAAAAAATGGAAGACAAATGAAAAATTTAAAATAGAAGAATGGTATAAAGAAGTGTGGAAAATTGCAATTAATGATAAACTAACATGTAGAATTAGGTTTATGAAAGGTCTGGTAAAAACAAATGATTTTGAAGAAATTTGGAAAATATTTTTAAAAAAGTTCTGAAAAGAGATGGAAGCTACCCCGTTAAAAAAAGAATGGCAATTTTGGAAAATGGATTAAATAAAAATTTGGTTTTTGGGGGGGGGTTTTTTTTATTATTATTTTCTTTTATCTTTTATTTTGTATTTTTATATTGTTTATTATCTGTGTGTGTTAAACTTGTGATTTATAGATGTAATTTGATATGTGATGTTCAATGTTTAAAAGGGGGAAAAAAAGTTAAAAGGTAATTGGTTTTAGAGAGAGGTTATTATTAGAGATATTAAGTAATAAGTTTATAATTAATAATAGTAAGAGATTAAATGGGAGTGAAAAATATTGAATTAAGAGTGAAAGTATAATAATAAAAATGAATATAATGAAAATAAGAATTGAAGATACGTAACAAAAATGTATAAGTTGTATGAATGGAACAAGCTGAACAAGTTTATGATTTTAGGGGAAGGGAAAAACAATAAATAAGTATGCATTGTTTAAAAGAAGGAAAAAAATTTTTTTGTTTTGTTTTGTTTGTTTGTTTGTTTTTTTTAAATTTACTATTATGTATAACACATGGTGTTTTATTTTTTGTTTGTTTTTGTGCTATAGTTTAATAAAATTAAAAAAAAAAAAAAAACAAATAGCATGTATTTCGATACATTTCTTATACATGCCCCCAACAAGCTGGGTACTCATTTTACCGACCTGCAAAAGGATGGAAGGCTGAGTCAACCTTGGAGCCCGGCAGGATCGAAATCCCAACCCTGTGGCTTGCAGTTTCTGGCATTTAACCACTGCGCCACCAGGGGTTTGGGATTGCCTCTCTTCCCGGCAAAGGCACTGCCAGGACCATGACAGGAGGACAACGGAAGGAGGTATGGTACAAAAATGGCCTTCATACATGAAAGTCTGGTGTAGTGGTTTGAATGTTGGATTACAACTCTGGAAACCAGGGTTTGAATCTCTGCTCAGCCATGGAAAACCACTGAGTGAGCTTGGGCAGGTCACACTCTCTCCGTCTTAGGAGAAGGCAAGGACAAACCTCTTCTGAATAAATTTTGCCCAAAAAATTGGAGGTGAAACCCTTTCCTAGCAAACTCTGTGGAAGGTTTGCTTTAGGGTTACCATAAGCGAGGAACAACTTCAAGGCACAAAGAATACCAATTAAGCACAAAATAACATACCAACTTCACATAATTGTCATATATATATATTCATCGAAATGAAAATTTTCCCCTTTTCCCAAAACAAATGAGCTTTTTTAACAGGGAACTTAAAAAAACAAAAACAAAAGAAGAGATAGACTTCTGGCTTTAATATTTTACACACACCCAGCCCAGTTTTCAGTGCTTGTGGAAACCCAAAAAGCCATATTGCACTGATCCAGGCTTTACCTCCTGTGAACAGAATGACACCCATTGTCTATAGAAGGCATCCCATTGGTGGAAACTGCCTTCTCCTATAGCTCGTTCTGTTCCCGAAAATATGCTCCAGATGATTGGAGGACCCGCTTGAATAATGTGGGAGGTAGTGCTCTAAAAAGGGACAGATTAGTGAAAAGTGCATCTCCTCTTTTCTACTTGCAAAAGCATTTTGAGTGGAAATCCATTCTAATTAGAACTCTTTTGCAATACATTTATTTGCCTGACATCACAAGAGTAGGGATCCCTAAACAGGACAGAGATGAAAATGCTATAATTTCTCCATCTTGTCTGTGGGCATTTTTTTAACAGGGATGAATGAAACACAGTCACATGTCTCACATATATTAAATAGCTGGTTCTGCATATGTCCAACTATGTCCATGGCAACAGTGCTGAGAAAAAAAGCACTAAAAAATTAACTGCATAATACTGTATGTAAATACTCAGTTCAATGGGACTTAACTCCTAGTAAAAATTGTAAGGACGGTTCCATAAACGATATTAGAAGATCCTGAGTCTTGTTAGGGTATGTAACATATATTTTAAATTTTGACATGGCCAAAACAAAATGAAACAAAACTGTTTCATTTGCTGCACAACAGAAAGAAGGGCAGGAATCAATTTCATAGTGATCCTGTACCATATATAGCAAAGGTCTTTGCTGTACATGGGAGAGCTAACCAGGTAGAAGGCAAATCCAGTTCAACATAATGTCAGCAAAGATATGGGGGACACTGAGCTCCAAAGTACATAAAAAAGAGAGTCTACATTCATAAATATGCATGGACTTGATCCAGTTTTAGTCATGCTTAGCTGAAACCCACTGAAAGAAATAGAAAAAGTCAATGATTTCAAGGAGTCTGTGTTAAGCATAATGTAAATCTAGATCCAGTCTTACTGGAGGCAGAAGGGAATATCCACAAAGTCAATATGAGGATTAAAAAGCATGGATGTCTTTGAACGCAACATGCAGCACTTTGCGTTTTCTTTCTATTTTGACGTTATTATCACCAACAACATTGGAAGAACAAATCATAGAGTAAGCTTACTCTAAAATGCTGAAAAAATCTGTTATCTCTGTGAATGGGGCTCTCTGCCAGTAGGAGATCAATGTATCTAGAGAAAGACACAAAAAATATACATGTGTTACTTCCTGCTTTGATCCATGTTCCTTATTAAAATGCATCAGGTACAACAAGGTAACAATGACCATTTTTTAAAAAATGATTTTTACTTCTGGCAAGACAAAAATGTATCTTTGTTCTCACCTTATTACTTTACACCAGGCTGAACTTCCCTAGTGTTTGCATTTAATAGTCTTTCCTAAATTGTCTATCAAAAGTTTCTAATCTTTTCTTCTAACCTTTTCTAACCTCTTACTAATAATAATAATAATAATAATAATAAAATTTATTTTAGCCCGCCTCCCCCAGTGGATCGAGGCGGCATTACAAAATATATAAATACATCGAAACATTAAAATATACCCCACCCTCCCCACCCACCAACCCTTCTATCCCCCTAAAACACATTAATTATTAAAACAAATTAAAAACAAAATTAAAAACAAAAGGACAATTGATGAGAGGTGGTGGAACACTAGTCTGGGAAGGCCTGTCGGAAGAGAAAATCTTGACTGCTTTTTTAAAGCAGTCAAGACTGGTAATGTGCTGGGTCTCTTCTGGCAGGCCATTCCATAACTTGGGAGTGATAGAAGAGAAGGTCCTCTGGGTAACTGCAGCCAACCTAGTTTTGACTGGCTGCAGTAAATTCCTCCCAGAGGACCTTAGTGTGCGGGGCGGATTATATGGGAGAAGGCGATCCCGCAGGTAGGCTGGCCCCAAGCCATGAAGAGCTTTAAAGGTAAAAACCAACACCTTGCACTGTGCCCGGAAACTAATAGGCAGCCAGTGTAAAGACTTCAGAATAGGTGTTATGTGGTCAGTTTTAGATCTTCCGGTGACCAACTTGGCTGCCATGTTCTGAATTAATTGAAGTTTCCAGACTAAGCACATGGGTAGCCCTATGTAGAGCGCATTGCAGAAGTCAAGCTGTGAAGTTACCAGCACATGTACCACTGTTTTTAGGTGTTCCAAGTCCAGGAAGGGGCACAGCTGGCGTATCAGCCGAAGCTGATAGCAGGCACTCCTGGCTGCCGCATCAATTTGAGCTGTCATCTGAAGCGGCGAATCCAAGAGCACCCCCAAGCTGCGGACACAGTCTTTCAGGGGAAGTGTGACCCCGTCTAGAACTGGTTGACAAACCTCCAAACCTGGGCTAGGGCCCTTAACAGCGAGTACCTCCGTCTTATCTGGATTCAGCTTTAGTCTGTTTTTCCTCATCCAGTCCATTACTGCTTCAAGGCATTCATTTAGAGGCCAGATGCCATCCTTAGTTGATGCTATTTTCTGAGGCATGGAGAGATATATCTGGGTGTCATCAGCATACTGATAGCACCTTGTTCCATGCTCCTGATGATCTCTCCCAGCAGTCTCATGTAGATGTTAAATAGCATTGGGAACAGGACGGCGCCCTGAGGCAAAGCCTGGGAATAGCAACAAAGCCTGGGAACAGCCACCAACAGGTCCCTTTCCCATGTTCCCACCAGATTTACTTGTGATGGTGGCAGGACCAAGCGATGACCTTCCCTGAAGATTTTGGAGCCTGGGAAGACTAATTTAGGAGAATACAGTCCTTCACATAGGCTAGGCCTGGGATGTATGTGGCTCTATAGATCATAAACAGCACTTTGAATTACATTCAGAAACATACCACTAACAAGCCTAATTGTTGTAGCCAGGAAGTATTTGTTCCCTATAACCAGCCCCAGTTAACAGTCTGGCTGCAGCTTATTCAACCAACTGAAGTTTATGAACATTCCTGAAAGGAAGTCCCACACAGAGCACATTACAGTAAACCAAATGGAATATAACTAAATTATTATGTGGCCCTCAACTCCATTTCAATCCCTCTGCGCCGATTAGTTAGTTAAGACCTCTGACAGGTGATTGAGGTGATAGACCTTCCCTGATAGAGGGAGGGAAGGTGAGCATTGCTGGCTTCAATTCTGCTCATAAGCAACATATGGCACCTGACAGAATACCAACTTCAGGATTACCAAGGGACTGCCAACCATGAGAGGAAAACAGTATTTCACTCCATGACTTACTCCATGATGTATTACTGTAGTTACTATTTCTACTGCTATGGCCTCTTAGAGTAGGGGTGGGAAATGTGGTCTTCTACATATTGTTGGACTCCATTTCCCATCACGCTTAACTGATGGCCATGTTGGTTGAGTTTGCTGGACACTGCAAAACAGCATCTGCGGGTCACATGTTCTCCTTGACTCCTAACTTGAACAAAAATTTACTGGATGTTTTGGTACTGAATGAAGCTAAATGTATATAACAAACTCAAGAAAAATGCAAGCAGTTGCCAAATATTATCCCACTACCTTCTGAAATTGTTTTCATAATCTGAAGGAAACACATCAGGAGACTTCTAGTTTCAGCCTGATCCAGTTTGTCAAAGCGAAGAGCTGACCCAATCAGAGACAGTGGTCTTGCTATCTGTTAAGGAGATAAAGGCAGATCATCTTCCTCTTTATCAAAGATACTTCCAGTTCTAAGCACTGCACTTTACTGTTTACATACATAGGTACCTTTTCACAGGCTTCTGTAGGCTCGCTGTTCTTTTCATTGGTGCTAGGGTTAGAGTCGAGACTTGCTAAGGAGCCTCTGGAGTCTGCATGGTTGGCTGTAGAAATAGCTACTGATGAAAAGGCTGGAAATGAAAGCCACAGCGAACATGCTAGAATGATGTTTATGGACACGGAAATTAAGTAGAAGAATGAAAACCCAAAATGCAGTTATGTAAGACTGGCACTGTTGTTGAAAAAACAATGTAGCTCAGTTAGTGAAAACATTCAATGGCTATGGGTTTGAGTTCATGTAACGGAGTTCAGATAAATACATATAAAGATAAATACAATGATACATACTTTGTTATGGATGGCTGTAGAGACATTATCAGACACAACTGAACAAAGACCACTGAAGTGGAAAATTTAATTGCAATTAGTATTGTTTTCTCAATAGATATATACATTAAGCAGCACTGGTATTTTATAATTTGGACAGAATTTGGAAAAATTACTTGTTTGGAGTTCTTGACCTAGCATGTTTAATGGCTATACTGACTAAAAAAATTCAGAAGAAACTTTCCCAAGTTGTGGGCTATGATGAACCATTTCTTTTATTATTTTTTTAATACTATGGGTTCCTTCTTTTGCTTATAATTAATTAAGAACCTCTGCAGACTGCATTTCAATTGAAAATCAAAGCAGGCAGCTAACAATGGGACCACGGTCACACCTTTGTGGGGAAGGGGTTCGATAAATGGAACAACATAACAAATAAAGCTCTTTCCCTGCTTACAATTCAATAAGCAGAAGGTAGTTTAAGAAGAACCTCCACTACAGAGCTTAAGGAAATAATCTGAATGTGAAAATTTAACAATGAAACTGATCCAGTGAAACAAAAAAGTTATGCATATGCTTTCGTACCTGCAATAGAGTTAAGAACATCTTTGGAAAAAGAGGTATCTACAGAATTTGCATGTTTCATTGCTGCCTGATTCTGAAATCCTCCAGCAGTGCTCAAATCATCTCTGGATCCCTGGATTTTGATAAGGACAGGAGAACAAATTTAGTTACTTGTATTACCATCATTCAAATTAAACAATTTGATTGTTAATAGTTTTATAATGGTATCACTTCAGGTTTATTTTCCTAGAACTGATATGTACCCAGCTTGTTGGGGGCAATTAGCTAAAACGCATTGTAAACCGCTTAGATAACACTCAGTTGATAAGCGGTATAGAAATAAATGCTATTGCTATATGGCACTTGGCATAAAAGCAAAAACCCAGCTTCTGTCAATTAATGCCAATGATGCCTTATCTTTAACACCACAGTAATCTTTCATGTTTGTCTATTACTTTTCCTAAGTGTGCATAGCAATTCACATACATTACAGAAATATGTATAAGAATCTCCCAAATAGACCTGTATAATTATTCTTATTGTTCACATTATAGGATAAGGCTGAAAAGTAGTTTATGTAATGGTCCATAGGAAGCTTACAACTGAGCTGAACTCTGAACTCAAGACTTCTGGACAGATTCAACCAGCCTCAGTAATAGAATGAATGTTCTTGTGTCTGAAGAAGAGGGCTATAGTCCATTAAAGCTTAAGCTGAAATAAACTCTCACATTATAGGTGCTGCAAGGTTCCTTTCTCATTTCCTCTTTTTTAAAAATTCTTCTATCATCTTTCTTTCTAAGCTAGGTCTTCTGGCTCAAGTGACCATGTATACCAAGCTTGCTAATAACAATACACCCAGTAATGTTTTCCCTGCAAGTTGCTTGACCAAGAATTGTTTGGGTATTGGAGCTTGGGAAAATGTATGCCACCATCTTAAACTAATGTGAATGGAAAAAGCATTGTTGTCTTGCTAGACAATTGAGGTATAGGAGCTACACAGCTCAGCTAAGATGGAATACTTAGCTTTATATTGATTAAGGATGGATTCAAATATTAATTTCTTGATGGCCTACAGGTCCCTCATATAATCATGCAATGTTATATTTCATATTGGACAGTGATGGCATCTGCTCTTTGAAGCACACCCATATCAAAATAACATCTTTTGCCTCTGGAAAAAGGCCTAGAATCCTTCTTTCTGATGTCTGAACCTTTCTTGTGGGACTAGATTTCAGTATCGAGGTTCTCTCAAATAAGCAGCTTCTAACACCAGTGAAAAGTCTAAGACATGGCCTACCTATCAGATGAAAAACTATATGGCTTAATTAGACCTTAGTTGCATTAAAGTCCAGTTACAATATCTCATGGACTTTATTCATTTCTTTTATATTGCTATAGTCACTTGTCAGAGTTTGGAATCTTGATTTGATAATTCAGATAGTATCATGGTATCGATATGCTGGATGGGAAATTCTGGAGTTGTAGGAAAAAGTAACATTTCCAAATTCTGGTATAGCTAAGAACCCTCTGTAGATGTCATGTTGTAAGTAAGCTTCTAAGCAAAATTTAATTTGTGGATACGTCATCCATAATCAAGCTATTTGCCTCACATAATCATCTTCAAGTTAGTATCTGAAAATGTAGCTCATTTAAATGACTTCAAGCTAGTGAATTGGGGTCAACATATTCTAATTGTTGACAAATTAACTTAATTACTCAGCCTGCAGCTAATGGCTTGAAAAGAGACATGCTTGCACCACTATTTCAAAAATTAAATAGCTATTCAAAAAAATTCCTTGAATCCCACTCTACTTACCTGATTGGATGTATTTATGTTGAACAGAAACATGTCCTTCATGTATATTCTTGGCATGTTGTCTAAAAGCAACCCATAAAGAGGCAGGTATAGGTTTGCTATTTTTGCCTGTTTCTCCTGAAGAAAAAGTAGTTAGAAGAGACACTCAACTGTAGACCTTCAATGGCAGATTTTTTTAAAAAAAATAAACTTATTCAAATAATGAATGTAAAGTAAAAGATCACCAGTTCTTACCCTCTCTGTGTACCGATCATCAAATGAATGTTTTGCCATGAGATTTTTGAGTACAGCCAAGGCCATGTGTCTGATATCCTGGTCTTCCTGGAGTGCCCACCCAACCTCCCGGAGAAGTAATCCAATTAAGAAATGCTTCCGGCAAAACTCATTTGTCAGAGTATACTCTGGAATATCTGGAAGAAATTAGGGAACAGATTCATCATATACTTGAAGCCTGCTGAGTTATCCAAGAGTCTGGTTAGGACAAGAGTTAACCATTTATCCAAGAGTCTGGTTAGGACAAGAGTCTTCTATTATTCCCTCTCATTGCTATTAATCAACCTAGTCTTTTTAAAATGCTACTTATGTTCCCACTACAGTTCTTATTGTACAAGGGGTAGGACAAAGCAGTTGTGCAAACAGTTATGCATTCTTTTACAAGCCTGAATGCATACATGGTTGTGCGACCTCTTGCGCAACTGCTTTGCACAATAGCTGGTACAAAGATATAATTTCAATACAGCTATGCTCATGAAACTTTTCATTCTGTAGTACTAGGTTTCTCTTTACTACTGGGAAGGATGACACAGATGGATGATCAAGCTACTTTGAGTGATAAAGTTCAGGTCAGGGCAGCTTAATTGTCTAAATGAAGCCTCATTTCCTTTTCCAAGGTAAAAAAATAAAATACAAAATATTCTGTTAGACATAACTGCTAGTCATTTTTCTTACTCAGTTTCTTTCACTGTTCTGAAGAAGATATTCAAAATCATCTAATAATCAGTGTCTGGCTCAAGCTAAAATTGTAGCTAATTTCAAAATTCCAGTGAAAGAGACATTCAAAACCCTTTGTCAATGCTGTGGGAGACAACTTGTTGTCCTCCAGATGGTGCTGGACTGCAGATACCATCTTCCTTCTCACTGGCTATCCTGGACAGAGTTGATGTAAAACCATTTCTTCCACCTGTGGTCCATGCATTCACATTGAATTAATCCTCATGGAAGCCAAAAAATGATTTCTTACCTGATGCACGATACTGCTGAGTTGTTTCTGATGGTGTTGTAGGATCTTAACATTTTCCAGATTAATAGAGGGTGGGGGAAAAACAACAATTACAGATTTATAAAATCAAGACTGTTAATAATGAAGGTCAAGTTTATTTATATCCCCCTTGTTATTCAAATAATCTAAAAGTTCCTTTGGATCAGTTCATACACCCCTTCCCCACAATATTATTATGTGTAACTGTTTAACTGTACAATTAAATACTTGTTTCCTTGAAGGCAAGTCTTCTTGTTTTCAACCCGGTTAACTCCCCATTGTGTGTCCAGAGCAGGAGTGGGAACTGAGTGTCCTGAGGTGCTGTGCAGCTGAAACACTTTTTTTAGGCTCAAAAAAAGTCTCCAAAAAGTATGGTTTCACCAGTAAAGACAGTCATCCCAGACACAGCCAGATCTGTTGGTGCAGCTCCCTTAGAACTGGAAGACACCAAAATTGTCTGCTGATTTTCACTGTGGACACCCACCACAATGCAGAAAACTGCTGCTTAAAAGTATAGCCTATTCCACTGTAAATGCTCATAGCTGACCATATGAATGGGAGGAAGGGCTCCACATTCCATAGACTGCAACTGCATAGCAGTAAAACCTGTATTTTCCACATGGCATCTGCAAGTCATGCATTCTTGGTTCAGTGATAAGGTTAATCTTACTGGATCACAATAAAAACATGAAAAAAGCAAATGTTTCAGTAGATAAAATGTGTGATTCAAAATGAAGAGATCTGTACCAGATTCTGATCCATTAATTTATAGCAAACTTAAACCATGTTATGGAGTGGAATCCACTTGTATTATTTTCAGTCTTACGTCCCTATATTTAAAAAGGACAGCAAGAGTGCTCTGATGCAGAAAACTGTTTCATAAAATGCTATGTATCTATTAAAAATATGGTAGGAATATACAATACAAAAGTACAATAGGAAGGAATATACAATACAAAAGTACAATAGGAAGGAATATACAATACAAAAGTACAATAGGAATGGTACAATATCTGTAATAAGTAAACAACAGAGTTTCATGACACCCACTGTTCTCCTTTACTGCATCAAAATAGCTGATGCAAAAGGACACTACACGTTAATTTCCAACTTAATGGTATAATTTAATAGAGGACTCAGACATTTCAAGTTTTTTCTACAAGTAATTCCACAAATGCATATTTCTGTAACTATCAGATTATTTCCTGTCAGATCTGGAGTACTTGCAACCAGTTTTCAGAAACAGAAGAAAAACTTGATGAATGTTGCTGACATATGTGATTTTGGATTCAATCAAATTATTGCATCTCTTCTCACTTCAGCTAGAGCCACTCATGAAAACTGCTCTTTCAATGATACTCTAAAGAATGGCTTTAATCCAATCACTAATTTCACCTCCAGTGGATCCACTGAATCAATAAGAATTTGTAAAGTCAGTACTTATGTAAGTAGCTTTAATTCAGTGTGTTTTGTCTAGCTGGAAGTAACAATTGGATATAGACCTGTATTGTAGCTGCAGTAACAAAACTGTAAGCCAAGTCCATGTTTAATGAGGAATTCTTGCTTCCGTTTTGCATTTATATATATTATGCTTACATTTTACCCTTTCTAAGATTTGGACAGCTTACAAAGTAAAACATAACACTATAAAAACAACAACTTTGAAATATAGCTACAGTACCTACTGATGATTTTAAATCCATAATTTTGTAAGTTTATTTTTCAGACATATAGAACATGATTTCATATAATTGTTATTTATGAATCAATATCCCAATATTTTATCCCTCTGTAAGTGTGCAATAGGCAGTGTCTGACAAGATTTTTTTTTTTTAAAAAAAATGCAACCCCTTACCTGGAATGTTTGCAGATTTTATAGGAAGGCACAGAGGGATGAAGTGCTCATGGTTACATACTTCTTCAAGAAAATCAAATTTATATTGAAACAAAATCTGAAATGTGAGAATATTGGTTGATTTGCACTCATTAATTGGGGACTCACACTTGCATTATTTTCTTTCATTAGTCCTCTTTAAAGAACTGTGGTCTGTTGTATAAAACAATATTTTGAAACTGCAACCATTGTTCCGCTATTTTATTTCAGTTTCTCAGACTACATCAAAACATGTTCTTGCATTTCACATGCACCAACTTTTATTGTTTAGTTTATGTGTTCACAACATGAACAGATATAGGCAAAGTTACTTTTTGGACTACAGGTCCCAGAATCTCCCAGCCAACAGGGGAAATTCTGGAAGTCATCACCTAAAAGATAATGTGTGAACATGGAAGATGCCTTGGATTCTACTTTCTCCTCATTTATCTCATCTCATATCATGTGATTCCATCCTTCCCTTCTTGGTTAACAGGAAACCAGAGAACAGTATTACATTTGAACTAGTAACTATATTTTATGACTGTCTTAAAAACCAGGATGGTAAATTGGGGCTGATTAATAAGGTTTCTCATGTTATCTTAACTGAGCAAAATTATCCTTTGAAACCTCATGGCATATAATATCTTAGAGACATTTTATGAAGCAAGGGATGGGGCAGTGTACCAAATGTGACCAGACTGCCTCCTCACTATGAATGCACGTTAATCAGTTATGCCCTAAATTTATTCCAGATTAGATGACTGGCTATCATTTGCTCACATTTACTATTTGAAACAAGCCAACTGACTGACTCCTTCCTCCCAATTTTCACCTGGCATTCAAGGATGCAACATAATAAAAAATTCAGATAAAAAATAAATTAAGATAAAAAAAATTCAGACAAAAAAACCCAGCAAGTTAAATATGGTATCATGGAACCCCACCACAAAAATTATTCTATCTACAGCTATAAAAAAGGTTTATATTTTTGAATCACATTCTCTGCAGAACCCCTAGCAACCTCCTGTGGAACCCTAGGGTTCCAGGGAACCCTGTTTGAGAAGCCTTGGTGTAAAGAATATTTACAAATTTTCTCATCCTCAACAAAAAAAAGTGACACAGCACAAAAAGACATTCCATTGGAAAAATGAACAATAGCGACAAGAATTTTCAGCCTTGTATAAGAATGAAAATACCACCACTATTTCCTTCTTCTTCCTCTTGGAGCAAGAATGTACACAGTCTCATTATATATTGCATAACTGAAGTGCATTCCATAACTGAGGTAGCTCTATTTATATATTGATAAATATTGCTTATTAGAACTGGAATGATATAGTGGTTTGAGTGTTGGACTAGGACTCTGGAAATGACTGTATCCTTGTTCGGCCATGGAGACCCACTGGGTGACTTTGGGCAAATCATACCTCCTTAGCTTCAGAGGAAGGGAAAGGCAACCTCCCTCTAAATAAATCTTGTCAAGAATAGCCCATGAAAGAGTCACCCTTAGGATTGTTGTAAGTCAGAAACGACTTGAAGGTACAGAGAAGCAAATGCTGCTTAATACTAAAAGAAAATAAATACAAGAAAATAAATTCTCTACCACTGGCTTTTCTTTTCTTTTTTTTGCTGAACTTCAAAAATCAAGAATTTTCTTACCTTGTGGTCACCTGGTCCAAACATGCTTATATAGCTGTTGATCAGCTTAAACACAAATCCACGATCCATGAATGTGAAACAACGCTAAGACAGAAATCAACTTATTATTCATCTGGTAAATTTTTTTCAACAACAGAAAATCACCAATGAAAAGTCAGTAATTATTACAGTCCTGGAGACCAATAACAGGTCTGTGGGTCATATTCTGCCTCTGGGGAAAAATATTCAAATCAGAAGTTTATTTATTAATTTAATTTAATTTAATTTATATCCCAGCTTTGTCCCAGCACAGGATTCAAGATGGCTCAGTTTTTAGAACAAGAAGTGTTGGAAACAAGAACACTAACTTGGGTAAATGACAGCTCTGAGATTATGACAAGCTGCAGTGCTATGAACAAGCAATCAGATAAATCAAAATGCCTACATACCTAAACTTTTAATCAGAAAACACAGATTCAAGTATCAGCACTAGCTTGTATTATAAATTATGGGACTTTAGGAACAACAAGGATCTATCCCACAAAGCTGTAGTAAGAAAATGGTACCTGTGGACCATTGCTCTCTGTGCAGCCCCCAAAATGTATCAAATAAAGGAAAGGATTGTGTGGCTTTAAAATTGTGTAAAACTTAACTGGTTATGTAGAACCCAAAGAAAAACTTTCTACCTTGGGAAGGTTTTACTCTTAGGCTATCCTTTAAAACGATCTTAAATATTTTTAAATAAACAAATTTCACTTCCTTTACTAGAGAAAGACTTTATTTCTGTAGCACTACAAATCCCCATTCTTATCTTTGATCTGAACTACTTATCCCTCCCAGGACTGTACAAAGCCTGCCCAGCTCTAGAGGTAGTTCTCCCCTACACCAGAAAAGAGGAATCCCTACTCTTATCTCTGTTTTATGTGGTGAAATGGTTGGAGTGTTGGAGTCGTACTCATGAGATCCAGGCTCAAGTCCCCCCAGGAAGGAAACCCATGACCTAGGTTAATCACTGTTTCAACTGCACCTATCTCACAGTATGAGTGGGGAGGACTACTACATATACTCTGAACTCATTGGAGGAAATGTAGGATACAAATGTTAACACCTCTGATAGAATAAAAAGTAATAAGACTTTATTCATTTGGCCATTACTTATATTTTAATGATGGAGGTTGCTATTTCTTGGCTATGTAATCTGACTGTTCTAAAGTATCTCGCTTTGGATACCTTGGCAGGATAAGGAGGCATAAGGAGGCACAAACTTGTATTTTAATAGGAAGCAATTATTTTCTCCTTGGCACAAGCACTAATTGTAGTACCTATTGCCTTATAAAACACTGTTGATTCTGGAATTCTAATCATCGTTTGTCCTTTATTTTTCAGACTACAGACTGAGAGTTGGATGTCTTCCATAGACAGAAGGCTGAACTTACAGAATGTGGTTCTGCTCAGCTCTAGGGGAATCTCTTTATCCATTGACAGGCTACAATTCACTCCATTGAGCACTCTACTCCATCCTCTGAGTAGCATTTTCAGAAAGCTGAGGGCTACCATGGCAAATAGGGGTCAGGGAAGCCCACTTCCACTGTCTGGATATTTATTGTTAATTATTGTCTATCAAAATATTTACATCTCACTGTATATTTGAAGATCTCAAGGTGGGTTATAATTGAAGCCACCACTTAAATCTGCTTGGTTTAAAATAAACTGAAACATTATAAAACCAGTCAACAAAATCCAATAAACTAAAATCTGACTATGAACACAAGGCCCAAAATGCTTGGGCAATCAGCCCAAATTTAGCTTGGCATCACAAAAAGGCTAATATGTGTTTCCTAGAGGAGAGTATTCCACAAACAGAGCCTGTGCATGTCAAAGAAAACATACCTTGAGAAATGCACCAACACTGTGGTTTGCATTCTTGGTTTCTTCAAGAGCATCTCTGTGTTTCCAAACAACATGATCTGATAAGACCATTATGAGTGCATCTAGTTCATTCTGGAATGATTCTGGAAACCTCTGAGCACGGGGAATCTGAATAGATAACAGGTGACATCTCAATATGGCAACATTCAAGATTTCAAAGCCTCCTTCACTCCTGCAGTATAACAAACTAAAGCCATAGCCTGCAAAACTATCAACACAAGACCTGCACAAATGAAGTTGGTAGAATTGCTTATGAATATGTGAAATGGAATATATTCTTCCTAAGCAACAATAGCTCTATACAATTATTAAGGTTTCTAAAGCTGATAAAACCTGTAGCATATAGTTCTAACACCAGTGCAGTGTTGAGACCTGGTGTAGCGTAGCAGTTGGAGCAATGGATAAAGACTTGGAAAATCCAGGTTCTAGTTCTTACTAAGCTCCAAAGTTCACTGGGTAACCTGGGACCGCTGATTCTTTCTCAGCCTGACCAAGCTTACAGAGTTGTTGTAAGCTTAAAGTGGGCCAAAGGAGTCCTGCATGCTTCCTTGAGGTTGTTGAGCTCGCTAGAGGAAAATAAGGGGTATAATTGTAGTTTAAATATAGAATATCCAGGACAGGTCTTCAATATGACTCAAGTTGATCTATCTCACATAGGTAATGAATTACAAGTCCAGAGAAATCAAAAGGCTATCATATCAATTCCTCATAGAAACCTGCTCATACCAATTTGCACCATTTGGCTACTGAGGCCTTGAACTGCTTAGTTTCAACAACATAGTTGCATCACATATAAGTTGCATCACACATTTTTGGATCTAAGCCAATTCTATTTTTTAAAATGGAAATTGGAAAATTCGTTAAAAGCTTCTTCTGAAAACCTGGCAAATGAAATAATTGGGGCTAGAATAATCTTAGGGTTGGTTCTAAGAGACACAAGAAGCTAAGAGGAAGTCATGCATGTTTTGGATATGTTCAATTGTCTCCCTGAATGTAGGATATGGCAGATGGGGCCTGTTGAAAAATAATATTTTTCATTATGCTGGCTGCTTGTCAGAATTGTACTCTGAGGTTTTTCTTTCACAGTCTTACTAAAGAGCAAGTTTCCTTAGCCAATTGCTCTTCAGATGAGCTGGCTGCAAATGTTCAGAATTCCCTAGGCAAGCACGAGCTTGCAGTTCGCAGTCCAACACATCTGGATGACATCAGGTTGAGGAAGGCTGTTACACTGTACTCATTAACAGTATGCTAGTTTATGGAAGTGGCTATGCTGGCTGGGGATTCTAGGAGCCACAGTCCAAAAATGTAACTCTTTCATGTGCTGACAAATACTCAGAAATACATGCTTGGGAGAATTCAGGCAAAAAGTCTGTCTCTCCTCTTTCAGGCAGATGTGTGAATTCATGGATTGATCTTATTTATTTTTTTGTTTTCTTAGCAATCTCAGACTAAGAAAGCTGAATATATAATATTTCTTTGAATTATAAGACCACACAGTCTTACCTGTACGCTCTTTGTATCAACCAAATGCTGTGCCATGGACTTTAATATAATTGCAAAAAAGAACCAGGAGTGCTATTAAAATGAAACAGAAGAAAGAAAGAAAGAAAGAAAGAAAGAAAGAAAGAAAGAAAGAAAGAAAGAAGTTATACTGGCTACATTGTTTATTTTCCTTTATAAAATTGGTCCTCTCTTACTTTATAGTTTTCTTTTTAAGTTAGAAACATTTTTCCCATAATCTAGTTCATGGAAAGACTTGCATAAAAATAACTTCCAAGCACTTTTGCAAAACTAATGTGGAACATTTGCTTTGATGAGCCAGGACTCCATCTTGTTTCCAAAAAAGAAGCAGCTTACTTCTTGATATGTTTGTGCACACTATGAGAAAACAGATTATTTGTTCCACAGTTGGAGATGTGAATTAATTTCTGCCTTCTATACTTGTGAATGCTAAAACATTACACTATGAGTGGATCTAGATTTGTGCTCAGTGGAATTCCACTTGTACTGGAAAAAGAGTGTGGTGAAGCAATTTTCTTTGATTGCTTCACTTTCTCTACAGCCCACCAGAAAAGCTACCTGGAAGGCTAGCAACTCTCCTCTAGCTACCGACCAAGAGCACTATGCAGCTGGATGCTGTAGGAGAAATCAGAAGAAATGGTCATACAGCCCAGTTCTGCTAGCAGAAAGTCTCTGCTAGACTTCATTTACCTCTCTAAAATGAAGACATTCTGCTCTTTAGAGAGGTGCAAGTCTGGATCCAACTCCAAAATTTAAATTTTTACACAATCTCACTGCTGAGTTGTTAAAAAGTCTGTTATAGAGGATCTCACATTTCTTCGAAGTGCAACAAGTTTCAGTAAGTATAGTTCTGTTCACACTTGGACAAGTATGTAGATTAAACAAGTGTCTGCTCCTTCTTTTTGTTGTGTCTGCCCCTTATACCTTCAGATGAAATAATTCAAACATTTCTCAGAATATATTAATTATCTCCTGTCACATTCACAGCCATTATTTTTCTGCCTTCATTTTCACATTTCCTTTTCTCTTCCCTGTACTCCTACTGGGTCTGATCTGGGACAAACATATCAAAACTCAAGCAATAGTTAATAGGTCCAGTGCTCTGTTAATACCCTGACACCGTTCCTATTGCCCTCCACAGATAAAGAGTGACTATCTTCCTGACGATGGTCTTTGTCTAAGCAGTAAAGATTGATGACCCATATTGGAGAGCTTCTCCTCTTTTCCTACCACCTTCTACCTTACAAAGCATTATTGCCTTTTGCAGTGAGTCACGTCTTCTCACTTCATGATACGTCCAAAGTATGACAGTCTCAGTTTAGTCATCTTGGCTTCTAGGTAGAGTTTAAACTTGATTTGCTCCAGGCCTTCCTGCCTGCCTGCCTGCCTCCCTCCCTCATCTATCTATCTATCTATCTATCTATCTATCTATCTATCTATCTATCTATCTATCTATTTGGCAGTCTAGGGTATCTGCAGAATTCTCTTCCTGCACCACATTTAATTCTCTTCCTATCAGAGCATTTTTCACTGTTCAACTTTCACAACCATACACAGAAACTTGGAAATACAATGTCATGGTGAATCCTACTTTGATATTCAATTGATATATTTTTACATTTGAGGATCCTGTCTAGTTTCTTCTTTGCTACCCTAGTCTTCTTCTGATTTCTTGATTGCAGTTCTCAAAGGCATATGAAATCTTTCACTATCTGAATGTCTTCATTGTCTGCTATAAAGTTATATAAATAATTTGTAGTCATTATTTTTGTTTTCTTAGTGTTCAACTATAAACTTTCCTTTGCACTTTCTTCAGTATTCCAAGTCTTTGCTATTTTCTGCATATTTTAAATTGTTGATATTACTACTTCTAATTGTTGATATTTCTTTTCACACTTGCTTCTTCAGAGACTAATTCAGCTTTACAGTTCAGCATACAAATTGAACAGAGCGAGCGATAAAATGCAGCCTTGCCTGACCATTTGCCAATTGGAAACTACTGTTTCTTCTGTCCTAAGAAGACCTAAGAGTGGTCTCTTGTCCTGAGTACAGGTTATGCATTAGGATAATCAAATGTTCTGGCACACCTATTTTTTTTAAGAACGATCTATAGCTTTTCATGATCTATACAATCAAAGGCTTTGCTGTAATCTGTAAAGCACAAGATGATTTTCTTCTGAAATTATTTGGTGTACTCCATTATCCAAAGTAAGTTTGCAATATGATCCCTCTTGCCTCTTTCTCTTTTGAACCCAGCTTGGCCATCTGGGATTTCTTGCATCATAGATGTGAAAGTCTTTGTTGTAGAATTTTGAGCACCACTTTGCTTACATGGGAGATTAATGCAATGGTCAGTTAGTTACTGCAATTCCTGGTGTCTCCTGTCTTGTGGACTGTAATGTACATGGAGCATTTGTAATCTGTGTTGGTTGTTTTCTATAAGTATTGGCAGATTTTAGTTAGAATTTGAGTGGATTCTGTCTCTGTTGCTTGAAACAGCTCTGTTGGTATGCCAGCTAAAATATTTAACTCTGTTTCCTGTTCAGAACTGCAGGAACTGCATACTTTTAGTAGGGTCAAACTGAACTCTGTACATGAATATCCAAACTAGGATTGGGATGGGAATTCACCAATTTTCTGAATGGGGTTGAAACTGAAATTCCCAACCCCTTTGGCAATTGATGTGGAGGAAAAAACCCAGAAAGTTCCTGCAGCTTTGCCATTACTTTTTTTTTTTCAGTTCCTGGTCCGGTACTGAACAGCTTTCATTGAAAAATGCTCAGCTTTTCACAGCTGATGATTTCTGTCCAAATCTGGGGCAGGGGAGAGAGGAGAAGGGAGGGAAAGTTGTAGAAAAACAGTACCCAGTACATGACAGCTAGAAATGTGTAGCACTTTTCAGTGGAAGCTGCACAGTCTCCAGAGAAAGGTTTTGCAATCTCAGGAAAAATAAAATCCCACACCTTCTGACAGTATTGGAAGAAAAAATGGTGGATTTTTTTTTCTGGCACTCATCAGGATGGGGAAAATCAAGAACTACTATCCCTAATCCAAACACTCAACACTGAACCACCTAAACTTCAAATTTCAATTCTAGGACAACAGTATTTGAAAATCTGTTTCTATGGGTTTTTTTGTTCTTAAATACTAAGAGCACAATCTAGCATCCCATTTCTGGATGGGATTTGGAGTTCCTGCTCAATCAGGTTGTTCCTCTCACTTCAAAGTAGAAAGTATTCATATAACATACAAAGAAAGTATATCATTCTGTATTGTATGGAGCAAATAACCATCACACAGCACAAAATACCAGAGATGGGAAATATGTGCTCTTCTAGATGTTGTTGGACTGCAGCTCCCATTACTCTTTACTAGTGGTCTTGTTTCCTTGGGCCAATGACAGCTGCAGTCCAACAATGGAGAGGAACTCAAGATCCCAATTCTAACGTAGGAAAAATAAACAATACACACACTTTTCCAACACTTTTTGCAGGGAGAGAGAGAGAAAAAAAAAAGGATTCACCTTTAAAACATGTTTCACTGTCTTTTGATCATTTGATTTCAAAAGGCCAGTCATGTTCTTGGCCAGCTCTTCATGAATTGTCCTTTCTTCACATGATTTGGTCTTGAACACATACTAAAACAGTGGAGGGGAAGCATGATTTCATAGTGTAAAAACACAGAGAACAAGTTGTAGTGAGAACATTTGTCCACATAACATTCATATCTGCTGAGTATTTTACCTGATACAAACAAAAACCATAATTTGCTGGCCTTTCCATTAAAGGCAAGTTTTAATTAGAATTTTGCACATTGATTTCATATATCTTCTTCACCAATAAAAATAAGAAAAATAAACAAGCAGAATGAAAAGGACCCCCAGGTTCAGGAGGAACTATATATATGCTGTTGGGATATTGAACATACAGATATTCCAAAACATTTTGGCAAAAATGGCAAATGAAACCAAACCCCACTCCTGCATTATATAGCTTAATGTAGCTTCAGGGTAGGAGTACTCCTCGTGAACAAGTCTGCAAATTTTCACTGATTAAAATTAATCAAAGAAAGCAAATTTCACTTTGTAAAGACAAAAGTTAACTTAAAAACCTTTTTTAAAATGAGAGATTGTAGCTACAGTTCTATACACACTTAAAGTTCCAATGAACTCTAATTACTTCTAAGCAGACATGCCAAAGAGTACATTTTATTTTTTATTTACTGAATTTATGTCCCTCCTTTCTCCCAAATGGGATCCAAGGCGGCCAAGAGGAAATGAAAAAGAAATGATTAATGATGGTCTTTCGTGAGTATTAAATGTTAGTTTTTGCCCATTAGCTTGTGAATTTGCACACTTCATTCCATGAAGCCTCTCAATTTATGAATTTGCACCAGACACATTCATTTAAATTATCTTCTTCGCTATCATTATGAACTTTGTGAATCATCATAAATTGTTCAATTATTTGGCAATTCTATATGTCAATGTTTTTAATATAGGTCACTTACAAGGACAATATGCTGGCTAGTTGCAGAAGAGAAATCTCATACAGCATTATTTGTGGGGAAGAATAAAATTCCCTAGGCAGTGAAGTTTCTGTGCAAACTGCAGCTAGTGAGATTTCTTCTGCACTGTACTTCTATACATGTCTATTCAGAAGTAAATTACATTGTGTTCAATAGAGCTCATTCCCAGGTTGCAGTTCTGCATTGACTAATGTTAATAAATAGATATGTTTGTTGTACTCTGAGTACAAAGGAAGAAGGATCTGTGAATAATTCAGACACTGTAAGAATCTGTAGATTCAATAACTTCTTTTCCTCGTTTTGTTTCAAAACCATTAGGATACTGAACTTTGTACCAGCACTGAGGAAAGTACCAATCCTTGAAGTAAAGGGTACACTAGCATTTTGAAAAAAAATCTTTATTTTTTAAACAATAGCCAATTGCTACCTATCAACAAATTGTTAAAAGATATGACCCATATGGATCAACATGTCCATTTGATATGCACATTTGTTACCAGAAGATGTTATATTTGACAGATGCAAAATTTCCTTAAAGATCTTAAGATTATTATTATTATTTTTTGGGTACTGATGAAGCCAAAATCTTTTTTTTTAAGAACATGGAATGGCAAAGACATTCAAAACATTCCCAGTGAGATAAAACAAACAATGAAATATGGAACATATATATTTAAATATAGAAGCATCACTCCTGCCAGCATGGAATTATCAACACCTGCATTTATTTTGCACATGCACCATTCTTTTGTTCTAAACTCTAGCTATTAGCCAATCCAGAAATGTATGAAAATGCGGTGACTGACATATTTAGTGGGTTTTTTCACCATATAATATGGAAAGAGTGAGCAAACCAACCATTCCGCCCATGCTGTTCTGTCCACAGTAATCACTGAACACTATCAGAATCAACTAATTAAACGGTTACACATTCCTTTGGCATTTATACCTAAACAAATACTCCATTAAATCTATATCACTGTCATTCTAAGCTTAATTTGTCTAAAGAGATGTGATTTCTCAAAAGAAACTATGTACTGTGTATGTTATGAAAGAGCATTAAACTCTATTGGTCTTGAAAATGTTCATTAATAATGCTTTGTATGCATGTTTCTTAGTTGGAATGTTATCGTACAACAACTAGAAGGCAAATTACAGAAGTTTTGTATGCCTTCCTTGTCTTATCTTATAGTGGCCAAGGGACACCCAATAATTGGTCTAACATCATCATGACATCATGCTTTGCACCAAACATCCTAAAAAAAGGGGAAGAACAGGAGTTGATACTTTGGCTGTAGGTAGATTTTTGGCTGTGATATCATGTTTAAGTCTTAGTGCAGAAATGAGAATGATAGTAGTAATGATGATTATCATATTTGTAGAGTATTTCTGAGGATTCAAAGACCTTCACATACATTATGTTGGTTTAATATTTACAAATGACACTACAGTTATTATCATTACAATATTGTGGATGAAGGGTTAAGATGGAGAGGGATTGGCTCATTTATCTAGGATAGGCTTGAGTAATGAATGTCTCCTTCAGTGCTGCTGAAGTTCTGCTCCCATAATCACTCATCACTGGTTATGCTGGCTCAGGATGATAGGAAGTACAGTCCAAAAATATCTGAACACAAAACCTTCTGCACGCTTGATCTAGGGGCTTCATCAGAGACATAACATTAAGGTTACCTTATTCATAGCTTATTCTCTTAGCCTCCCTGCTCCACCTTATAGAAAAGCTCAAAGATTTTTCTTACTCTCTCATGCAGAAAAGTTTCCTGTACGTTCTCAAAATGACTCTACTACAGGAAGGGGCAGCTGTGGTTTTTGGACTGTAGAGGTTTTTGGACCACAGTTTCCACAATCTCTAATTATTGGTTAAGCTGGCTAGGACTAGTGGGAACAGTAGGTTAAAAAACATCTGTAGGGACACATTTACTTGTTCTTGCTTGAGACTTATCATTGTCGTTCAGCTTTCCAATTCTCTTATAAATAATAATAATAAGAAGAAGAAGAAGAAGAAGAAGAAGAAGAAGAAGAAGAAGAAGAAATAAATACACTTAAACCAATCTTCAAAAAGTATTGTAACAATTACAGCTGGAAAAAGATTAGACGGGTATTAATTTTATCACAGGCATATTGTATGTATGTACTTTTTGACACCAATGTTATCAAGAATAACAAAATAAGGCTTCAATTCTGTACCAATTTAGCTGGGCATAAGCCCTACAGAACTTAATAAAACTTATTTTGACTAGACCTACACTGAAATCCGATAGTTGTTTTTTTTCTTGCCTCAGGTATGCATAATTATTATTGATTCAATTTGTTCTCCACTATATAGGTTCCTAGGTGCAAAGTCAATTAGAAAAGGATTCATAACCATGTACTTTATACTCCTGTTGGCATATCTGCCTATAAAGACTGCACACCTTTGTTTGTGACTTTACTGATAATAAAATACAATAAATCTCATGCTAAGGAAGCCCATCATAGTTTCATCATGTGTCAAATAAAGTTGTCTCCTAATTATAGGTTTGCACACACACACACAGCTGGAAAGATACATTTTTAAGTGATCACTTACATGGATGAAACAGTTATCCGATACCACATATACACCCTCATATCCTTTCACATCAAATAGAACTTAATTTTTTAAATGAAAGTGGTATGTGTATTCAGTTTAATGTTGAGTGGAAAGTCACTGAATACTCTGCATGTGTAAGTGTGAGTCAGTTTTAAATTGATTTATCTAATACCACATAATACAGTTTCTTCAGGAATCCAGTGATCAATAATCGTGTTCTTGATCCATGTTGTTTATTTTGGTCATATTGCGTCAACTAATATATGATTTTTACTATTTGTGTACTGAGGCAAAGGACTTCTAAATTCATATTTCAAGTCAATATATATGAGGCTTAACAAGTGTATTATTAAATCTAAACAGTAAAGCAACAGTCCATGTGAATGCATTTAACATATTTTAGTTCAGGTATCTTAGGGACATCATTACATATTGTCCCAAGCTACCTGAATGTCAGTTCTGCCCCTAACACCTGAAAACTGAAGTTTCTTTTGTAAACAACTCCGCAAATACTGTACAGTCCTCTCTCCACATTTGTGGGCTTGAACTTCACAAATCTGATGATTTGCTAGGTGCTCACTTGCCTTTGCCTCCGCATTCTCCCCATTCCCTTTCCTTTTGACCGGGCATACATGCCTTCCTTCTCCATGCCTTCCTTCTCCATGCCTGGGCAAAAGGCAAGGGAATGGGAGGGGGAAGCCGCAGAAGGAAAAGGGAGTGGGAACACTCAATTGGGTGGTGGAGGAGATTTATTCACTTTTTTTTTAATGTTTGCAAGGATTGTGTGCTCTGAACTCTCATGAAAGTGGGGGAGCCTATTGATATTTAGTTATATTTAGCTCTCTATTTCTATTTTTCAACCCGATGAAAGACATGCTACTTCTAAGATACTGCCAGGGAATACATGTCTAGCCTGTTATCAAAAATCCAATGAAGGTTTCAGAACCTATTCTAATACTTTTTCTATAGAAAGTTCTTAATACTTAATCTAAAACTGCCTCTCTAAGACTTAAAACTATTGTTTCTTTTACTACATATTTTTTAAAAACTACTATTGATACATGTGGGAGAGAAAACATACTATGTAGTTGGAAAAGTGTGTGCATGTGTGTATGTGTCTCTGCCCAAATTCTTCTTACAGCAGTGTACAAACTCAGCAAATTGGCTATAGTGAACACATAGTGGAATATACAGCAGATCTATGCCCTCTCAGATTTCATCATGGATTTTCATGCAATTGATGAAAAATGTATATGATATGTAGATGCCAGATTCCTCTTTGAACATTCTGATGATGTACAATCAACATCCCAACCAAAAAAGCATGTGTATTTGTGTGTGTGTGTGTGTGTGTGTGTTTCAGAGACAACATATTATATATGCATGCACTGCAAATGTATCACAGACTTTTCTTGGCATGATTTGTTCAGAAGGGCTTTGTCTTCCTTGCCTTCCTCTGTGGCTGAAAGAGTGTGACTTGCCCAAGGTCACCTAAGTGGATTTCCAAGGCCAAGGGGAGAATTCGAACCCTAGTTTCCCAGTGTCCCAGTCCAACAGTCAAACCAGTACATTATTCTGGCTCTCATAAACATGCACAGGGCTCTGTGTATGAACATTTCTTCCACTTGTTACATCAAACATCTAAAGGAGCACTTCTTTCTATCTACTTAGGTTGCAGGTGATGCTCTGATTCTGATCCCACAAGTTTAGGTTCCTAAGGATCTGCAGCAAGGTCTTCTCAATGGGGCATCCTGCAATAGCACAACATTGAGCTGATATTTGGACTCCTTTTTTTAAAAAAAACTTCCACTCCCTAAGTTTTGTACCACTGTGCCTAAAGAAGGGTTCTGGAAAATCTGAAACTCACTTTCTTTCTCACACTTCAGCGATTCTCAAAACCTTTAATTCTGCTACCCCTTATCCATGGTAACTCCTTGAATTAGAAGAATCACTTACTTGTCTATGTCCCTATGTTCTTTTCACTAGCAAACTAAAAACCCTTTGCCTCTGTTGCAGGATGACTTTCAAACTTCCATAAACTGTAATTGTGAACTTCTTTTGCAATGATGTTTAATTTTTAAAATGACCATTTACCCTGCAATCTTTTATACTTCCAGAATTGGCTGCCCAAGAATGGATCTCCCTCTCTGAAGATCTCAGATAAAGTTCAAAAGGAGAAGATCTGATCTGGACTTCCGGTGGTGCGAACGTGGCGTCCAGTCGGGACCCGCGAAGTGGCGGTATCCCGATGCCCAGGGGAGATCGGTACTCCAACTACTTGCGATCGTACTGAGAGGAGTGTTAACCCCGGGGAAGGGGGAACGCAGGGGCGATTCAAAGGGGGCCCATTGGCGGCAAGTAGCGAGTGGAAAGGAAGAAAGAAGACTCTTGCCGAATGAAGTAAGAAACGACGGACCGGAGAGTCGCCATTATCTCCCCGGGTGCCAATAAAAGGCACGACCCACAGCACTACCAACCGCTAATAAATTCGTTAATCGTGATAAGTAACTTTTCTCCTTACCAGCTGGGTAAGTTTGTCCGACGTCCCTTTTTGAGGATAAGCGGGTGGTGAATAAATCCAGCCCCCAAAGAGGAAAAGCAGTGGAGAATTTTGGCTGTTTTGCATTGGGGACTCTCTAGCAGCCTTTAACAATCCCCCAGTTGAAAACTTCAAGCTTCAGGACTTTTATAAAATAGGAAGAAACAGTGGCTTCGTTGTAAAGGGGTGAAGAAGAAAGATAACAAAGAAAGAAAGCTATCATAATTCAGCAAAGTCCGTGCAGATAGCTGGGGGGATGCAGTAGAGCGGAATGGTGGAGAAGCGGCTGTGACGGGGGAAATAGAGCGGACGAAAAAGATTTGGAGGACCTAGAAATTATAAAGTTCGTGTTCCTGTGGTGGTGAAGCATAAAAAGCTTGGACTTTTATATTTGATTTGAAAGCTAACAGTCAGAGAAGCTGTTGTTGCTTCTTTTTCTCCCCTCTTCGGACTTTGGGGTTGTTGTTTTGTTTTTGTTTTTTTCCTATCTCTTTTGGCCACCACTGTCGTCCTGTTATCCAGGAGGAGTGTCGATTAGCAAGCCATAGAGAAGAGAGGATAGAAAGTGAAAGGAAGTGAAAGAGGGTGATGAGATCGGCGAAAGCAACAGAGACGGTGTCCGAGGGTTGAGAGGTGGAGTCAGAGACGTAGGAGAAGAAAGGAGACGAGAAAGATAAAGATAGACTCAGTGGTAAGAGTGGCGACGACGTAGTGGAGAAGACGGAGCCGTCAAGGTGAAGAAGGAGGTGGAAGTGAAAGAGACGGATTTAACGGAGAGAGGCGAGAAGACGGTATTGAGAGTGGTATACTGATAGCGGTATAGCAGCAAAGAAAGTGAAGAGTGCAGCGAGTATAGTAAAAGATCTGAAGGCAGAAAACAGCGACCGGGGATAGTCAGTGGATGAGTGGGTGAGGGGAGAGAATAAAACAAGAAAGGTTGACTTAAGCTTTGATCCAGCACAAACCCCGCAGTAATTTTTTATAAGATAACAAATCAAAAGGAGGAGGGTGATTGGAAAAACTGGCAAACACGAATTATTGATAGAAGACGTGACAACTTATCCTTTTTTTTCTTTTTCCTATTCTTTTTTTTTCTTTTCTTTGTTGCTAACTCTCCTCTCCTGTGGGTAATCTAATTATTGTGGGTAATTAGACTATCGTTAAGAACTACTGAGATAGCCTTTTGCGTGAAAGAAACCATTGAAAGATAGATACTACTGAATTTTATTGTTATTGTCATTGTTCTAACAGAAATTTATTGGGGGGAGAGGAAAAAAAAAGGAACAAAAAGGAAAGAAAGGAAACTGTATTAAGAGATAAAGTTGGTAACCTGACTTTCTTTTGAAGAAATTTTGAAGTTTGGTTTTTGAAAAGTGCTTCCTTATCTTCGGATAACAAAAATAGTTTGAGAGAGTCAGTAAATCAGGACTCATAAAGAAGAATTTTTTTAAAAAAAAAGAGAGAGAGAAAGAGAAGCACTGAAAATTTAATTACAGCTAGCTAAGTCCAAAAAGATAAGGAGGCACTTATAAATCTTTTATTATTTGACTTAAAAAGAACTCAATCTAATATTAGTACTAACAAATATTGGGTTCATTTGTTATTAATATAAAACAACATTGAATAACCAAATTTGACTAATAACGAAAACTGATCAACTAATTGTATAGGCCTACAGATCTCTGGGACTAAAGCTGAGAACTAAGGTCAAGGGATAAACTAAGAGAAGGCAGAAAACGAAGACAAGGCGTAAAGGTACAAATATCTGAAAGATAAGGACGTGATTAAAATTACAGACAGAGACGAAAGGGAAAGAGAGAGAAAGGAAGAAAAGAAAGAAGGACTAAGCAAAGATGATGAGTGCAGGGAAGAGGAAAGCAACAGCGGGAAACCAAATCCAGATACAATCTTTACTACAAAGAAGAGCTTCCTTAGAAACGAAACCCCCAGTAAATGAGCCTAGGACAACTACAGTGGAAAATCTTAATGTGATGCAAGGTGGCGGCTCTGATATTTTGGAAGAATTTCGAAAATTAACATTGACATTCAAGAACGAGATGCGTGAAACGAGATCAGAAATGAAACAAGAAATGAAACAAATAAGATCTGAGATGAAGACAGATTTTAAAAAAGAACTGGAGAAGCTCAACAATAAATTCGATAATATAACAAAAGAATTGAAATTGGTGAATGAGAAAGTTAATCTGTTGGAAGAGAAAACTCAAGTGTCTGAAACCCACATCAAGAAGATGGAAGACAGAATGGACGGGTTGGAAAAAACCACCCTAACACTAGAAATAAAAAACAGAAGTAAATCAATTAAAATAAGAGGACTTCAAGAACTTCCTCAGGAAGATTTGTACGAAAGAATAGTACACTCTCTGGATCATTTTATAGATTGGTCTCCTGAACAACTGGACCTTGAAATTGATAGAGTCTTCCGAGTAAACTCGGCAATAGCAAGAAACAGGAAGATACCGAGGGATATTGTGATATATTTCCTTAGGGAAAGGGTGAAGGACTTGGTGCTTCATCGCAGTTACTCAAAAACGTTGGCTGCGGAGGGAGAAGAATTAAAAATTTTCAAAGATGTTCATCCGATGGTTCTGAAGACAAGGAAAGACTACAACTTCATCACTCAAGCCTTAAGAAACCTAGGAATTAGATACACCTGGGAAAAATCTGAAGGAATCTCCTTCATCTGGGGACAAAAAAGAATAACTTTAAATTCGACGACCAAAGCTAGAGACTTTTGGAAAAGATATAAAGTAGACCTGATGAAGGGAGATGATAAAATGCGAGATCAAGAGGAACAGACTGGAAAAATGAATATGCAGAGATCCCAAGAAACAGAGAACAACCAGGTGAAAAAAAGTAAACAAGAAAGAGACATCAACAAGAAGGAAGATGAAGAAGAGCCAAGAGAACCAGGTGAAGAAAATTCCAAAGATGAAGAGGTGGATGATGAGGAGGTGGCAGCTAAATTGATTGATCCGGAATTAGAAGCAGAATCAGACGATCTAGAAGAAGGCGAGGAACAAAGAAAAGGTTTAGAGGTATAAACCCGGGGGGGGGGGTAAGAAGTAGATTTAAATATGAAATTAAAATTAGCGTCATGGAATGTACGAGGTTTAAATTCAATATATAAACGAAAATGTATATTTCATCAACTAGAAAAACTTGATTTAGATATCATTGCCCTGCAAGAAATACATATAAAAGAAGAAGATTTAAGATACATCAGGAATCCTAAATTGGGAAATTTGTTTGTGTCAGTTATAGGGAAGAAAAAGAAGGGTGTAGCCATCTATGTTAGTAAGAAATGGGAAGCAAGACACATTTTAGAGGACGACAAAGGCCAAGTGATAGGATTAGAGGTAAAAATTAAAGATACTAAATTTGCAGTAATTTCAGTCTATGGCCCCCTTGATAATAAAAGCAGATTCTACTCTAAATTGTTAGACAACATATTAGACATTGAACTAAAGGACCATAAGTTGATTCTAATGGGAGATTGGAACGGGGTATTAAATCCATTGAAAGATAGGTTAAACCAAAGAAAGAATGATAAAAAAAGTTTGAATAGGCAAGGGAAACTCCCGAGATCTTTTTTGAAATGATGGAACATCTACAGATCGTTGATGTATGGAGACATGTCTATGTAGACAAGAATGAATATACATATTTTTCGGATCATCACAAATCCTGGTCCAGGATTGATATGTTTCTCCTTTCAGCCGATATGATCAAAAATGTGGGGGAAATAGAAGTTGTCCCTAGAACACTCTCGGATCACAGTATGCTATTATTATCGATGTACTTAGGAAAAGAGAAAAAGACCTGGAGGCTCAATGACAATCTGTTGAAAAACCAACAAGTTGTAGAAAAAACTAAGAAAGAATTAAAAAACTTTTTCGAAAATAATTTAGACAAAGGTCAATCAGTACAGATTGTTTGGGAGACGAGCAAGGTGGTCATGAGAGGTTTCTTTATTGGTCAGCAGGCTTGGATAGTGAAAAACAGAAAGCTAAAAGAATCTAAAATAATGGAGATGTTAAATGACAGAGAGAATAAATTGAAGATCAACCCACAAGACTCTGGTATTTTAAAAGAAGTACAAATGCTGAGAAAGCAGTTGTCATTATTAATAACAGATGAAATTGAGAGAAAACTGAGATATACGAAACAAAAACATTTTGAGCATGCCAACAAAATAGGGAGATGGCTTGCTTATAAGTTAAGGAAGGAAAAAGAAAAAAGATGTATAACAGCCATACAAGATAATCAAAAAATCCAATACCAACAAACTAAAATTAAAAATGTATTTGTTAATTATTTTGAAGAACTCTTTCAAGAGAAGGAACCCAGGCAAGAAAAAACAGAAAACATAAGAAAATATTTGGAGCGTGTAGACATAAAAAAAATCCCTTCGGAACAAAAAGAAGATTTAGACAAACCAATTACGTTACAGGAAGTGAGAGATGCAATTAAAGAATTGAAAATCGATAAAGCCCCTGGGCCGGACGGTTTTTCGGCTTTATATTATAAGGTTTTCTGTGACGAATTAAGTGTGATATTGGTGAGATTATTAAACGAGATAAATTATGGTACAATTCCAAATTCATGGAAGGAGTCCAATATCGCTCTAATTCCGAAAGAAGGGAAAGATTTGTTAGACAAAAAAAATTATCGGCCAATTTCCCTATTGAATATCGATTACAAGATATATGCAAAGATATTAGCAGAGCGCTTAAAAAAAATATTAATAGAATGGGTACATGAAGACCAAAATGGTTTCCTTCCGGGAAGATATCTTAAAAATAATATAAGAATTTTATTAGACACAATCGAATATTACCATAAAAACAATCAGAAAAACTTAGGGCTATTATTTTTGGATGCCGAAAAGGCATTCGATAATGTAGACTGGACGTTTATGCTAGAAACTTTATATAGGATCGGTCTAGGAATAAGATTTAGAGAGTGGATCAGAGCAATCTACACTGAACAAAAAGCCCGTTTGATTACAAATGGAGAAATCTCAAAACAATTTGGAATATACAAAGGAACTCGTCAGGGCTGTCCGCTCTCTCCATTATTATTTATAATATGTTTGGAGGTCTTGAATAATAATATAAGAAATGAAAAGAGGATAAGAGAAGTCAGAGTAAAAACACACGGATATAAACTGCAGGCGTTTGCAGATGACCTAGTAATAATAATGGAGGAGCCTATTAGCAGTATTGGAATAGTTATGGAAATTATACATCAATATGGAGAGGTAGCAGGTCTTAAGATCAATAAAGACAAATCTTTATTGATGACTAAAAACATGACGAGCAGACAAGAAAAGGATTTGGCTGAATCAACAGGTCTGGGAGTAACGAAAAAAATAAGATATTTAGGGATGATAATATTAAAAAATAATTCAGAACTATACGAAAACAATTACAATAAGATTTGGGGAGAGATTAAAAAAGAATTAGGAAGATGGAAACGATTGCAATTATCTATGCTTGGGAAGATCTCTGCAATTAAAATGAAAATCCTCCCTAAACTTCTCTTTTTATTTCAAAACCTCCCTATAATAATTAACGAGAAACTTTTCAAAAATTGGCAACAGGAGCTGAGTAAGTTTATATGGAATGGCAGGAAACCACGGATAAAGATCAAATATTTAAAAGACGCGAAGGAGAAGGGGGGCCTGAGTTACCAGATTTAAAAATCTATTACGAAGCTTCTGCAATTTGTTGGGCTCGCGAATGGATAAAGCTAGATAATGAAAGATTATTGAGCCTCGAGGGCTTTAATAATTATTTTGGTTGGCACGCATACCTATGGTATGATAAGCATAAAGTTAATAAAGAATATATGGATCACTATATTAGAAAAGCGGTCCTCCAAGTGTGGTTGAGAGTCAGGAATAAGATCTATCTGAAGGTACCATATTGGGTTTCACCACATGAAGCCTTCTATAGATTGGAAAAAATCAAGATGAAAGAGTGGCTGTCATACGGGGATATAATAAAAAAACAAACAAGAAGGAACACGATCGAATTGAAGAGTAGAGAAGAACTGATGCAAGAAGGATATAATTCTCATTGGTTTTTATATGGTCAAATATGCACAAAACTTAGATCAGATATGAAAATGAGAGGAATCTCTTTAGAAGATACCGACTTAGATAAGGTTTTGAAAACAAATGAGAAAGGCCAATTAAGTAAGATCTACAGAATTCTGTTGAATTTAGAGATGGAAAAAGAAGTCGTAAAAGATAATATGTTACGATGGGCACAAGATTTGGGTAAACCCTTATCGTTAGATTTTTGGGAAGAAGCGTGGAAACTTAATTTGAAATTCACCAAAAGCAACAATTTGAAAGAGAACTATATAAAAATCTTTTATAGATGGTATTTAACCCCAGTAAAAATTGCAAAAATGAAAAAAAGCAAATTACCAGCTAAATGTTGGAAGTGTTCAAAAGTAGGCTCCTTCTTCCACTGTTGGTGGAAATGTAAGGAAGCCCAGAAATATTGGGTGCAAGTTCATGAAAAGATGGTTAGTTGTTTGAAAACTAACTTTCCAATTTCAGCTGAAATATTTCTTTTAAATATGTTCAATGATATAGATGTGAAGGTGAGAAAGAAATACTGGAGAGTCATCTGTTATATGGTCTATGCAGCGAGAATCGTGTTCGCAAAGATGTGGAAAGACTCAGCCATACCAACAGTAGAAGATTGGATCAACAAACTATATGATTTGGCCGAAATGGATAAACTTACGTTAAAATTAGCAAATCACAGTAAAGAGAAGTTTAGTGAAGATTGGGATATCGTAAACCCTTTATGGGAAGAACAATGGGGAAAACTTGCATTAATCAGTTTATATGAATGATTAGAGTAGATGGGTTCATAAATTTGGTGTTGATCTGTTTTGTGTAAATAATAGGACTGGATAAGGATATAATGCAAAAAAGAGTAGTCATTATGAAAAACATTAAGGTTTAGCAGGATGATTTAAATATGGAAGTAACTATGCTCGGCTGGTTAGTGAGAGGAAGTCAAAGAATGAAAGGGTTAATATATGGGTATGGATGTTCTTACTAAATTGTTTGATTTAGAAAGATATGATTAGTAAATCTGACGATATTTGAAGATTTTTAAAGTACTTCTGTAATCCTACTATAAAGCCTCGTGTGTGGCTTAGAATGTAACGTGTATTTGTGTTTATGGATTTATTTATTTGTTAGCTCATATCTTTTCTGTAAGAAAAGCTAACAATGATGTTGTATTGTATTGTGTGTATGTTTGTACTTATGTGTTTTTCTTTTGTATGTTTTTCTTTTTTATGTGAATTTAATAAATCCTATTTTTAATATTAAAAAAAAAAAAGAAGATCTGACATCAGATACCCTTCTTGCTTCTTCCCATGCACTTTGGAGGTTTCTGTACTCCCTGCCCCATGTTAGAAATCTGACTTTGGCCAGGGTCAAAAAGAGATATGTAGGTGGGGTAGGGAAGGCAAGGGCCTGTACCCAGAATGTATCAAAAGGAAAAATAACCCCAATAGAAGGTGAAAAGTGTAAATTTTTGCTCCAATAGCATTTCTACTCTGCCAGCAAGAGCTTAAGAGGGTAATGGGCACATCAGAACCTGTAAGATCAGAGCCCTCTGGTCTCCATTCACCCCTCTTCCCACTTTCTGGCTTATAGTCTTTGTACTTTATTTTATTTTTAAAAGTTGTTTTTCAGTCCTTTGAGTGCTATAGTATGAAGGTGTTTGATAATAATAGCAATAAGGAGAAGGGATTCTAGGTTCAGGTAGTTGTGACCCAGTTGCCTCTCAATTAATTTCTTGTATCAAATTTGCTGAATATGTGAGTAACTTCTGTGTTTTGTTAGCTCAAGGGGCATTGCTAACACTGTGATATACAAGAACTGCTTTTAAGGTACTTGATGCTGATTTCCTAAACATCCCCACAAATTCAGTGGCATACTTCAGTGAAAACTAAATGGAAGAGACAGAACAAGCAGTGCCAAATAACAAAAATAAAAGAAGTGCAAGAAGTCATGCTGGAAGATTTTAAAAAATTTCACATACCATAAGCAGGTACAAAAGCACTGTAATTTAGATAATAAAAAGGGTTCTTGAGAAAATAACAAGAAAGCTAGGGAAATAGTAAAGCAGAAGCTACTTCAAAGCACACAGAAAAGCTTTCAAGGGCACCCTCCATATTAAAATTTACCAGACATTCACTTGATTACTTGAGCACATTAACCCTTATAAGAGACTCAACCAATAAACCACCAGCTAACATATATTGTGTACAATGTTTATATAAGATGCCACAAGACAAGGATAACTGTTGAAACAAATGGAGACAAAATGTGAATTAAATATTTTTACCTTTACGTATGATTGGATATATTGGTCTAATTGTTCTTCATGGAACTTGGCAACAATATCAGTAAGTACCCTGTAAAAGTAAAAGTACTGAATATGATGTAATGTGATGATGCAATATAATTTTTCTTTCTGGAGCCCTTGGATCAGGAATGGAAACTATGCAACCCATTAGATGTTGTCGGAAGGCACCTCCTAACAGCTCTAAACCAAAGCCTGCAATGCTGAAGAATGCTGAGAGTTGTATTCTATCTACATCTGGAGGGCAACATATTTCTGACACCTACCTTAGACATTTGACACTAAACACAGCTAAATGCCAGAAATTCTAATAAACTCGACTACTTCTTTGAAAGGAGAATCTTTTCTCATCTGTTTAGGTTGACCAAATGCACAACTTTTTAGAAAAATAAAATGTAAGAGATAGATGAATGGAGCTAGAACCGACTGGGCTGAACCTACACAGGCTAAATAATGCATCATTACCTTGATCCCAGTCCTGTTGGAAGACATGACATTGCCCCCCCATTTTTTTTGATTAGGTGTTTACGTGAGAATATTTGCATACAAAGCATTGCACACATTCACAGACTGGCCTTTCATTTCCCCCTGCTCTAGCAGCTTCACTTTATACAAATGTGGGTGGGCAATCAGAACCATGGGAAAACAAAGGAATACACATGTGGGAATGTGCAGACATGTGCATGTGTGGTGGGAATCAAAAAAGCCACACAGCTGTTGTGGGCAAGCGACCAGACACAAATTGATATGGCAAATATGTGCACACAATCAAAAAACTGCTTTCACTGACATGGCTATGTAACTGGTAGAAAACCTTACTCTTTTCAAACCAAAATTATTAATTAAATAATCTAATAATCTTGCCCATTCCTTCCATACCAGCCTTTCTGTAACATGAAGATTATCGTGCAAACAGAAGATAAGCTTCATATGCAAAGGTTTGAAAACAAGTTTTTTAAAAAAAATTAAGATGGCATTGCTCATATTGACATAAGTCACAAGTACACAGTCCTCTTGGCCATGAGACCTGTATTCAGTGTCTTTCTCATCCACATGCATTACATGACCAAACACAAACATGGAGGCACTAAGAGAGCGGGACACCTCTTGTCACCACAATCAAGATTACTGCTTGGGGCTTCCAAGTTTGTCTGTTAATATGGGCACAGCAGGGAAGAAGTGATCCTGTTGACCTCAACTGTCAGTGGGGCAGGATGGTACCTGTGGCAGTGATATCATGTGGCCCATATGTCAGGCCCTCAGAGGTTAATGCAGCCTGTGAGTAACAGCTTGGTCATCCTTAGGAAAGGGAACGGAACTTCAACAAAGCATGAATCCACTATAATTACTCATCATCATCATTGTCAACAACAACAAAGCACAAGATACCTTGTCACAGCAGTTGTAACCTCATCTTCTTTATTCTGTACAAGAACCCAAAAAAGCTGGTTCAGAATCACAGGAAGGAAATTTACGATGACAGAGATCTTCTCAATTTTAAGCAAATTCTAATTGAGAAACAAAAGACAAAGAGGTACGTGTAAAGGAGGTGATTTTTTGTTGTTTCATTAGAGTTGCATATTAACATAATCTTGTTAGGTCAGTGAAGTTAAACCTAAATCCAAAAACAGTTCTAGATACTGTATGTAACCTATAGTTTAAAGCCATCTTTTAGATACTTAAATCAAGACAGAAATAGAGGGCATTTCTGTGCTACACTGTTATAGTGCTATTATTCCACTTTCAACATCCTGTGGGATTCTGGGGTTTGTCATTCACTGAGGGCAAATTGCTCTCTGGCTAAGAATTCCATAGGATGTTGAAAGTGGAATAATAGCACTACAACAGTGTAGTGTGGAAATGGCCTCTTAGGAGAAAGGTGGAATATAAATCAAACAAACAAACATGTTATCAATAAAGAGATGACCATAACATTCTACATATAATGCAACTATGTTTCTTAGCAGCTTGACCCTATCCTATCTTTTGAACTTAAAGAGACAGTTACAACAATATACTGAAGAGTGAGCTAGGGAAAATTTACCACAAAGGAAAAGGTTTGCTTAAAAAATAAATTTCTCTATCCTGTCTTTTGCCCAGTGTCCTGTGGCAGTTTGGGAAAGGAAAACTGAAAGAGAATGACATCATGGTTCAGCTTTAGTTCTAAACTTGGCTCACAGAAGCTAAATCTTTTGCAGATGCTCTTGAATTAAAACATAGAAAAGTTGTCCAAGAGTTCTACGGGCCACACACTCCAATAGACATGTTTACCCCATTGTAAAAGTCATATAGAAATTAGTAGTGGTGGTTGAGAAAAAAATCTAAAGGGGTGGGCTGATAATTATGTAAATGTGAGACATACTGCTTAAAATGATTGCACAGAAGAGCAGAAAGCTACACTCAAAGAGATGTCCTAATTGCTTATTAACTGTCCAGCACCCATGTAATGGGAAAGACTTTGTAGATTAGTTAACAGACAAAAATTGTGCATACTTGACCCAGGTCCTAAATTTCCTTATTAATAGTAATTTCCCTGGTTGCCAAAATTGATTAAAACTTTTGGCTAAGTTTTTGGGGAGATTGTTAAGATGGGCAACCATCAGAGATTAGGGGTTACATTGCCCCTCCCTGGGATTTTGGAGGCTGCACCTTGTAAGAAATGTTTATTCCCCCCCCCAGTACTCCTAGGGACCTAGGAGGTAATTTTGCACAATATGAGTAAATGAACATAATCAGAGGAATTCTGTTAGTTAGTCCCAACTAGAACAGACCCACTGAATCAGCAGATCAATGGTGAATCAACATAAACAGAAATCTCAAGGATTCAATGGTTCTATTCTAGTCAGTATTAACAATAGAAATCAGACCAGTATGAGTTAACTATGAGCTCAATATAATATGAGTTAATAAATGTTTTTAATGGGCTACTAACTTCTAAGTTAATTTGTTAAAATATCTTTATCCATACTGCTGTGGAGCTGTTCAAAAATGTATTGTCCATTAGTATGGGTCTATTCAAAAACAAACAAAACAAAACAGAGTTGTCCAGAATTTAAAATGTAGTATTATTAGTACCATTAGCTTATAGAGTTTCTCCATTAATACCTTGCAGGAGATGATGAAGTTTGAGGTAGGTGGTTGGGAAAGATCCCTGTTCCTTTTTTGGCACTGCTGAAAAAATCTATTCAGATATGGATCCTACAAACAGCAAATATAAGCAAGAACACTTAGCACTTAGCAAGAGTAAAACTGGATTGCATTATTATTGAACAAACAATAACACAGTGGCAAAAGATGGATTGACACTGAAATGTTAGCGTTCTTTATGCTTGAATCAGACCGGTCCATTTCCCCCTTTTATGCACAGCAACTAAACATTTTACTGATACCATTTCTATTTCTCTCATACACGCAGCCTTTCCCTGAGATAAATACAATAAAAAGAGCCTACCTGAGTATAAATTGTTGATACAACAAATGAAGACACTTTGAAGAGTGGCTTCCCACCATCTACCCATTTAATGTCACTTCCACTGTGCTGTAAACAATAGACACACACATAAAAAAATCACAAAATTCCTAGTGAATGCCTTAATTTGCAATGCAAAGCAAGTGTGACCATGTTGTTTTTGGGGCCTGCTACATTTTCTGTGAGATCTACTGTGGTTTTGGTGTAGAACTAAGAGGCTGGGAAACCAGGGTTTGAATCCCTGCTCAACTGTGAAACCCACTGCATGACTTTGGTTAAGTCACATTCAGCCTCAGAGGAAGGCAATGGCAAAACTCCTCCAAATAAATCTTGCAAGAAAACCCATGACAGGACTGCCACAGGTCGGAGTTGACCTCAAGGCACACCACCACCACCAACACCACAACAACAGCAGCAACGATAATAACTAACATTTCATGACAGATGGTATAAGAGCAAGTGCTTGTATTAGTACCCAAATCTGTTGGTTTCAATTTGAAGTGGAGAGAATTTGAGGATGAGTGACCTGGGACTTTTCCTGGCTTACTTACTGCTTTTAGCCACAGTTTTCCTTCCTGAAAGTGGACTAGAACAGGCAGGAGTTCAGGTCACATGTCATCCTTAAGGATAGTCTCCATGAGTCCTCGTGTTCTCCCAACAGGAAAGGGAATATTTTTGCCCCCAAATAGCCAACATTGTCCCCAAGCCTCTACATGAGTTCTGTTGGACATTTTGCCATATTCGGCCTCTTCTCATCTTTTTAAGGCCTTGAAGGCCTTTTTGTTGTTGTTGTCCAAAACAAGAAACAACTGTTTCTTTTCATGTTTTCTACTTTTTTTGCTATTAAAAAAATAGGCCAGTAAATTTCTTCTCTCTATATCTCAAAATAGCCAACAACACCTTATAGGCTATTTTAAGAGAACCCCCAAATTTTGGGAACTATGAAAGACAAGGCAGAGTCCTATAGGGGATGCAATCAAACCCCTTGATTCCTCGCAGTTGCCTATGCATGCCCATAAAAACGGGTGGACAACTTTTTCGCCCTTTTGATTTTGCTAGATTATAAATCTTAAGGTTGTCAGTTCAGGACAGTCCTGGCATTGAGATTTCCAGGCCAAAATTTAAGATGCCTGGTGTCATTAACTGTTATGCACTAAGTACTAACTACAGTTGCTCACAGCTTGCCACTCAACACACATGCATGCACATAAACATAAAGAGGGAGAGAAAGCAGATTTTCCTGTTTGGAAATTAAGACATCAGTCTTAGCTAGGACCTGTTCCCAGATCAAGATGAAATGGAAGGATTATTCCTTTAAATCTATTTAGAGAAACACAATAAGGAAAATTTAACTTAGCATGGTACCACAATGACTGGGAAGGGAAGGAGTAAGCTAACTAAGTGAACACAGAGATCCCTCTGGGGAGTCTTTGTAAGTTGTAGGAACAAGTCAATCAAGTCTTACAAATGGTAGGAAGTTGCTGCTCTAGTAGCTGAGCTGGCACATATAGATCTTTCCTCTTGTCAAGAGCACATCAAAACTGGAAAATTTACACTCTTCTATTTCCACCTGGAGATGACCAAGAAAAACTAGAGACTCAGGGCCATCCTCCATCTTCAGTATTGGATAACCTAACTAGGACTGATGAGGAACTGCAGTCTGGAGAGCTGGAGAGCTAGAAATTGCCCAACCCTCCTCCTAAAATGCTGCTATGTCATGGCATAATATCATTCCAAGGAATACATTCGGTAACATACATATACCATCTACTAGGAGAAATCTTTGGTTTGTCAAAAATTTGACCTCGTACTAGTTCAGGCAGGAGCTGCAGACTTTGCTGGGCATTTCTTGAATGAGCATGAGGAACTAATTCCCTACAAGTTGTAGCAATACCTAATTTTGCTCATACAGGTAGATTTAAATTGTTTTAATTCTATTTTAATGTTTACTTTTGCTATGTTTTTAGCAGTATTGCTCTTTTTGAAAGCTGCCTTGGGTGCCAATTTTGTGAGAAAGATGGGATATGACAACATTGACAACAACAAAAGAACTGAACATATAAATACCAGAAGTATGCACATCTACGCATTTATATCAGGCTTTTCCATTCTGTCTAAAACTTAAGTATCATCACCATAAAATATAAAATGGAATCAATTTCTCTTGTTACCAGAAATAGTAACCTCTGTGCATGAACTTAGTAAATAGGATGAAAGCAGAGACTGAAAATAATTTGCTAAATATTAATTCTTTACCTATAGTTGTTTTGTGCCTTCAAGCCATTTCTGTCATATAGCAACACTAAGGCAAACTTATCATGGCATTTCTTTGGCAAGATTTGTTCAGATGGGGTTTGCCTTTGCCTTCGTCTGAAGCTGAGAGAGTGTGAATTGTGAATTGCCATAAGTTTCCATAGCTAAGTGAGAATTTGAACCTTGGTCTCCAGAGTTGTAGCCCAACATTCAAACCTTAATTCATTACATTTTCATCAACCCATATAAAATCCATTACTTTAATTCTCAAAACATCAAACACTGTTAATTTAATGTTTTTCTTTACTCTAATAAATTACAGCCATTTCCAACAATTCTAAATTATATTTTAGAATTGAGTGATTTAATTAACAAATCAACTAGTGAATTTTTGTAAACGTTTCAAGTCACGAGATGAGATTCCTTTCAGGATTTAATATTAATGGTTCCAAATCCTGGATAAAAGATGCATTTCAGTTTTAATGCCCTGATTTGCCATTTTATAAACTACTGAAAATCAATGAATGAGGCACCTTTTCGGAAATGACTCCATTATGAGACTGCAGGTATCAGAATGACAATCAATACACTCTGTGAAAACCCCTATGTTTCTTGATACTGATACATGATTCACACTGAACCTCACTGTGTTAATGCTATATTTATCAAGCATGAAATAAACTTTCTCAAGCAGTCCAAGCTGCATGTAAAATGTACCTGTTATGTTATCCACATAATAAGTGGTTTATACTTTTTGTAAGCTTCAGTGAACATACGTAGTCCCAAGTACAGTAGGCCTTCCACATTTGCGAGGAATAGGGACACAGATTCCTCATGAATGTCAAATAATCGTGAATAGGGACCCTCCCTACAGGCCTCTGCCTGGCAGCTACACCCACTGGGGGGGCGGGCAGGGAGGCAGGGAATAGGCAATCGCCTACCCTGCACCTTCCTGCCATCTGCTTGAGGTGCGCCCGCACTGGTTGTGGTGGCAGAAGGAACTGCCCATTGCCTTCCTATGGACCTTCCTGCCACTGGTGCAGGGCGCACCCGCAGCCATAGCGGCAGCAGCAGGGGCAGTGGGAGGAGTGCCGGGAAATGGCGATCGCCCTCCCCAGACCTTCCTTCCCCCACACGGGTGCACCCGCACTTGTGGCAGTGGTGGGGAGGCAGGAGGAGTGCAGGGAACTGGTGATAACCCTCCCTGGACCTTCCTGTCATCCACGTGGGGCGTGCCTGCACTGGAGGCAGGGAAAATGGGAGGTGGGAATGGTGAGGTGGGAATGGCGGGGAGGGGGAGAATGAGGGGCAAGTGGGCATCCCATGAATAATCAAATTAGTGAAAGTGAAATCCGCAAATGTGGAGGGAGAAGTGTACTCTACACGGTATAGTATATGTATGAATAAGAGAAGGAAGGAAGGACTGAGAGGAGGTAGGAGGTATGAGAGAACTGAAGTTGACTTCCATACCCAACTACATGTAACAAGTGAGCTGTCTAGCCTTCATGTCATTGAGGAAATATGAGCAACAAACAACAGAAATGTAACTACACTGCAAATATTTCAAATTGCAAGATTTTTGAGTGCTTTGTTGCAGGGGAAAAATTGTGCAAATTACAAAATACCTTTCCAGTTGTAGGATCCTGAAGGCTTAGATAACCAGGAGGCAGGCTGGTTGCCACTGGTATGTTATGTTCTTGAGACATTAGCTGGTCCTCTTTCAACAAAGGGAGCCAAGCATATCCCACTGTAGGCAAAAAAGGTGGTATTATCACCACAGCTTTTACTTTTATTAAAATAAAAAGAAACAAATGTATGCAAAATGACCAGAGAAATAGGTCTTGTGCTATATTCTTGACCCCAGATGATAATCATATTTTCATATAGGAATAACATAAATTATGAGCATTTGAACAACAATCTAATATAAGTACCTGAAGTTTCCAGAGCTTCTTTCTTTTTGGCATTAGCTTTTGCATTTATGTCACAGGTAACATGATAAAATGAAAACAGAATGTGGTGTTTCTTATGGAGTTGAGTAGGCAGTTCAATTTTCACCTGAAATGTAAAAGTTTACATCTATCTTTAGTTAAAGTGGATTCCAATAAGAGCAAGACAAGGCTTTGGTTGCTCAAGATCAGCTTGATCCTAATCTTATATCTATTATCTTAATAGCTCCTGGAGCTCTGAAGCTCTGTTTAAGGAAATGCTGCTTCATCATCTTTATACTGTGGAAAGAACATACTACGCATGCTGAGGTGATATGAGTACAAAATTCTACCCAGTTTCTAATTACTTTCTGATAGACAAACAGCTACTTGTGATCTCAGAAGACTGCTGGAAATATCACCATGTGTCGAACTATTTTCAAAAGTATGTGAGCCTACATGCTACCTAAGCTAGTCATAAGAACATTAAGTCTTTATTTTTAAACCCGTCTTAAGTGAATCTATTCATTAATGTGTATCTAGTAAGAGAAAGCACAGACTTACCTCATCATAGAAATCAGGATTCTGTGAATGATGTAACACAGTTGTGTACGCTGCTGTTGTAAACAGTGGCCCACCAGGCTTCCCATAGATACACTGTTTAGAGAGATCATGCTTTAAATTTTGCAGTTGTGTTATGAACTACTGATTTTTGTGACCCTAGCTTGAAAAGATTTGTCAGCCTGAATTCTCATAGCTTCTACACACAACACCCTGTATGAGGAGGCTGGAAAGCTGAAGTGGACTCTAAATGATATGAAAATCCAAAGGTCTGTGAAACTTGCTCCCCAAATGCAAGGGGCCTTGAGTTCCATGAATATAATGATGGATCAGTTTTGGAAAAAAAAAGAAAAGGAAAGCTTCACAAAATCTTAATGGCATGGTACCAGGGCCTGAAGTTCACAGGAAAACACACACACACAACTAAAACTTTTTGCAAAGCACACAAACCTTGAGTGAATCTAAAGTACTTATCACTGATGCTAATGAAGAGGGCATCATCATAGGGAGAGACAGTTAACATAGTAAACAGCGCCTTTGATGTTTTCCCCAGTTGCATTAGCCCACATTTCCATGGAGGAACAGATGCAGGTCTACCCTTACACCACCCAGTGTACTGCCCCCTCTGCGATTCCTTCTAGTAATACCGCAGAATGAGAATTTCTAACGATTTTCTTCCCTGTTTGTCATTATAATGGAGCATTATAGAAATATAAGATTATTCATATTTTAAAAGGAATAAGAAGTAGAATAGTTTCTGTTACAGAGTTTCCAAGGAAATCTTTTTTGACACATTTTATTGCAAATGGGACTCATCTTTGCTCACCCTCACTGGCTTTGCTCCTTCTTCATCTGAACTTTTAAATTCAATGCAGATTGTTATATTCCTTGCCTGTAACAGAAAGGTGCAAATGGAAATCACCAGCTCATAAAATTACATGCAAACTAAACAAGTGCCAATTATACAGGCTTTATTCCAAATGTGGCATTTTGCTGCCAAGTTCAGAGTGAATCTCAGTGGTATTATGAAGCCAAAGAGGAACTAGAAATATTTAACTTCATGGGAGTGGGATTATATAAACTGTACAGAAGTCAGACTATCCAACTACTAGCCTTTTCATTACCATTTACACCCGAAATATCTTAACATGCAAAATGACTTTTAAGATTAATGTGTAAAGATTTAAGGCTGCAATCCTTTTTCTGGGGGGAAGGTGTAAAGATTTGATCACAAAAATAACAGGTTGATTTCATCTGTTTGCCTTGAAGCTTATAAGACTGATACAGATTTTAATGAAAATGTACAAAGAAACATTCCTGATTCCAATACACTGCAGCTGCTTTTTCTATCACCATCAGCTACTTTTTAAAAGATGAAAGAAATTAACCTTTATTGAGAAATTTGAAATAGGTATAATTTTTAAACTGAGCAAAAAAAGAAATAGAGATGTAGTTCATCAGTATCATGTCAATCTAAATGCAATTAATATTAAAATTAGCAGAATATGCATGCTTGGGCTTCCACAGATCAACAATGTTCAGAAGTATTCTAAATATAAAATTTATTACTTGCTAAGTCATTTGAATTTGTAGTGAATGGCTAATTATTAGGTTCCAATAAGCAATGAAATCGTTATTCAACTTCTTTCAGCAGACAGATTCCCTTATGTGAATAAGAGGTAACAAAGCATCCCAAACATGCTGCAGATTTTCCCCATGGATTAAAAACTTTTTATGCCTTCTCAAGGGATTACAATTGTAAATGTATTTACAGGGGAATAAATCCCACTGAACTCAGTGGAACTACTTCTGAGTAAATATGTCACAGATTGTTCTTTTAAGCCTCTTTGACTCAAGAAGATCCTACCTTGTTGAAACATTTTTGACTATCATATTTCAGATGTTTGGGATAGACATATATTTGGTTTTTGTATACTCTGTATGTCTGGGAGTACTTCGTAGATTCTTGGACAAATTCCTCTACTTCTACCGTAGGTTGATACTCCTCGATATCATTAAATGGCTTGACTGGAATGAAAGACGATGTTACACAATCTTGAAAAAGAAGAAGGGGAAAAAATCATTCAGCCTTAATTTTACAGTCTTTTAAAATGAAAAGGTATAATTTATAAAGTCCAAAGAACACTATGTCTGTCATCCTGTTAGCTATTCCCAAATGGAACAGACTTCTGCAATTAGTTGTTGAATAGGAAATCAACACATAGGTAAATTCCATTGATTTAATGGGTCTACTCTAGTTAGAACTCACAACGGGATTTAGACCCATATATTATATCACCACCTGTAACCCCAACAACAGCAATATTTTTATCTGAAGCTAAGATCAATTAATTCAATTATTACTTTTGGGCTTAATGCACACTCCTAAGATGGTATCCAGTTTGTATTGCTGTATTGACAGAAAACATCCTTCACTGGAAAGGGGGAGGGACACAGCATGTTTCTTATGATGTTCTGAACAGTTGTAAACACCCAGGGACAAGAAGGTAGGGAGCATATAAAGTTTCAGGGTGGAGAAGGAATTGTTGAAAGCCAGCCCTTCCATTCTGCTAACAGATATCTTGTGGCAGCAGAAGGCCATCAACTAGACAATACCCATAGCCATTTCAGAAAGCCCACAATTCTTTAGACTATCATAGTCAAAGAAAAAGAAGCTTGGCTTGTAATACTGAATTGCTAATCATCATGAGTGCTTTTCTAAATAAAAAATAATAATTTTAAAATAATTTAAAATATGCACTCTGATCCACATATAGTCAATTTAAATATATATTTATGTATTAAAAATATAGAAGTTGTATTTTATGTTGTTGTTGTTGTTGTGTGCCTTCAAGTTGTTTCCAGTGTACAGCAACCCTAAGGTGAACCCATCACAAGTTTCCTGGGGCTGAGATTGTGTGATGTGCCCAAGGTCACCCAGTGAGTTTCTATAGTCCAGCAGGGAATCGAACCCTAGGCCACTTCCATACTAGACTGTTAGAGTGCTATTATTACACTTTCAACATCCTATGGAATCCTGGAGTTTGCAGTTTGGAGAGGGGCCTAAAAGGATTCCATAAGATGTTGAAAGTGGAATAACAGAACTACAACAGTCTAATGCAGAAATGGCCCTAGTGTCTAAAGTTGTATTCCAGTGCTAAAAACACTGTAGCACTCTGGCTTTTTTGTATATACCTGAATGTTGCTGTTACTCTCAGCTAATATAATGGGCAGTGCCAATACTGGACTTCTGCTGATGTGACAGTTGAATGATAGATTGGAAATGGGAAACAATCTTCATCCCCACTGCAACCCCCAGTGTATCCGAAAAATGGTATCTAAAGAGCTGAGTTTCTGGATAAGAAAGAAATATGCAGCGGAGAGGAAAGAGGAAGGAGGCTGATTCCTTAGAATATGTGCTTCAGTAAGATTTTAAGATATAAAATATTTTAACTAATGAGCAATAGTGCAATTTCTAGATGGTAAAGCTTAGCTCTATAGTTGTATCAAATGAGCAAGTAAAGATGCATACTGCCACTAATGGCAGCCTCACACATCCTATGCAACAGACAAAGAATGAACTAGAACGAGAAGAACTAGACATGTTCTTCATTGTCACATGTTTTTGGGGCTTATGTCCCAAAAGAGAGATTATCTTTATTTTCCACTAAGATGAACGAGTATCTTTTTCCATCTCACAAGGTCTGCAATTACATGAGGAGGAAACAATGAATTATTCATGCTTCTTTTCTTGTCACTTCTATGGGATAGACCAACTAATCATTTGTTCCATGGACTTTTATTTCCCAGATGGCTTTTTGACATGGCTTTAGATGCCAGCATGCCAACAGTAGAGCTTAGAAAGTCTACTTTAAAAACAAAACAAAACTACAAATCCCTGGATTCCCCAGCCTTCATTGCTGGCTAATAGTGCAAAACCTCTTTATCTACCTTTCTCCAGCATAAGCTCTGTTTGTATGTATAATAACCAGAACCAGTTTAAAGTACACAAGTCAAAAAGAAGTATTCATTGTTTTTAAAAAACCCAGTTCCTACTAACAATGCTCAATAATTATAACATTTTATGGCAATTATAAAATGGATTCTTACTTGGGTGCTCCAAAGGTACACTATCAACTGTGATTTCTAAACTGCCAGGGATGGTCTGAATTTTATTCATCTTGTCTGCTCTGAAAACAAAGAAAGAGAAAATATTTTAGACAGAGGGCATTGACAGGTGTATTGATAGAGGGTATTGACAGATAGAGGGTATTGACAGGAAAAGTAACAACTACAATATGGCCTATATTCTTAGAATGATGTAAGTGTAATTTGTATTTTTTTAAAGAAATGAAATTAATGCCTTTATTTGGGATACTTTCCCATCTCAGTGAGAACTCCAGTTGAGCACAGGTTATAAAAATGCCTGGAAAAAAATTGGTCAGATGAGGGGGAATGTTGGTTTTGAGTTGCTTTAAATAGTAGTTTTATCAGCCACATACAAAATTTGCATAGACAATTTTTGTTCCAATTAGATTTAAACTGCAAACCCCAGGATTCCATAGGGTGTTGAAAGTAGAATAGCAGCACTATAACAGTCTAGTGCAGAAATGGCCAATGTCTACATGCCTTCAGGTGATATATATCAGTGTTCCTAACCTTTGGTATTTTGGACTTCAGTTCCCAGAATTCCTGACAGTCAGTCAAGTTGGCTGGAGCTTCCAGGAATTGAAGTCCCAAACACCCAGAGGACCAAAGATCTGGAACCAATAATATATAATGAAATCCCATTCTTGTAGATATTGCTCTGAGTGATTTCTCTAATTCTGGTTGAATGTTGTAACACATGACTCTAGGAGATGAAAATGTCCTGTCTACTTGAATGAGGGTTAATGTGTGAAGTTTAAAAAAAAAGGCAAAATATTAAATTTTACTGAGCTGCCAAACTAAAGCAACATAATGTTCTCTGTCAAACGGAAGTGAGGTGCCTGAGAGAAAAATATTCCTTATTGCATAATCTTATTTCTGCTGTTTCTCAGTGACAGCTGTTGTAATGGCAAGAAATAACCCTTGTTATTATTCTCCTCCTTGTCTGTGATAATTTTGAGCTTTAGCAGATCCTGATGAAAAGACAATGAAAGAGATGTAAATGCTGCCTATGTGACATTATTCCTTGACTAAAAGGACTACTTTAACCTTGGAATCATTAATCATATAGAGCAAGCTCTGATGAGAATTATGTTGGTTAAGAGGAATTCTGCTGCAGTCCTGTATTAAGACTTCATCAGGGAGATGTGTACAGCTCTTAAGCTCCTGATTACCAGCCCTGTATGAAACTTGAATCAAGTTCCAACAAACAACATAAAACCTTGTTTCATTAACCTTTTATAAATTGAGTGAGTGCACAGAGGAGAACTTAGAACACAAATAGGCCTTAATGAAATCAAACTGTTACGGGATAAAAAGAAACACTGAGTATAGGAACTACACTTAATTAATACCAACTGATAAAGCGATACTCAATTAAATGTATTTGTGCATATTTAATTATCACCCTTCTCACACTTTTAATCAATTCAATGAAAATTAAATCTACGCAGAACTGCAATTGTGGGAATGAAGCTGGTTACTACAGAGAAATCTTGCCAGTTTTCGTGGAGTATCCAGTTTTGGTAGAATATTTGAAAACCATTCCATTCAATATGGCTAGGTTATTTTGGAATGTGTGTGTTTGTGTGTGTGTGTGTAAACAATACTATTATAGTAATGTGGTCAGTACAATACTATACCCTTGCACACACATTCAGGCAAAGATTACTTACCTTCTGTATTCTGCTACTAGTTTCATTAAGTCATCTGTCGAAATTTTGCTACTTTCTTGCCTGAATAAAGGTGAGAACCTTGAATCTCTGTCGATGTTTCCCTGATTATCTTTAAAGACTGATCTATTAATGAAGGAGAAATAACATACCAAATGAATTAGTTAACAATTCTTACAGCATAATTGTTTTCAAAGCTTTAAGAAAGTCAGGGCAATCTTTTCAAAGGAAAAATGATTTTCTTTGATACTGGACATCTACTTTCCATTACCTTTTAAATAATTCCACCATAATATTAAACAAATAAACAAACCTGACTGGGAATGTTTTCACTTGTGGTGGAAGGAGATACTAGTTAGTCTCCTGTGCAAGGGTGTTTCAAAGTTTGGGAGCAGTCACTAAGAAGGCCAACTCTTGTGTCCCCATAAACTGTGACTCTGAGGGTGGTGGAACCAAGAGAAAGCCCCCCCACCTCAAATATCTGAAAACTTATGGAGGCTCATATGGGGAGAGACAGTCGTTCTAGATCCAAGTCATATAGGGATCTAAAATGTATGACCACTCCTTTAAACTGTGTCCAGAAACAGAGTGGGAGTCAGAGGAGTGGTAACACAGAAGTATATATGTTCCCTGTAACGAGTTGAGGTCTTCACACCTTCATGTTGTTCTTATGGACTTCCTGTAGGCACCTAGTTGGTGTGATCATTACCAGAACAAAATGCTGGTCTAGACAAAATTGTGAACAAAATGCTGAACAGACAAACTTTCCTCATTTTTAAAGTCTGTTATCCTAAGTCCATGACTCTCAGTTCTGTTTCTTCCTATAACTCATTTATTTATAAGTCAGCTAGCAGGTGTCATGGGCTTCCAGGACCTGGACTCAGACTAAAAATCTGAGACAGCAGAACCTGCTCTGAACCCTGGCACAGAGACTGTTACAATAGCACCTGCAGAGCAGACAACCACCCCAGAGATAGAGTAGGGGGCTGTGCCAACCCCAGCAGGGACCCCTGTTCATTCTGACATGGAGAGTGACCTATCCATGCCTACCTTTGCCTAGTGTAGACATCAAAAGGGTCTCCTGCCTCGCTCCCGGATAATTTATGCTAAACAGCAATTAATCAAGCACTACCTGTACTGATTTTGGAACCTATAAGAATGAAGCCATTCCACCTCTAGCTTTTGTCAGTAATTAACTGACCGCTTCTCCTGTGCTCCTGTTTGCTGTGCCTGCCTGTGTTTCTGCTTTTGCCTGCCTCTGATTTATGGACATTGTCAGAACCATTATTGCTTCTCATTTGCAAAGCTGTTTCCTTGCTCAAGTAAACTGACCACTTACGTTACTGCTCAGTTTCTGACCTGTGTTTGTTATCAGCTTCTCCTGGCTGCCAATCCAGACCAAGCTTGGACAGTGGAAGTGTGCTTCTATAAAGTCACTGGAAAGGAGGTACCCAGTGCTTCCTTTGTGCAATGACCCCTCTGCGTAGCCTGTCAGTTCCCAGAACATGCTCTCAAACACAGGAAAGGATGGACACACAAAGGACACACCCTCTTCACATATCTCAGGATGATCTCTAATCACTAAATGGCTGTGAGGGTGCATTCCAACAGCTGACAGGTAGGTTGTGTATACATGGGAGAAGCAAGCATAAAATCGCTGAAGTCTGACACTCTGCAAGCCAAGATAGGGTCTCAGCCATTTTCTTGCCCTAGTGCAAGAGGTGAAAAATCTCATAATGGCTAACAAACTGTCAACAGACTATATCAGTGTTTTGAGACATCTTAACAAAAGAGTCAAAAAATGATGTCAGTTTTGTTGGGAGGGTGTAAAAATTTCTTGCTAAAGTACTCAAAGTCACACTTTGAGTGAGTAATTTTGTAAGGGTATGGCTATGGGGATTGTTATATTGACTGCATACATATCAAAATTTGCCTCAATACCATTGTGTATATTTTAATTATAAGCAATCATTTGTATTCTTTGGTTATATATTTTGCATTGTAAGGGACTATCTTTCTCTGGGGTTACAGCTGCAGAGCTGGGTTAAAATATCTTAAATAAATACACACATACATATTAAAACAAACAAAACAAACCCAGCCTATGTAAACGAAAAGTCCCCTACTTTATTTTTGAGCAATTCCCACTCATGTATATACTGAATTTAATGATGTGAGTACTGCTTCCAAGTGATCCAACAATACTCATATCTCATACTAGATCGTTGGCAACATATAACTTTAAATCAAGAGTCATCTAGTTTCTTGATGATATTTTCAACAATATTCTGTGCACATTTACCTGGGAATAAGCCTCAATGAACAAAGAAAGATTGATGTCTGAGCACTCATCCATAGGACTGAGTTGCCCCTGTTCTTAGGCACATTTCTTACAGAAATCAGGAGTGTCTGGCACTCTAGATGTAAATGGACTACAGCTTCCATGGCTGCAGCTTCCAGCTGACCATGGTGACTGGAGGATTCTGTAGGGCCAAGGGGTAGGAGTCCAGTAGTCCAAGTTCTGCAAAATGGTAATCAAGGCAAGAGAAGATATACAAAGGGCATAGATCATATTTGGGGGTGAGGGTTATTCTTGCAATTGTTAAACAACTGCAAGTCAAAGATTTCATCTTCTAGAAATCCTTCCTTGTTGATTGATTACAAAATCCTCCTTGATCTATAAGTAGATTCCCATCATGACCTAGGTGTCTAGTAGTTACTAGAACACAGACTCAAAGCCTAAGGTACTAGTAGTACCGCCATGCTGGCTGAGGCATCTTGAGAGCTGTCATCCAAAGAAGCCAGTTTTCCAAACTCTTGATTAATTTACATTGGCCATACCAGACACTTTATTATTGCGATATTCTGCAGCTTGGGTTCTAAAACTATTTGTATGAGAATAATAGAAATGGAAGGAAGAAAGATATATGGAAAATATTTGTGGGGAAGCCAGTCTTCCAAGTACAAATCATATTTGCACACTCTGGCAGCTGTGGTAGGAATATGAGAATGGGAGACTGACTTGTCACATTGTAATTCTACTGCATGCTGTAATTATTGTCTCTGCATACAGCCCAAAGACCAGGATACACAGATGTCTGTTGTGACACAAAAGAAGGGCAATTCCAACTGCAAGGCTGAGAAATTGTCAGATATTTGAAAACTTGAAAATATGTAAAAATTTATACTCTGGCTGTCTCTGTCTGCTTTAAATTATAATAGTAAAAAACCCACATTAAATGGGAGTAATGTCAATGCCAGAAATTAAGGAAATGGAAAGTACATTCACAGTCCAAGGTTTCTGCTTTTTATCATATTCAAGTCACCTCTTGTGCAGTGTGTTCTGTGTGGCTAGCAGAAATATCTATTTATAGACTGTTAAGATTCCTAGGGCAAATTTCACTTCATTATACTCAATCTAGGATAAATCCATGCACTATAGGAAATATAGTTCGAATATATGAATGAGGTATTGATCCTGTATGTTCAACAGCATGAAGTTATCTTGTGTCCTGATTCAGATGGAGTATTCACATCATGTGAGCTGTCTCTATCTATAGTTTGGTCCCTTGCCACTCTGTAATGTACTAGAACAGGACAAACCCAGTGGGATGTGAGATGTGAATATTTTACACAGAAATGCCACTCCTGAGGCTGCTCTACAGATATTTTTTTCAAAGTGATTTGTACACTAACACAGTGAATATGTGAAAGATTTTCAGAGGTCTGTCACAGTCAGGCAGGTGATTCTAAAGAAACTGCACATATATACGTACAGAGTACTCTGAACTGTATGCATATGTGAGGGCAGGGGAATGAACTCTAACAAAAGTTAGTGGTGTACTTAATGAAATACAGCAGGAACTTTCTAGAAATTCAAGCCACTACTGCATTCTATTACTGCAACCTATTGCCAGTTGTTTCTTGTTAATCCAAAGTTAACTTCCTATTAATCTATTGCCAGTTGTTTCCCATGGACCCAAATTTAAAACTGATAGAACAGAAGAAAGGAAAATGGCCATTTCTGCTCAAGTTACATAATCAATGACATAATGGTGAAACTCACCTCTCTTGCAGTGTCTACTAGTATGAGAAATTGCTAAAAACTGGTATTTTTGTAAGCAAATACATACCGTACAGACCAAGCAAAAGGCATCCGATACTTTCCCAACTTGCTGCAGAACTGTTTGTTAGATTTTAACACTTTCTGGGCCCACTAAACAAACAAGCACAGAAAGAAAAAGTTAATGCCACAAAGCTTATAACCAGAAATCCCAGCAATACTATGTAGGTGCTATCCTCCTGAAAGTTTTCCTGGGACTTAAATTATTCACAAGGAGGAGTGATATCAACAAGATAACTTTTTACCACTTGTGATTTCTGCAAGTGGTGGACACTTAGAATTCCAACCCATAAGAGCTGGAGAGGGTCCTGTAAGCTGTGTAGCCCAAAGCCAGAACATCTCAAAAGGGATGTGCAGTGTCTGTATGAAGACCTCCATTGAAGGACAATGCAAACATTTCCATAAGAGATTGGTCCCATCAGGCTGCTCTCATAGATGAATGTAATTCATCCATGGAGGAAAAAACTGATTTGCAATTTCCAGTAGCTGAACAGGTTAAACTGCTTAGCTATTGCAGTCTCTCACTTTCATTAAAGGTAATGAAAACATTTTTATTGACTGGAACGGAATGAAAATAAGCACAAGCATGTTATTTATACAATTAGAAGTACACCACAGGTCTATAGATTGCTAAAGCAATCTTCTGAGATACATTTTCACTTCAATGGCTGATTTCCCCCTAGGATGTGAAAGGCATTTATCTTTTTTTGACATTACCTTGTTGGAGTCTGGATTCCTTATGTAAGGTTCTGCATTGGTAGCAATATTTCCCATGAGCACCTTTTCAATTTTTGCCACCAAAACAATTTCAGAATGGGGATTACTTATGGAGAAAACTGCCTGGGGTTAGAAGAGAAAATTCATTAAAGATGGCAGAATTGCAGATCTCAGAGAACAAACAAACTGTTTTAATAACTAACAGCTCCTGTGAACTCAAAATACAGAGGAGTGCTTTGTCGTACTCAGTGATCTGGGCTTGCCTTCTAAATAGCCTCCCTTGAGCACATGTAATTCTGCTGTTATTAGCTATGATTGAACGAAATACCATTAAAGGGGACATAAAAGGCCCTGCTCTCAATGGAGACTGTGAACCATTGCTCTAGGCATGTCTCTTTATAAGCAGGCATACTGACATACTTTCTTTTCCGGCTACTCTTTGAGAATATTCCATTCACACCAACCCACTATGTGGGTGGACTGAATACCGATACTATACCATTCCATGACATTCACTTTGTTTAGTGTTTCCTGCTTTAATGTCCAAAGATCAAATGCTTACACAACTAGACAACTTCTAGTTACCTGTTTAGGGTACTTTAGCCATTCTTCCGGAAATTCTTTGACCTGTGGTTCTTCTTCTTTGGTGTCAACAGTCTCAATAGTTCCATTTTCTAATGAGGACAAAGAATTTGATATCATCTGTCTAACAACAGTATGATTCAGGTCCACATGAAAATCAGCAGAGAGCTTTCTGTTGTCCCTTGTATCAAAAAGAGCCACACTCACAAAGAAAGGCTCTATCTACAGACAAAGAGCAGAAACAAATGGAATAAAATTAAAAATTAGAATACAGTAAGCTAGTGCAATACTATGCACATTTACTCAGATGTAAATCCAAATGGGAAAAGGGGTAGGTGTATTCTTTCAGAACTTGATGCTAATTATTGCAGAGTCTAGCGACGTGTCCTGTATACCATGTGGTCAATATTCTCCAAATCAGTTTCAGTTGTTGCAGCCTGATGTTGTGGATAAGATGCTTGAATGGATCCATTCCACCACATGCTGCCTTGACCCTTGTCCATCTTGGCTCTTAAGATCCAGCAGATATGAATTGATTGGGTGGGCCCAAGGGGTGCTAAATGCCTTACTGCATCAGGAGAGGATGTCCGCTGCCTTGAAGGAGGCTGTAAGTGTACCATCTCCTGAAGAGGACTTCCCTGGATCCAGGGACTATGTGATAACTAGTGGGAGTGGGAAGATAGAATCTATGTGATAACTAGTGGGAGTGGGAAGATAGAATCTAAACAAAATAGCAATAATTTAAAGCTGTCCATTTCTAAACAGCTTGCACTCCCCAAACATTCTTAACCATAACAATACTGCTCAAACCTGGAAGCGGACTTCAAGCCACTTTCAGGTTCTTCTTTTTGTTCTTTTTTGATTTTTGGCAGTACAGGTGGTCCCTGTTGGTTCAATGGAAAGAGAAATTGCCACTAGAACCACTGTAGTACCTAACTCTGAACTAAAACTTCAGTTGATTAATGGATAGCGATTAGTTTTAACTGGTGAAGTCAACTTTCAACCAGCAGAGATTATAGTTAAAGACAAAGTTTTTATTTTCATTTTTTGAGATCACATCAATTCTCTTATGGTAACAGGGATAAAAAATATTGATGTACTGGTAATGCATGGTGTAGTGGTTTGACCACTTGACTACAACCCTGGAAATCAGGGTTCAGTTCCTCACTCAGCCATGAAAACCCACTGGATAACCTTGGGTGCATCACATAAGCCATTTCTGCATGAGAGTGTTATAGCACTATGATTCCACTTTCAACCTCCTATGGAGGGCCGGCCCCTCCCTAAACTGCAAACCCCAGGATTCCATAGGAGGTTGAAAGTGGAATCATAGTGCTATAACACTCTTGTGTGGAAAACTCGATACACTTGGCCCCAGGAAACCCCTTGATAGGTCCACTTTAAGGTCACTAAAAGTTGGAAATGTCTTGAAGGCACACAACAATGACAATACTAACTTGTATTAATGAACTTCTGCTTAGTCATCTTACTCTTTCTTCCACATTTCAAGAAAGGAAATCTATGTTGCAGATTTGTAATGTGCAACCATGGTAATCAATGTCTTCACAGAAAGACTGATGACTAATCAACTATCAGTCAGTGTAATCTACTGCTTCATTCTCATGTATGTGTAGACCATGCCTTATACAGTGGAAAGAAGACCAGTTGCTTAATTTTTCCTGAGCTACCAAGGAGATACATGGAAAAAACTGGAGTGAGTGTTTAGTGTTATTATATAGCTTTTTGTTGAATATTAAGCAGTGTGGTATTTTAGACAGCAGTGTATCAGCTTTAAGCAGCTCCATTACAGTACCTAATCCATGTGCACTGTCTGATATATGAGATTACAAACAAAACATTTTTGAGTTGGCCTAGATCATTCATCCTGCCTCTGAAGTGTATATAACTCTAGAAGTGCTACTGATTCTTCTAACATCTTTGCAAATGGGCCAGTGATTCTTTCAGATCATATTTTAAAGAACTACGTTAAGTTTAATGGATGAATTCCATTTGATATAAACCAGAGTGGTGAAACAGATAGCCCTGAGCCTATGGCTGGACAATCATATCCCCACTTAATGTATCAATTAGCCTTTTTGGTTTTGGGGGGTGGGGTTTGTTTTGTTTTGACAATTGGCCTCCTTATTTCCATCCCATGATGAACAAACAAGGAAGATTCACTATAATTCCCCATTTTCTCCAAAATGAGTAAACCAAACAACTAAATTTACCACTGAGGAATGAGCTAGAATATTAACATACAGACAGAAGTTACTTTACAGTAAATGTTGGAACTGTAAGGAGAAAATAGGATCCTATTATCATCTTTGGTGGACATGTGCAATTGCAAAAAGATATTGGAATAAGATCTATAATGTTATAAAAGAAGTATTCCAAACAACACCCCCAATGTTACCAGAATTCTTTTTATTAAACATGACATATATGTTTGAAAAAGACTTTGTGTGGAAAAATAGCAGGATATTATTGAATTTGGTCACTGCTGCAAGATTAATCTTCATGAAAATGTGGAAGAATCCTGAAGTACCGAATTTAGATCAATGGTTCTTAAAAATTATAGAATCCAAAGAATTTGATTTAATTTTCACATGTTATCAAAGGCAAATCAACTAAAGAAGTTGAAAACAATTGGGATCCAGTGATCAAGTATATTACAGATAGATGGGGGATAAAAGTCTGAGAGACAAATTACTAAGAATATTACAAACTGAAAAGCAGAAAAATGACAAGATGTTGTATATGGAGGATTTAGATAAAGTGGTATAGAACTGAAACAGAGGGTAATGATCTCTTTTTAAAACGGTAATATAGAAAGATATGGTTAACATAAGAATCTCAAAGGAAAACAAAAGTAAAAGTGTACCAACTATAAAATAAATAAAATATGAGAAACAAGAAAATGTAAGAAATTTAATTTAAAAAGTGTAAATATAAAGCGTGGAAAGATAAACCAGAGTAATAGCCAAGGAAGTTACATTTAAGATATCGTAATACTTGATTAAGCTTTGCTTAACATGTATAGTATAGTATAGTTTTATATCTTTGATTGTGGGTTGTATCTCAATAAGTTTGTAAACAAACAATGCATGTTGAAAGCAATTGGACACATTTATGTTAAGGATGATGTACTATTTTTTATTTTTATTTTTCAATAAAAATTAAATTGAAAAAAAGAAGAACTTACTTTATAACAGTCTAATTTGTTCAAAGGAGGCCAATCCTAGTTTTCAGTTTCAGCTGAAACAGAATTTGATGCTTCCTATTTTAATCATCACATGCCTAAAGGGAGGAACAAATGCATGCATGGCAACAAAGCTCATGCTGTATCTTGGCTGACTAACCAGAGAGATGATTGTTCCAACCAGCTGAAGAGTTTGTAGCTTGTTTGCTATGAAAGGTGCTCCATCTACAAAAGGCAACAGGCTAACTCATATCTTGATTTATTAAGCTAAGATATGATTATATGAACACAGTCATTCTGTTTCACCAATATAATTCATATCAAATTACACTGAATAACCATATGCAATGTAGCACTTGGGCTAAATCCAATAGTTAGTCCCACTTGTGGTGGATTGACCAAATCAATGGGAACCTGGTAAGTCAACTCTTACGCAAGTTCCATGGATTCAACGAGTCTCTTCTAGTTGTGACTAACAATTGGATTTAATCCTTCAAAATGTAACCATCATACAGAAAGCTGATTATGTTTTCTATGATTTTCTGGAGTCCTTGCCACTGTGCATCCCATTATATACTTTCAGCTAGGATTATATGGCTATGTAAAGGCCAAGGAACTGCAGCTTCCACCATTCTGTCTCCAGCTCTTCAATCACTCCTTGCATATGCTGGGAATTTTTTGCTACCTATTTTTAGGATATCCTGCATTAGTCAAGAAGGGGGGGGAAAGCACTCTTCCTATTTTCACTGTCACTGTGATTTTTCCACTTTTTTCATCCTGTCAAAAAGTACTGAGTAGCATTTGTAATATGATGTCATCTGTGAAGGAAAGAAATTGATGTTTTGTCTAAAACTCATGGAAGCTGAACTGTCAGAACCTAAGCAACACCGTCTTTTAAATCTTCCCTTGGGTAATACAGTCGCAGGCAAAAAATGATATTCCTCAACCATTGTTTCCTTTTTTTTCTTTTTCTTTTTTTCTTCTTTTGCCTGATTTCACAAGTTCCTCTATTTATTATGGCTAGGTGCTTGCAGGCCTCTATATAAAAGAGTTTTACTAAGACAGATATTAAGGCAGGCAAAGGAATTCACATTAATACTTTAAGCTGTGTTGAAGTGACAGATACCATATCCTTCAATAAGATTAGTGCTATCATTCAATGGTGCCAGTATAAATCACCCCTGCTTGATTTATCCTTAGATAGATAGATAGATAGATAGATAGATAGATAGATAGATAGATAGATAGATACATAAACAGAAAAATAGATAAACAGAAAAATAGAAATGCACAGGGAAATTTCTTCTTTATATTAAACTTCTGTAAGAAATGATGGATCACTTATTTCAAGAAACAAAACTCTAGCAAGATCTTTGAACCCCACCTTCAAACTTACATTAGTAATTGGGTCGTTGTCATTGTCAGAAACACAAGCTTGAAGATTCAAGCTCAGGGATTTGCATGTTATCATGATCCGCTTTTTATCCCTCTCCTCAAATGGCTTGAGCCATGAATCTGTTCCCGCAAATTCCTTTCTTTGAGGATTTAAGACCTATAATGAAGACACTGAGATAATTAATTATCAGAAGACACCACAAAGAATATGAAAAAGGCAATAGTGTCATTCTTTTCTGGAACAGAACAGTAACAATGAACAGTATATTCCTATCCTGAAAAGGTATCAAAGTACTTTGATAAAAAAACTAATTATGGAAGCACATAACAAAACAATAAGAATAAAAGGGTTGGTCAGCCACTTCACATTATAATCATGTGTAGCCTATTGTGTCTGTTAGTTTCACAAAATACTTACAGAAATATTTGGGATCTAGGGAGAACAGATTTAATCGATCCATATTTCGAGATGCTCTAACAGTTTCTTCTGTTTCTGTGAGGTACTGCAACAATAGGCAAACATCTTATCAGCACAAATGATATAAAGTTATTTATGCTTCTGATATGAGAACTATTTTCCCTAAAACAGAGGAAGGCAAAATTGGAATCTTTTTCTTTCTGGATGCTTCTGTATTTGAATGCCAACCTCCAAAAGAAAACACTTTAAAGCAGTGGTTCCCAGTCTTGGGTTCTCCAAGTGTTTTGGACTTCAGCTGTAGAATTCCTGACTGTTGGCCAAGTTGGCTAGGGCTTGTGGGAGTTAAAGTCCAAAACACATGGGGGACCAAAGTCTGGAAACAACTGCTTTAAAGTGAGAGAAAATCTACTTCTTCACACTGGAGCTGCAGGAGAACATCTAAAACTTTCAAAAACATTCAAATGTGTACCTCTTACATTATTGCTTAGGTAATTTCAATAACATTGACTGTTCTTAATTGCTTCCAACACCTTTGATTTATAACATACTGATTTTGAATACTGTATTAAATAACTCTAGATGAAAGATGAGAAGATGCCTTTGCCAGTGGATCAGCTGGTGAAATCCACCTGATTCCCTTTAAGGCATTTGATGACTTGGACTAGTGGTTGAAACTTGGTATTTCCTATGACCCATCTATTCCACAGCTACTTGCCTAAACCTGCTGCTGATAGAAGAGGTAGATAAAAATCCTGGGATCCACTCCAAACTCAGTGGTCCCTGATAATGCCATATATCTTTTCCATAGTGATTCATATTGCCTGGCTGCCATCTCAGAGGCTGTCTCTATCATAGGCACTGTTACAGCGCTATTATTCCACTTGCAACATCCTGTGGAATTCCGAGGTTTATAGTTTACTGAGACCAAAAAGCTCTCTGACTGAGAATTCTAAATGCCCCTCCCTAAACTGCAAACTCCAGGATTCCATAGGATGTTGAAAGTGGACTAATAGCACTATAACAGTGTAGTGCGGAAATGGCCATAGTGTTGCTGCTGCTACCTCCTGCCTACCTTTCATTTTTAGGGTCACACTGAGCCCTCTTCATAGTGGAAACAGACTTGCTCCTATTACCACCAAAATTACTGACCATTTCAAATTTTACTTGAGGTAAAAGCAAACCAGTTCAGCTCCATCTGACCATAGGGGCACTATGTAGATTTGTATTACAGTTTGAGCACCCCTAATATGGAAATCCAGAATCTGCAATCTCCAAAAACCAAAACTTTTTGCCACCAGCTACCCACTTCTACCTTACAAGTAGCTGCTGTGGCACTCCTGCTTGTTCATATCTCAGACCCTCAGTCTCTCTTCAGCCCCTTGTCTCACACACAACACATGCAGTGAATGAACAAGATATGAGATTGGAGAAAGATGTGAGGATAGAGAGATATGCAAGGATTATGAAATGGTAGGAATCTAAGCACAGTGCTCAGTGTGAATCCACTGATCCTTGCCTATCTCTTCAGCCTCCCATCTCTCTTCAGCCTCACATCTTGTTCGCTTGCGATTTGTGTTGTGTACAAGATGCCATGCTGGAGAGACACAAACTGAGGATCTGAGATACTGAGGATAAAGGGGGCCTGATAGCCTGCCAGACATTGAGATAGCAATCAGACACTATACTATGGCTAATAGTGGAGCAGAAGTAGTGGAAGATTCATTACCTAAACCACATGCAGGTTTATGTACAATAAACTTATTTGATGTTGTGTGCCTTCAAATCCTTTCTGATTTATGGTGACCCTAAGGCAACCCTATCATGGGGCTTTCTTTGCACAATTTGTTCAGAGGGGATTTGCCCTTGCCTTTTTCTGAGGCTGAGAGAATGTGACTTGACTAAAGTCATCCAGTAGATTTCCATGTCGAAGCAGGGATTTGAACTGTGGTTTCCCAGTGTCTAATCCAACACTCAGACAACTACATCATGCTGATTCCCACTCATCTTAGCAAATTAGCAAGAAATTAAAACAGAGGTTTAAAATAGGCTAATCAACTTGATGAAAGATTTAAATTTTCATGAAAAATCACATCCAAATAACAAACGTTAACTCCCCAAAGTCTCACCATAGCCCTTTCATTTACCTACTTGCTAACTGCTAAATACTGCAAATAACCAAAAAGATGCAGGAGATAATTGTAAAACTACAGGGATGCCACAGTGGGCAGCACTGGTGAGCTTCTTGTCCTAGAGTACTGTCTGTTCGATTTGTCAATGAGCAAGTTCATTCTCCTTTCCCCTCTATCACACCATCCTGAGATTACTTTATGTGGTCATATTGCAGACACACTATCTGGCTTTTCCCTGTTTATTTTTGACATCTGAACCTTTGGATAAGTCCACCACTTTGGATATGCTATTCTGCTCCAGAAGAAAATTGAACCAGTATGATCTGATCTACAGCTAGTCTGAATCAGGTCTAGAATTCAGCCAAAAGAGTTTCATAGCCCAGCTGTCTATTTGATTTATAACATTTCTGGGTTGCCTATTAGTTTAAAAAAAAAAATCTAGGAGTTTCACAAATGAATGTGAAAATCATCAAGTCTAAAAATAAAACAAAGACATAAAATATTATATGATTAAAACAGAATGAGAATAAACGTCAACAACAGAAAATAGTAGTGCATTTTCAAAGGTACTAAAAGCTACAATGTCTTGAAAAATACCAAGCCCTCTAACTGGCACTAAAAAAATCACAGTGGGGGCACTGAGCAATAGTCTCTAAGAATGTTAATGATTAATCAATTAGCTAGGCAGTGTTAAGTAAACTGAACAGTTGTGCCCTGTTGCATATTATTCACAACACTAGTCTAACAGTTCATAACCTTATGTTAACCACATAGACGACTCCACACTCATCAAAATGCCTTTATGAATGGTTTTGAGATAAGTCATCTCTCACACAGTCCCTGACAAGCCTAATCATCTCTTCCCTGTTGGTAGCCCTGTCCTTTTCTGAAATAGATGGCAGCTGTCTCCTGTAAAATGGTTCTAACCTATTCTGCTGGACGCAAGCCATGGTCTAAGGTTATTGGTAAGAGTGAAGTTTCACAGCACAAGAGCTGAGTGATCACTGATTTGTGTTATTTTAAGTCTGTATCTGTTAGTTTGGAACACAGATGCAAATGTTCATCATGTATGCTTATATACAGTATAGGTGCCATACAACCTTGGTATCATTAATGCAACACACACATATTTTTAATAACAATAATCTCTTACTTTAGAAAAATCTAGATGCAAGCTATTCTCTGAAGAATCAGTTTCCTCTGGTGTGCAATCAAAATTTGTTGACACGTCTTCCGAATCTGAAGTTGTGAAAAAAAGCATGTAACATTAATTTCTTCCTAAAAGTTTAGCTGTGATGATACACACTGTGATTAAATATGGTTCAGACCTGGCATTAGCAAGGGCTGTAACATGTTTTTTATATAAGGTATACTCTGGTGGTTTTAATTGTGTATGCAGAGTATGACTAGAAAGAGAAAAGAATGAGGCAACTCTGTCACAGAAGGCAACATGCACATAAGGCTCTGGTGGGTAGGGAGCAATTATAATAAGCATTTTAAATAATGTTTTCATCAAAATCTAAGAGCTTGGGACTGTGATTGTCACAAAAACTCTTCAGCGACAGACTTCCCAGGCTGCATTGAACAAAAGCTGCTATCTTCTTGTGGAAGTATGATTCATTTATAAAGCACATCACAGAAAGTATCATGGTCAAATGAAAGAGCTATGAGACCATGGACTCTTCCATTGGTTCTCTTTTGATGCAAATACATTTTGAATCATAGTACCGGGTTTTACAATGTAAAACTTCCTAAACTATTCAGAATGCAATCGGTTTGTGGTTTCCTGCTGTAGTAGACAAATTAAATGGAAACTAAGTAATAGAAATGCATTTGCTATCACTCAGCATGTACCAGTTTATGCTGTGGGATTTCCAGGAACTCTATAGGGAGCTGCTTATTTAAATCTACAACTTTAACCAAGGTTAATAGTATGCAGTTAATAACCCTGGCATTTCAGCACAGAGATTCCAAGCTATGACTGCTTCAGAAGATCAATACAAGAGCTTTTAAAAAGAGAGATAAATATGATGGCTGGAGTCTTTATGCCTTTGGTAGCAGATGTATCTCTGCAGGAAGTAAAATTGAGCAGTTCCATAATGTCCATATACAGTGAAAGACTGCTGTTACATTTTACTACACAGGGGACCCAGAAAAGTGACCAATGTGAATTGGGGCTGATAGACATTTGGAGCCAATGCACATTGGTTCTGTTGTGTGTCAGGAGCCTGGATAGAGAGTGGCAATGCACATAAGGACACTCTTGCTGGTGTCCCATTATGCATCTTCACAATTCACTAAAAGTGTTTCTTAGTCCTCTGTTACATAGCTAAGTATTGTTACCCTGATTTCTGGGGTCCCGGGAGGGACACTTCAATGTGATCACAATGGGGAATGGGAATTAGCAGAGCACAAGCTAGTAATACGAGAGGCAGGGCAACCTAGCGAGATCTTGAACCCAATGTCTACGGGGTCAGGCCGAGTCAAGGAACAAACAGAAGTAAATAATAATAATTTCTTTATTGATGTACAACACAATCAAACACGTGTATGCAAACACACTCACACAGACAACTATTGAAATAAAGGTAGGAGTTGGATAGAGGATTTTAAGAGGAGGTTTTGTATGGGAAATACCACACCTGTCCTGAAGCCCGGGTAGTCTGAAGAAAGAGTCTGTGGAAGTGGAAATTCTCAGCGTGAGGAGTTGAAGGGAAGAGTCACCGAACAAATTGACAGCAAGGCGGGATGGAAGCCAGGAGCGATCCGAGGAAGCGGTCAAAGTCAGGGGGTCTTATAGGGGAAAATGTGCCTGTAGGCTAGTCCGTTCCCAGGGATAACAATGGGTTTCGGGCTGGAGACAAAGCCTTTGAAAGGTCAGTATTTTACATGATTGAATTATGACAGAGTTGTCAATAGAGTAGACAGTATGCAAATACTTGACAGTTGAGTAATCGGCTGGTCAAGCTGCCTGCTCGGGGCAGGGAGTCCTTTGTAAGTAGTGTGCATACAAAATGGATCTTAAAGAGGGTGCTTGCCTTGAGGTCTCCTAAAGCAGCAATCTGGCTATTACTGGCCTGCCTGGATCGGTTTTGAATAGTTCAGCTATTATCGGCCATGCCTGTGTGCGTGCTTGTTCGGGGGCCTCGCAAGCACGTGGAGAGGAATGGGTGAAGAAGGCCAAATTATTGATATCAAATGATATCTAATATCCCACAAGTCCGGGCTAGAAACTACGGTAACAGTATACATCAAGTTATGTATTTGTCCACCAGGATTCCAGCTGATATTAGTTTATACCAAACAATAAAAAAAAAATCCTCTTACCAAATTTCAAATCTGTGATATCTGCACTCTTCCTTTCTTGAATGCATCCTTCTGGATTTATCTGCAGGATCTTGTTGAGTGTAAAAATCCATTCATCCATATCTTGCTCATTTTCGGCTGCCAGCACAAAGTATGTCAAATCATTCATTTTCAGCTCAAAGGCATGTTTCCGAAGCCTATTATTCTGTTGGATCAAGATTTTTAGAAAAAAAGAAAGAAGAGAAAAGTGATTGTTACTGTCATAAAACATGACAAATCCTATATCAAATGAATAAATAACAAGTAAAATTCATAAGTTGTACATACAAATGTGCTACTCAGGATGATAAGTGAGAGTCAAGGCTGGTACAAGCTGTAGAAGTGTTCTATATTTTATAGGCATGCTACAAACAGTAAGCCTTCTAAAGAGAAAAGATATATCTCTCCACTTCTGAATATATCCTTTCCGAAGGGATAGGAAATCTGGTGCAGTCCAGTTGTTCTTACTTACAGTTACACTAGCCATGCTAATGGCAACTGATAGGCACTGCAGTACAAAACATCTGGAGAGCACTGTTTTATCTATCCTTGCTTTATAATCTCATACATCTTTGCTTACCTGTACTCATTTGAATTTACCAACAAGATGTGCATAGAATTACATTTGTGCAGAACAATTATATGTGTGTTTAGATACCTCACCTTGATCCCAAGTTAGTATGTGTAGGTCTGCAACCTTACTGACTTATATCAGTAAGGATGAAGATTTTTTTCAGATGATAGTGGAAGCCTGGAAATTATGGTAGAGTAATATTCAGAACAGAAAATGATATTCATACAAATCCAAATGGAATCCAAAAAAAATAACTTGGTTAAAATTCATTATAATACAAAAGCCAGCAAGTGTTTTTGATGGCTACTGGTACTGGAAGGCCTTTGATCTCCATCTGCTGACTTCACTGAAAGACTGCTTTATGGCACTCCCTAGCATGCAAATATTTTCACTTCCAAGAAAAACATTCAGAAGCGTAGGGGAATCATCCTATTGTCTGCACTCAGATTATTCTTTCCCTTCACCTCAATCTGTTTCTTAAAAAACCAGTGTACGTGTATGTATGTCAGTTTTCTCTTCTTCTTAAAAAAACAGTTTGACAACCATCAGTTCTTGTTTTGGCAGCAGAACCCGGCCTCTGGCTGACACCATGCTTCCTTCCCAGAATGCCATGGCTTGAGGATCCCTGCATACTCTGGCAAGAAATATATTGCAGTTGATAGAGCTCTGCTCTTGGTCCTCCTCCTGCTGACTCTTTGACTGGTTTAAAAAGGGGAAATCCAGGGCAGCAAGTATCATTTCTGTCTCTCAGTATATATTTGGCAGTTCAACATGAAAATGATTGATGGGCATATTCTAGTTCAAACCTTCTTTGAGTTTGGCAGGGGCGGGGGACATATTTTACATAAATTTTTCTAAAATTATGAGCCAACCCTTGGGATAGAATGGTGCAATGCCTCTCCCCTTCTCCATTTTTGTATCATTTAGCTATTATATTGCTTGATCTTTTTTTTCCCCTGTATAAAGGAAAATGCTCAGTGTATGTATCAGAATTTTCCCTTTCTTGCAATGAGAATAACTTTGCTTAAACAAGATAATGGAGAAAACCCCCTGCATACAGAGCTTTATGTGTACATGCAATAGATCCATAGACCTTCATCCACATCTTTGTTCTCCATTTTGGATTATTTTCTAGGAGGTAGTTTCAGACTATGTTGGAAAGGCCCACATAACAACTGTGATTAATAAGACAGCTGTTTAGATATTTGGGACACATTTTCAGCTGGTGTGAATGGATTTATGTCCTTTTTTTCTTTCCACAAATTGATTTAGAAAAACTGTCACACAGAGCTTAGAAAACTGTAAAACACCTCAGAACATCTAGTATATTTTTTTCTGTACCCTTGGACGCTGAATTGGGGCAACTTTAATTGATTAGGGGATTTTTTCTTTCTCTTGTGGTACACATAAGCTAAATTTTTCAGAATATACCCACAATTTCTTTTTTTGGGGGGGGGGATGAAGGGAACTTCTGCTTTCCCAGGAAGTCTTTGCAATCCTGGATGCAAAACCAAACCAAACCAAAAAAGGAAGAAACCAGAGGAAGGGAAGGTATGGAAATCTACTGAGGACAAATGGACCAAAAGCATGACTGGGAAGTGCTTAAATGCTTTCCAGGTAGACTGGGGAGAAAATTCAGGAGAGTCCCACCTCCAGTCTGAAAACCATACTCTTGACTAGCTGGCTGTTTCCACCACATGCAGGCCACATGGCTTTTTAGGAAGAAGCCATACTGCAGCCAACAATGGGTGCTCCAAGAAAGATTGGAATCCATGTTTTTTAGCTGAACACATAAAACAAAGCTCAAAGCAGCAGCATAAGGCATAGCACAAGCCAGAATTTCAAGCATGTGATATTCATCTGCTACCATTTAGAAAGGCTCAACCTCCGATAAAAGTCACTAAAAAGTTGCTCAACAAAAGAAGTGATGTTATAGCTAATCAAGTTATAACCATAATGTAATGAAGTGACACTTTCATTGTTTAAACAAGAAATGAATTACTAATTATTTGTAATCAGTTAACTGTAAATTGTAAATAAATACTAGTTATTTGTAATCAGTTCCTTCCAAGCTCTGAAATCAACATAGACCATTTCCACACTAGCCTGTTATAGGGCAATGATTCCACTTTCAACATCCTCTGGAATCCTGAGGTTTGCAGCTGACTTCTTCCGAAACTGCAAACCCCAGGATTCCAGCGGATGTTAAAAGTGGAATCATCGCTCTATAACAGGCTAGTGCAGAAATGGCCATACTCATTTCCCTGCAAATTAGTGTAAGGCAGTGGTTCTCAACCTTCCTAATGCCACGACCCCTTAATACAGTTCCTCATGTTGTGGTGACCCCCAACCATAAAATCATTTTCATTATTATTATTAATTTATTTATTTATTTATTTAGTTATTTCCAACATCAAATAGATTGGAAACACTGCCCTAAATCACTGCTCTGGATAGACTTCTAATGCCTAAAAACTGGTAACCCTCCCCCCTTTTTTTAAGCACAGAAAGCATCCATCAGTGCCAGAATTAAGGCAGTAGTTCTAGTTCTGAATGTTGAGTTTCCACAGTTCAAAAAGCCAGTCACTCCCAAAGGCAACGCCAAAATAGCCCACATTTTACAAGAGGCGCAGGGAAGAAAGGACAGGGAGAGAGGAAAGATGGCGGCGGCATAAGCAGACGTGTTTTGTTTCACTCCCTCCCTCCCTTTTCCCTCCCTTAAAGGGAGTGCGGACGCTGAACATACAAAAAGCGAGGAATGCAAGACAGTCAGGGCGAAGAACATAACACGTGCGTGTGGCAAGCGCCAAGGGTCCACACACAACAAAAGGGCGAGAGGAGAAAGTCATCCTGGCTATTCTGCACTAGACTGTTATAGCGCTATGATTCCACTTTCACCATCCTATGGAATCCTGGGGTTTGTAGTTTGAACTGCAAACCCCAGGATTCCATAGGATGGTGAAAGTGGAATCATAGCGCTATAACACTGGAATGTGGAAATGGTCAAAGTCCACAGGACGGATCAGAGCAGCGCTTTCAGGTCAAAAAACCAAAAAAAAAAAAAAAAACCCAACCAAGGAGCCTCGGGGGCTCTTGCTACACAAACTGAAGCCCTTGGCTGACGCCCCCTGCTCCTTTCCCGACCGAGTTCTTGGTCTCAGAGGGACTGCTCTCCCCCGTCGGATGGCAGATCCGCCACAGGAAAGTTTCCCCCTTTGCCTGCCGGGCCAAAGGCAACAGCCACACCGACAACTCCCACGGAGTGGCGTGCCCAGAGCGAATGGGCGACCGGGCGATCGCCGCTGCTGCAGCCCCGCCACTTTGGGAAGCAAGCGGAGCCCAGCTGCTCGCTCACCCCGGCAAGCAACTCTGTTCGCCGGCATGAATGAGAGTGAGGCAAACAGGGTGAGGGGATGGGGTCTTACCTCCCAGACGTCCCACTGCAGCGCCATAAACCCTGAATGGGAAGCCCTCTGTGTGCATATGTGTGTGTGTGTGTGGTGCGGGCGCGAGCGTCCAAGCAGTGCCCGGCTGTTCACTCGCCCCAGCAAGCAACTCTGACTCTGCAAGCCGGCATGAAGGGGAAAGGAACACTGAAGGGGAAGCCCTCCGTGTGTCTGTCTGTGTGTGTGTGTGTGGTGCAGGCGCGAGCGTCCAAGCAGCGCCTGGCTGTGCCCCGCTGCACACCTCCTCTCCCCTCCCGCCAGCGTGGGGTCCCCTCTCCTCACCTCCGACTTAATGCTCCGGCTCCAGCTCTCTCCTCTCGGTGTCCTCACCTCTGCCTTAACATTCAGGCTCCAGCTCTCTCCTCCCGCTCTCCGCACCTCCTGCTCCACCTCAGGCTCCTGCAGTGCTTTACCACCAGGCAGGGAAAGACGGGGAAACGCCCAGCATGCCTCCTCTCCCCTCCTCCCAGCGCAGGGGTCTCAGAAGCACTGCTCCCATTGGCTGTGAGGCCACCTTCTTTTAAAAGGGGGGGCAGGATTGAGGAGCCGCGACACCTGTGAAATGGTCGTTCGACCCCCAAAGGGGTCCCGATCCCCAGGTTGAGAACCACTGGTGTAAGGGGTGTTGTATGGAAAAGCTGGCATAGTTCTCCCAAGCCTAGCAGCAAAAACAATTTTGAGGTCTTGTATAGTTACCACTGGACTGTCAGCCAGTGGGCAATGCCTGCTGCTGTGCAGTTTCTCCCCTACTCTCTGATACGATTCTGGTGTGAGGAAATGAACCTCAGCCTTCCTGAGAAGCATGAACCATTTGAGCCTGTGTGTCACATGAAGAACACTGATATTCCCATTTAAACTCCCCTTCTCACCCACTTGGAGGGGGAACATTTGTACTTGTTGCCCTTAGCCCTTTGGGCTATGACTCATTAATTCTCATTAATGCCCACCACAAAGGAAAGGCAAGTTTCCCCAAGTTGGAGAATTCTTTTTCAGCTTGGGCAGAAATCAAAACTGCAGTATAATTGCAGTATAATTGCAGCTTTCTCAGGTAACTTTCTAGTAAAGTTAAGATGCATTTCAAAGAATTAAGCCATTTCTAGCCATCATATAAACCAGTGATGACCAGCTAGAAGACTGTAAAGATTTTCATTTTTGCACCATTGCAAATTGCTGTGCTAGGTACCAAATTTCCTCCAGTAACTTATATACCGGAGATGAAATCAATCTGAAGTAATTATGTGCAAAGCAGCATCAGATGCCATTAATTATACTGCTGATGGCTGCACAAGCAGTTAAAACATATTTCAATATCTCAAGCAGGGGTATATCATAAAACTTAGGAAGAGAATTCAAGCCTTGCCTGTTGAATGTTTACTTGCTTGGGAATTTTTATCATGCCATGATAACGAACAAAATTCTCTGTACGAGTCTCCAAAATATCAACAGAGTCAAAAACATGAATAAACTACTAATCATGGGGAGAAAACAACTATCAGTACTGCAAACATAAGCAATGTGCAAAGCTTGAATAAAAACAATTGCAGAAAGACCACTCACAACACCCCACTTTCAGCTGCATGAAATATGTTCAGCTTCTTCTGAACAGTCAAAACAATTAAACAAGTTCCTAAAGCAGAAGAATTCCACAGCAAAGGTGTCATCACCAAAAAGGTCTTCTTCCCCATCCTTGCCAACAATGGATCAAGAGCACTACTTCATCTTGAAGATCTCAATGAAAGAACACAGACACACACATATCCCACACCTGAAATGTGCTGTGATGCTCAGTCACTGTATAATCACATGCATGCCTTAATAATGCTTAAAGAATGCCTCTATATGAAACCACTCTGAACACACTGTCTGATTTTGTACGACAAGCACAGTCAGACCAGATTGGTACTTAGATGGGAGACTACCAAAAAAGACCTGGGATTTTTAGATAGGTCTAGGAAAAAAACTTGACTGAAACTGTGGACAACTGCTGTCAGTCAAAGTTAATAAGGGTGGATTAAAAGAACCAAAAATGTGACTCAGCAGAAGACATAGGTGAGCACACTCAGATGGTCAGAGCGCCAGTTTTAACTCCTCTGAACCTGGCATAGGCTGCATCACCACCATTTTGGAGAACTGAAATTGATACTTTAGCTGCTTCTGGTCAGTTCTGGAGGCCGTTTTTGTTTGTTTGCTCTAGGCAGAAACATTCTTCCTACAATAATTTTTCTGCTAAACTTTTTTTTTTTTTTTTGAGGAAGAGTCAGAAATTGAAAAGCTTGGTTTTGTGCCAAGAATGAAAAGGAACCCACCCTAAAGGCTGCATGTAGCCCCCAGCCCACATAATTTCACTGATTCTTTTGTTCCTAAAGCAAGGTAAAAATGTCATTAATTTGGATTTTCTTCTGCAGAGTGCACTTCATTCTTGCAAAGTCATTCAAATTAGATGGCAGAATACCACCTAGCTGCTACTGCTACTGCTTCTGCTTCTTCTTTTTTCTTTTTTCTTTTTGAAGAGAAAGCATTTTCACATGCTAAGTCTTAAACACACAAAACAGCAAGAATTCAATATCTGCTTACAAGATATACTTCAAAGTTTTGGCAGGCACACACAATTTAGGGCTTCTCATTTTCAAATCTATAGCCAAGTATTTCCTTCTGCGGTTGAGTTAATAGCTAAAAATATCACACACACCCCAACTTCATTTTCATCTTTACTGCTGCTACCACAACAGAAGTGGGTTTTTGATTTAGCAATCTCCAAAATTTAATTTAAATTTCAACATTAGAACATCCCAAAAAAATGTCAGAAATACCACATCATATAGGTTAGGACAGATATTCCAAACTTGGTCCAGATTACATCTAATGTCTTGTAGAATTATCCCTCCCTTAAAACCACACAGCCATTTGAAAGATGATTTATGCTTGCAGAGTTTATATAGGCTTTTTAGTTTACTCCACCTATTCTTTGTGTGAACCCAGGCCCCATTTATTTTCTGACAAAGAGAAATTCCCTAGAAACAAACACAGTTTTTTCATTGATCATATGCATGGAGCTTCCAGGGTACCAAAGATTTTACTCTAAACCAAATAGATTAGAAAGCTGGACAGTTGCACATTCCCTATAGCATCCTTTACTGTGCATTATATGGTGACAACTGTTTCCCTCATGGGACCAAAAGGGTATTTTAGATGGGAAAAGGTGGGAAAGAATACCATGTCCTCCTAGACTTGCATCTCGAAACGTATTTCTTTCTCCCTCTCACTAAACAGGATAAAACTAATCTTAAATACCTCCGTTACCATAATTGTATTTTAAAGGAGGGAGGGTTCCCTAGAATATAATTTTTTTTGAAATGTTTATATTTTATAGTGCAAGGATTGGATCAAATTCCATTATACTTAGAACAGACCCACTTGAATCAATAAGTCTCATTGGTTTCAATAAACCTCCTCTAAATTTGGATCCAAGTTTATAACTTTCTGAGATCCAAATATTTTTTTCATACAGGATTACATACTCAGCTACTTAAAAGAATCTGCATTAGTCAGAGGAAAATAATATTGTATTATTTAAGGAAACCATACAAAAGCTATTGCTCCTAATATTCAGCATACTTGCTTATTAGCTCTCTTTAATAAGTTCCATATTTTTCAGGAATCAGATTAATGATTAAAAATAACCACATTCCCTTCTCTAAATGGATAATGTTATCACCTGCAGCTGAAATGAAGCCGTTACACTACACACTGGATGTAATTGCATGCTAGAAGTCCACACACACCTCACATAGCTGAAAGACATGAATGGCTGTTGCAACTAGTTAGCTGCTGCAGTGAGTCACTGTGGTGGGTCAGAAACAATTTGCATCTCCTGCTTCCTCTGTTCAGCAAAGATAAATATAGTATAGCTTTAAAACTCAAATATTCAGCAGGAAGACTGATTAGGCAACCACAGCTACATAGTGAAGTGCCTTAGAAAATCAGCCAGCCTCTAAAATGTAGCACATTTTCTTACTTTAAGAGAAAGGAATAGTCACAGCTCACATGGATCTTTACACACATCAGAACCACCTTAAGTAACTCTGAACCACTGAATCAAATGAAATACTCTCCCTTGAGCTTTTTCTAATCTGGCAAGAGGATAACTCCATACTTCTCAGAAAACCTCACGTGCAGTTCAAGTTAGCTTCTTCCCTGGCCATTCAACAAAATGTAGAAAAAAGTGGTCAGTATTGGCAATTTTTAAAAAGCAGTTAATAATATAAATTGAAACCACATTACTGAGATACACGCACACATACATCTGTAAATGTTTGGTTCATCCTGGTACTGGGTAAGCCCCTCATGATGTGAAGCTCCAATATTAATTGCTGATAATTTGGGAGGAAACTGTTACTTTTCTGCACAACCCAAACAACGTCAAATTTAATGTTAGTGTTGCTTTATTTGAAATGTATTGGAAATCAGTTTTGCAGGAAACTATTTCATGAACTTCATAGTTAACATATAAGAAGAATATCCTCCATTCACCCCACACACACACACACACACACCACACACACAGATGAAAAATGTGAATTCTTCTCGTAGAAGCCTCTTGGAGTGGTTTGCAGCAAGACACAGGGCTTTTTTTGCCCCATAATCACCTTAAAAAGGGGGTTTACACAACTGGAAGTGGCCTTCTAACCACAGTGTTTGATTTCATTTTGGGCATGTTGTGGTCAGTGGCAGGCCCTGGGCACAGAAAATCATATGAATCAATTTTTTTATTGGATGCTTTCCTGCTAATGGCATAGAGGCTTTTGGTCATCATCTAATGATTCCCAGCACAGCTTACAGCTTGCTGATGCACCACTTTAAGGAGACAGAATTGTATTTGGTTTGGAAAGTATAGTAGTCAGAATGCTGGATAACGATGTAGAAGATCCATCACTTAAATTCTAGTAAGCCAAGAAACACATTGGGCAAACTTGAGTCAGTTACTTTTTTTCAACCCTATTTCACAGGGCTGTTGTGAGAATGAAGTGGAAACATGACAGCTACATCTGCTACCCTGAAATGCAAGACATACACATAAATAATAAAATGAAACCAAATAATGTCACGACATAGATGGATTTCCCCATTTTTATAAAATGATGACCTTCCTGGTTAGGCCTTCAGATCACTGTAGTAAGACTGCACAATGTTTACATTGCTTTGAATTTTTGATCTTTTTTTTTTTTTGGTAGATTTTTAATTATTTTTATGTTGCTTTTGTCATTGCAGTGAACAATTGAAACAACAACCATTTCCGCACAAGACTGTTATAGTGCTATGATTCCACTCTCAACATCCTATGGAATTCTGGGGTTTGCAGTTTTGGGAGGGGTGAAAGTGGAATGGGAGGGGTGAAAGTGGATGCTGAAAGTGGAATCATAGCGCTATAACAGTCTAGTGCGGAAATGGCCAACAACCTGAAACACGTGAGAAGGCTGGTTAAGAGGAATTCATTCATAATGGAGTAGAAGTATCATTCCAGGAGGGATACACATATTTGAAGTCAAATTTATACATATATAAGAGGTAATTTTCTTGAAAATCTAGGATAATTTTATTAATTTTATTTCATGTTTAAAAGATTATATATAGTGCATATTATGCACAACATATGCAGACAGAGTACAGTCCTCCCTCACATTCGTGGGTATGACCTTCGCAAATTTGATTATTCATAACACACTTACTTGCCTCTTCCCTCCTCTTCCCTTGCATTCCTCACCCCAGGTTTGCAAGGCTTGAGTTTAAAATGGACATTTTTCCCTTTTCAGTGAGTAAAGACTCCCGCCTCAACTGCTGAAGGTGTGTCCTCTCTGCCATGTGGCTACACATTCTGCTGGGTAATGGCTACTGATTGGTCAGGTGCTCTCTCTGTGCTCTTTACTCCTCCTTTCTCAAGATGGCTGCCGGAAGTAGCTAGAATGCCAGAACTCTGCTCTTCCCTGTCTGAGGGGAAAGTACTGATAAGCCCTTTACCTTCTCCTTTTTGTTCCCTCCAGGAACTCTCGGGTCAGAAGCAAAGGAATGGGAGGGGAATCAAAGGGGGAAGTTATTTGCAGTTTTTCCACTTTCATGAAGGTTCTGTGCCCTGAACCCTCGCAAATGTTGAGAGGCTACTGTATACTAATAAAACTACAAAATGAATATAAATAATAAAATAAAACACAACTGTAAAATATCCACTGGCCATTATGAATGGAAAGAATATTTTAAAACATTTTAAACATAGTTGAAAAACATGCTTTTTTCAAGTCTTGAGAAAATCCTAATGAGAAGAATCCTGCACTGACAAGAATCTCACAGTTGGAGACTTATTGCACACAAAATTTGTACGTGGTTGTTTGGCCCAGAAAACAGCATTTTCTGCAAATACAATAATATTTCTATGCAAAAGTACCATGCACTGCAGAGGAAAAGCTGTTTCCTGTACAGAAAATGCTGCAATTGGGGGCTTATTCTATGTAAAATTCACCTGTGGTTGATATGCACAGAAAACAGCATTTTCTGTACAGAAAACAGCTTTTTCTGTGATGTTTTCTGCACAAAATAACTTCAGATTTTGCACAGAATATGTCTCAAATTGTGAATATGTTTTAAACTGTGGTTTTTGGACTTTCTTACAGCAGGAAGAAAATCATTATTCATTGGTCCTTTGAGAACAAAATTAGTGAAGAATTACATCCCTTGTTGTTGTGTGCCTTCAAGCTGTTTCCGACTTATGGTAAGCCTAAGGCAAACCTATCACAGAGTTTTCTAGGGCCGAGAGTGTATGATGCACTCAAGGTCATCCCGTGAGTTTCCATGGCTGAGTGGGGAATCAAACCCTGGTCTCTAGGGTCATAGTCCAATGCCATGCTGGCTCTCTGATTACATTTCTACTGGCCATAAATATAAAACCAAACAAAGAGCTTGCTTACCTGCACAACCCCTGTACAGGAATCCAAAAAGATGCAGCCTTTGGGTTCCTTTGAAATCTTTTCATCTTTGTAAAAATTCATTATGTATGAATTGTCTGACAATTGTGTCAGCTGGAAATAACGCTTTTTGAATGACTACATGAAAAGAAATGAAAAACAGGATTAGCTTTTCTGGAAATTAATTCTGATGGATGTTTTATTTAGAGAAAGGATATTTAAATGGTTCTCATGGGTTTTCTGGGCTTTGTGGCCGTGTTCTATTAGTATTTTCTCCTGACATTTCGCCTGCATCTGTGGCTGGCATCTTCAGAGGATCTGGTGGCATGCAAGTGAGACAGAGTATATATACTTGTGTAATCTTCGGGTGGGAGAGAGCAATTTGCATATGTTACAGTTGGCCTGTGTGATGGCCTGTTGTTAAATGGGATATCCGCCAGGATTGTTTTGTTAGTCAGGGGATATGCATAACAGTGCAATAAATACATTAGCAATTCATTGTATTGTTCCCTGTAGAGGGACTTCCAGAGTCTGGGTGGTGTTCATTTGTATATTTTTGAGTCTTGATTTTAGTGTTCTTCAGTACGGGTAGCCCAATTTGTTTACTTTCCGAGTTTCTTCTTTCCTGTTGAAATTGTCCATGTGTTGGAACAGCAAATATCAATCCAGAACTACAGCTTTTCCTACAATTTTGGCAATTTCTGCCTGTACCTTTTCCCAAAATTGGTAAGAGATGTAGCTCCACCACAAGTGTAGAAAAGGTCTTAGTTAATCACAGCCCCTCTGATACTTCAATGATCTGTCACCAGCTATCCAAACAAGCCTTACTGGTGTGAAACACCATCTGTACATCATTTTCAACGTACCTTCACAAGTGTCTACAAAAATAATTTTCATTGGGTATGAGGACCATATCTGAGTCTGTGCTCTATCTTCCAGCATAAAACTCTTAGGTCATTTTACAGTCCTGGATGCCACAATTAGGTGTTCCCAGTAAAAAGGTATAGAAAGTATTCTGGGGGCTTGCTGTGTAACAAACTGAAGCTCTAGAAAACACACAACTTGACATATCTCTAGCCATCAAGCAGGTGAACCTGGTAATTTATCAGAGCCCTGGAAGTTAAATGGTATAAAGTTGCTACAGCAGTTTAGTACAGATACACTCACAGAAAACAACGAAAACCAAAAGGAGAAATACTGTGATCATAGGGTGAAAGATAGAATGGGGCAGATAGATACATACACAACAGTCAATACCGTCTTACCCGAACTGTAATGCTGTTGTTTACTGTGCTGTTAAAATTGCCTTTATAAAGCCAGCCAGATTTGAAAACTCCTGTCCCTCCTGCTCCACCACCTCCTTTTGAAGATGAGTGGGATGTTGTATCCTGTATAAAAAACACTGTTAATAATGAATTGATTTTTCTTTGAGGGGGGCTGAGTTGAAAATTGTCAGAAAATACTGTATGATTGAACACTTGCTGTCTGTTAACAAGTATCACCTCTTGGTGCCTTTAAAGCACAGATTTTTCTCTGATGCACATAGAATGACAAAATATGTTTGTTTCGATTAAATTTCTATTGAAAAGGGAAAATCACCACAATAAATAGTGCTAGCTTCACAGTGAGAAAGGGTGGGGGAGAAATATGCTTACTTCATCCTTGTCAATGTCTTCATGATCAATTTCAAAGGAATGTGAAGGAAGTTTCTCTGGTCTGCATTCATAGCTAGGACGAAAGAAATAGATTAAAATTAATCTACATAATGTACGATGAATTTTTTAATTTTTTTTACAGAGCCACAAAGGCAGACAATCTGAAGTCTACTTTTCTGTCACTTTTTAGACTTTTCTGTTTGACTATAAGTGCTAAGAATGTGGGTAAGACCTAGAGCTTGGAAAAGTTGTGGTTTGTGGTTTTCTAAAAATAGAATCCCCAGAACTCTCCAGACAGCACAATCATGTTTAAGATTGCCATGAGTGAATTTGTAAGACTTACTCTGGACTACAGGTAAGCCTCAGTTAATGTGTTTCTGGGCATTGCTTCTGTAACAGAAAACTGAGTACCAAAGGCAGAAATAACCTGGAAAGAATAGGGATAAGTTCCTTGTTGTGTGTCTTCTAGTCATTGCTGAATTATGGTGACTCCAAGGTGAACCTATCATTTGGTTTTCCTGCCAAAATTTCTTCAGAGGAAATTTACCCTTGCTTTTGTCTAAGGGAGTGAATTCCCCAAGGTCACCCAGGGGGTTCCATAGCTGAGTAGGATTTGAATCGTGGTCTCTAGAGTCTTAGTCCATTTCCACACTAGACTGTTATAGCACTATTATTCCACTTACAACATCCTATGGAATCTTGGGGTTTGCAGTTTAGGGAGGGGCTGGCTGGCCCCTCCCAAAACTGCAAAGCCCAGGATTCCATAGGATGTTGCAAGTGGAATAATAGTGTTATAACAGTCTAGTGTAGAAATGATCCTAGTCTAACACCCAAGCCACTATACCACCCTTGCTCCTACAGCACAAAAAAGGGCAATCCAACATGTTTCAGCAAACTCTTTATTGGACACTAACAATATGTCCACATGAAATGAAACAACCAGGTCCAGTAAGCCTTTCAGAAGTCAACATGTTCTAAGCCTTCTAGAGACCACTTGAAAGCTTCTTCCAAAATGCATCTAGGGGCGATTTTTTTTCTTTCACCAGTGTACATTTTTCTCATGTTTTTCATCATGGTGGCCAGATTTACAGAACTATGCTTTTTTCATATGTGGGATGTGGCTGGTAAGGCTTTCTTTCCAAGCTCAAGCTTTACTGCTTGGTTTGTTACAGACATGTTTCTGCAACCTGACACTGAGAATCTGTGTCTCTTCAACCCTCCATCACCATCTTCCTAACATTACCAAAAATGTCCAGCTAGACAGAAAACAAAAAGGAAAGCAGGAAGGTACTGTTCAGGCATCAAAAGATTTTGTAAAAAAGAACTTCTCTGCCATATGAGATACACCTGCACAAGTCAGAAAGTATAACAGTATTGTTCCCATAGAGAACTAAACTCTAAATATATGCTGAAGTGTAAAGACCACTGTTTGATCAATACTTGGAAATGTTCATTTTTGCAGTGGCAGCCAGTAGTTTCCATCTCAATTGAGTAGTAAATCTACTCTGGGTTTTAGTCTACATTTTAGAGGAGTTAGCCATAGTGTTGAACCTATTCTGGGGACAGAGATAACTACCATAGACAGCTCTTTTAAAGTTTAAATTCCCTCCTAAAGGAGATTAGACAGGCCTGCTCCCTGCTATCTCCTGTCACTAGCTGCCAAAGAACTTTTTATTTAAGCAAGCATTGGATGATTAACATGTCATGCAAAACTGTGGGTGCACCAAATGTTTATTTTTATTGTTATGCCTTTTAAATTATTTTATTCTGTTTTAAATTATGGGTTTTGTACATGGCACATAATTGATTTTTTTTCAGTGTTGTATGGTTGGATTCTCAGTTATACCTTGCTCCCAAAGGCAAGATATAAATTAAGTAAATAAACAAACAAGATGATGATGATGATAGTGAAAGCCCATAATTTGGATAAAGCTGATATTATTTATAATACAGTAGTAATTCTTGTTCCTGATAGGGTATTCCATGAGTTTTCCAGCTGTTCAAAAAATATTCATACTTGGCCAAGTTGCTATGTGTTTCCTTAAATATAGCTTCTTACAATTGTAAGAAGTCAATGATTTGTTGAGGACCTACACTGATGACTAAACACACAGTTCCCTGACATTTCACTTCTCCATTTAGAGGAGAAAAGAATGGGTAAATGGGTCCCTTCAAGTCAGGAAATGATCAACACCATTTGCTCACTTCCTCTCAGAGCTATATGCAGAACAGAAGTTCCCACTATCTATTGAAACATGCATCTGAGTGCAGTTGACTCTGCCACCAATCTATACATCCTCCACGAGTGTGTGAAAGAACTCGCCAGCACAACATGCCTCCAGGGGAGGAAACAATTGAATCTTCTCAGTTCAGTGCTTCAAGGATTCAATCATGCCTGCAGTACTAACACCACTACCCAGTTTTAACTCATGTGACCCACAGGGGAAAAACAAAACAAAGTCAAGGTACTGATTTGTCTTGAAAAATGAAAACATTCCAGGTTCTGTTGGATTTAGCCCAACATCCTTAGTATGTTCAGACATGGTTAAAAAAAGGATGTGCTGCAAGGATGATACTCTTCTAGGTCATTTATTTATTTGTTTTTGAACCAGACTTTCAAAAATATGAATCTTTTCATCCAGGCAGTAGCTTACTGCAATATAACAGAAATTACAATGGTTCCTTTGTCCAGCAGCACATGGAGTGAGTGCTTATCTAGACAAGAGACAATATGGCCAGTGGGCAGAAAGACCAGTCCTTTCTTCTAGTTGAGGCTGGGATGCAAATACCCAGAGAGGCATGGAAGCTGGTGTGTGTGTGTGTGTGTGGCAGGGGGGCGGCTGTTCCAGAGATAAAAGTATATCCCAAGATACATACAGAAGGCCTAAGTTTCTTGAAAAAAGGGAGGAGGAGGAGAAGAGTAGAGGAAAAGTATAACAGCTATGAAAAAAAGAGGGAAGTGAGAAAGAGAGAAAAAAGAAATAAAAAAAGAGGAATAAATCCCCCAAGAAAGACAATTAACCCTTGAAATTGATTATATGAATCAAGTGCATTGTTTTAACTTTAAAAAAAAACTGTTTTGCAAAAAACAAAGGGCTCAGTGGGAAGAAAATCCACGAGAGGCCAAAGTGATCCTTGATCTATTGGTTGCTCTGTCTCTGAGAACTATATCGTGAAGCCACAGTCTCACAAGGTTCAACAGGTGGGGAAGATCTGAGTGTGAAATTCTCCACTTAAGATTGGTTAGACTGTTAAGGGGATGTGGGTATAGACTTTTAAAGCAACTAAAACAGCAGGCAACAAAACAGTGAAAACCCTGTAAAGTCAATGCTCACTCTGGATTTGTATAACCATGTGTTGTTGTTGTTGTTGTTGTTGTGTGCATCTTCAAGTCATTTCTGATTTCTGGAAACCCAAAGGCAAAGGACCCAACCTGAAGGAATATGGTGACCCAAAGGCAAATCTATAATAGGGTTTTCTGGGGCTGAGTGTGATGTGCCATAGCTTACCCAGTGGGTTTCCATGGCCAAGCAGGGAATTGAACCCTGGTCTTCAGGCTCATAATCCAGCTCTCTAACCACTATACTGTGCTGGGTTTATAGAGGTGAAGCTAAGACATTCCATGATCCCAACCAGAATTTGGAAATGTAACTTATCTGCATTACAACTGCCAGCACCTTCCAGCCAGTACAGCTACTAATCATGCTGGTTGGTGGATTCAAGGAGTTGTAGTCCAAAGAAGTAACTTTTCCATGATCTTCCCACAACATGGCCAGATGGATTATTTAAATCTTAGCCAAATTGCACATTCATACCAAGGTTAACACATAAAAAAATAACTGTTGTGTTCTTCCCAGCAGTTACAGTATTTACAGCTTAAGAAGTCATAGGCACTTTTATTTTCTTTTTCCTTTCTTTTATACCCCTGGAAGTTGTCAGGAAGTACCAAGCTAAAGTCTTGATGTGTCAGTTTGCCTTCTGGTGATATAAAGACTTATGAAAAATACAGTGGGTAGTAAAGATGGGTTACTGTGCATCATTTGTATGCATGCAGCACTTAGCGAAGACCAAAAATAATGACTGTGAAAAAGAATAGGTTAAAATTCTACCATAACTTATTCTGTAAAATTAATCTCAGAAAATTTCTCTTTCATAGCAATGAGGGTTTTATTTTCATTTTTTTTCCTACAAAAAGTAGGTATCTTAAAAGTAGCTTATCAAAGAAGGGGAAAAGGTTTGGTAGAAACTGAGATTGGTCAGAATGATCTTTTGAGGTAACTCCACAGTCAGTAGCTCTTGAAATTAAGGAGGAAGAAATGAGGGAGGTTGGTGGGACCTGAGGCTCAGAAAATATCTATCTAGAAAGCATAGTCTCACTCCTGCCTTAGAGAATATAATACAGAGCTATGTCTGCGTGATCAAAACAAACTGCTTGAGTTAGTGGATGAAGGTTCAGTCAAGCTGAGACAAAATCAGACTGAGGAGAGAGAGCCAAGTTTGAGTTTGATCCTGAGGAGCAAAGACAAAGGCAACTGTGAAGGCCTTGAGACAAAATTCCAACTCACATTTTAGTAAATAAAAAGAACCAACTGAAAAGTAAGGGAATAAAGTTACTCAGTGCAACTTATATAGTTGTAGACCCAGAAGAAAGAGGAGAAGTTTTCCTTGGCATAGAATGAGCACAGACAGTGTTTGCTGGAATGGAAAGAGGCCACCACTTTATTGGTTACAGATGAAGGTTTGACCTAGCATGGGTCCAGAACTAAGCACTGTTCAACCCACTTGATGGCCAATGGAAACTAATTCATCCAGCCTGCTTGCTAAGTAGACATGAAATGACAGATGTGGGATTCCACAAGGCTGGAAGCCACTGTGTGGTTACCCTTCCACCTGGCAATAAGAAAGGGCCAACTGCCCCTTGTGTAAGCATGACCTGCTTGCCTGCACCCTTAAGGGGATTCTTGCACTGGGTCTGATGCATGTGTATGTTCCATCCCCTACAGATTTCATCTGGGCCCATACCAAAATGGCAGAAGTTATGACAAAATACAGTTTCAGATGTGCTAAAGAAGTATAAGGCCAGACACACAACAATAGCTTAATTCCAGAACCTAGGCGAGGTGGGTGGGAAGAAGCTCAGAAGCTGACTGACAGCTGCTGAACCAAGGAGCCTCATTATATGCTCTGAATGTGAACAAGAATCAAGCCTGTGATCCAGGAGTCCACTTCTAGCCAGCCAGACTGCATCTGATTGGCTGGTATTGCTGCCCTTCCAAGAGCATGCAAAACCACAATGGCTCCTGGAAAGACAAACACACTGTAAGAAGATGGCATGCTGCCACCACTTGCTTCAGCCATGGACCACAAAATTCTTTATTAAGTAGGACACTTTTTATTACCTCCCAAAATATCAATATGAAGACCATCTAGTTACTCAATGTTCTCTACCAATAAAGAGGCTTGTGAACTACAAACGGGATGGACAGAGTCCTGAATTTACAGCTGTGTCTTATATTCAGAGTAGTTGATGCCAAACTTTCTTTCTTTCTTTCTTCTCAGCAAGCACAATGACCATTCAGGGTACAACCAAGGGCCTTTCTGTACTACACTGTTTTAGTGCTATTATTCCACTTTCAATATCTTATAGAACTCTTGGGTTTATAATTTACTGAGGCCAAAGAGCTCTCCGGCTGAGAATTCTAAATACCCCTCCCTAAACTGCACCAGCATTCCCTAGGATGTTGAAAGTGGAATAATAGCACTAGAACAGTGTAGTGCAGAAAGGCTCCTAGTATCACTAAGCCACCTGACAGAGTCACCATGGAATTTTTGCAGCTCTTCACTTTCTATCACATCTAGAGATGTAAGTTTTCATGAATTTCATTCTCATGGGCAAGTAAAAATAATTTAACCATTTTCCCCCAATTCAAGAAAGGCTTCAAGGCTGAAACAATATTATTGGTCATTTTACCTAATTTAAAAGCTATAGGTCATAAGCATGGGTAGAATATGAAAAATACAATATAAAGCAGACATGTGAAAAATGTGGACACCCCAGTTTTCTAACCTCATTTTTGCAGTCCCAGTACTAGAACTGAACTCATAGTCTAATCACTCAAATATCTACTCTTGATTTTCCTCCAGCCTCTCAATGTCAGTAGTCTGAATTCCACCATAATTCTGTGTACTTCTCTGGAGTAAGTCCCATTCCACAACACTAATAGTTAGATCAGAGTGGAAATCTTAGGTTTGTAATGGCTTGAGTCACTGTATGAGCACTAAATAAGTTTCCAAATAGTGTGAGATTTAAACATTATTCTATTTTGATTGTCATAAGGATATGCCTTTGTACTACTTTTGTCTTTTATCCAGTTTTATTCTATTTATAGCTGTAGATTCCACTTCATGCTTTGCTTTTATGTCTGTTTGGGAATCATAGGGCTGTGGATTATGTAGGATGGCTTTTTGCTAAATTACAATAAAGTATGGAATGCAGTGGGATGGCACTTCTGAATAAACATGCCTAGGACTGCTCTGTTTCTTTCTTTCTTTTTTTTCTTAGCGAGTCAGAAATTATTGTTGATTGACTGCAGTTCACTCTGTTACATACCATGAGCCACAAACTGGGGAGATGGAGACTGCAGTCCTTTCCACACAAATATCAACACCCCCCCCAAAAAAGATCATTTTAGTGACTTTATTGTGGACTGTGGGAAAAGTTTGCTGTTGCTGCTATTGTTAAACTATTTGGAGTCATCCTTGGCTCCAATGTGGACCTACAGTAAATCCATCAACAATCTACTGGCAGACCCCAGCCCACTTTCTGTGTGTCCCCTAAATGCCTTAAGGCAACAGATCCTATCTTATCTCAAAAGCTAAGCAGGGTCAGCCCTGGTTAGTAATTGGATGGGAGACCACCTTTGAATACCAGGTAATGTAAGCTATATTTCAGGGGTAAGAACTGGCAAAACCATCTCTGAATATTCCTTGCATTAAAAAAATCCTTATGAAATTAACAGGCTCACCATAAGTTGACCAGTGACATGAAGACACATAAGCATGTGCACCCAAGGCAGCAGGTCTCCCAGAATACTTATGGTGCTGGTTCTATAGGCAGCTATTAGCATATGTGGTGGGACTGCCCGATTGTCATTTTCTTCTGGGGTTTAGCTATTCAAGAACTTTCCTCTATATTGAAAATGTCATTTGTGAAGGATCTGAAGTTACGCCTGCTAGGTCTTTATGAAAGAGATAATAACACTATTTTTATATAAGAACCTTGTGATATTCTGCATTGTGGCTTCTCCACTGGTAACAGCACAAGGGTGAAAAGATGGTCACAACTGTTTACCATCTGTATGGTATTTAAAAATATGGTTTATAGACTACAGAAATATCATATCAAAATGTTTTATTGCGTAAAGGAAATGTTAAACCATATGCTTTTCATTTAAGTTGGTACTCATCTATTCAATATTTTATGAGGAAAACACAGATACTAGCATTCTAGATAAATATAGGGTAGAATGATAAATATAAGGGGAGTTTGAAGGGGGAGGACTAATTTGGATAATTTGGACCGTTCTATCTTATTATGGATGCTATTATTACAATGTTGTAATTTAAATAATAGTGGGAGGTCTGAAAAAGAACTAATTTTACACCACTCTTCTACTTTTCTTTGTTGTAGTATTAATTGCTGGAGGGGATAATAGGGAAAGGGAATATTGCTATTTTTGTTTGATCTTATGCTGTAAAATTTAATAAAGTAAAAAAACAAAGGAGTAAATATTGTGCTTGCATTCCCGTGCTTTCTATTTATATATTTGTAAATAAACAAAATGTTACAAAAAGACAATAATTATCCAGAGTTTATCGAAAGAAGGTAAACCTAGTTACTCCTAGTACAGTAAACATGGAGAAGTTACTTTTTGACTACATTTTCCCAAATCTCCAGCCAGGATGGCCCTTAAGGGGTTCCAGGACTTGTAGTACAAAAACAACTTTTTGAGATTTTATCCAAGAAATTCTCACTGTTCAGAACAGTACCCATGATTAATACAGCTTTTCCTCCAAGCTGATATTAGGGCTTGATGTCAGAAAAGTTTCCTTATTCATATCAGTGTTAGAGGGGTACCATACACACAATATAGAAATGTGCAAAGAGATCAGCTTTATTGAAATGGCCAGGGCCAGCCTCATATAGATGGGAATACCATGTATGAAACACTTCACTTTAAAGGGACTTTGGGTTGAAGCAACCCAAATCAGAGCAACTGTTCAAGTAAACAAGAGGTAGAAAGGGCACATGCTTCAGCACAGAGCTTGGAAACATGACTTTTGTTGTAGTACAGTTAGTCATTGTGTCCGAGGGATTATAGGGATTGTAGTAAAAAAAAAAAAGTTTCAAAGCTGTGGGTTAGCTGCAACATGCAATGAAGAGAATTCCAAGTGCAATCCATGGGCCACAGTATCTCCATCTAAAAAAGTCTGGGAAAGACCCATCACTATGAACCACAGCCACTCAGAGTAAACAGTCCTGGACTACGCAAGACCAATATTCTGGTTGCTACAAGACAGATATGTAAATTGAAAATGTTATACATCGTAACAATAATATCACTCAGCATTTATGAGTTCACGATGCTTCCTAAGTCAGTACCCCTTCCTTGTAAGAACTCAGTGATACAGGCCCCATTACTATCTTTACATTGTAGATGAGGGCCTATTTGCCCAAAGTAACATAGAGCAGCGCTCTGTGTTTGGCTATCTAATGAGGGGAAATGGCAGGGTTCCCTCCACTCCTGCCAGAATGCCAGGGATCGGCATCCTATTTGTACCCAATAGCTACTTTTTTTTTCTTGCCACAGACTGGTAGCCACTATCTCACTGGCTCATAGACCTCCCAGTTTGAACAGCAATGATCCAGACAGCTGAAGAATGAAAATAAAATCAAGAATGCCCATGTTCTTTGTTTTCAGTTTTACCTATACCAACACATAATAAGTGATTATCATCATCCTTGAAGAACTACTACTGTACAACTACCTTTGAAGATCAATTGAAATGATATGAGTTCCTTAAAGTGAAATGAATGACAGCTCTAGCATGAAAATACTTTGGATATGGTGCTCTCAAATAACTTACTGGATGCTGGAGGCAGCTCTAATATATTCATTTAGACGGAGATATCCAAATACTTTTTTTTAAGAAAAAATACCACGAAAAAAAAATACAGAGTTGCTTACCATGGTAAGTGTCTAAAATCTCCCGAGTATTGTTCATATTCGTAGTCTACAATATGCCATTGAGAACTGTAATATTTACATGCCTAAAATAAAGAAGAAAGAAAAGTTGTAGTTAGATTCAGTGGGGAAAGAACTGCAATCTAGCATGGATGATCCACTGAAACAAGACACCAGGCACAGATCTCATTTGTGGAAGCAATTCCACACATCCAAGACATTTTTATATGAGGAACAAATACAGCTAGCACAGAGCTTAGAAAAGACCATGTTTTGGAATACATCAGAACTGACCAACCAGCATGGCTCCTGACCATGCTAGCTAGGACATTTTGAGAGCTGTGGTCGCCAAAAGTAACATTTCCAAATTCCGGTCTGCCTCATGCAGTGGGACTGCACCTTGTATCAGAGCTTAGGCAAGTTATAGTTTTGAACTTCAGTTCCCACAATTTCTCAGACAATTGAGCCAATAGTCACACTTTCTGGAAGATTCTGGCAACCATGGGAAGGGGGCAGACCTTTTCCAAATTTTCTCCGTGTGTTTCACATTCCTGATATAATTGCAGGGACCTAAATTTATGACTATTTCATATTTGCATGCAAAGATGAACAATTAATGCAAGGAGTTTTTGTGTGGGTGAATATTTCTGCACAGTATTCTCTCTATATCGGACACAAAGTGTTCCAGAGGACTTTTCAGGGCAGAAAGATATGTGACCATTTGGGATATGTGAATATCAGGAAAAAATTGCATGAAAGTCTCACTGGTCTATTATTTTTCCTGGTGGGGTTTTCTGATTGTTAGGAAACCAATTTTTCAACAGAGGAATGAATGACTGAGAATATTCTTTATATTCTTAACTGATGAACTGTGTGTGTGTGTGTGTGTGTGTGTGTGTAAAAGAGGGAGGGAAGGAGATAAACTGACTCCCACACCTACTGAAGAAAACTACTGTAGAGTTCTTGTGTGTGGAGTTGGACAGGGGCAGTGAGTGCATGTGTATGAGTATCTGTGTGGACATTGCTCATTATGAAGTCTCTTACTATGATGAAAAATCCTTCAAAATAATTATTTCACTCATCTGATGTATACCCTATCCTTCTTCAGGAAAAAAAAAAAGACCAGTGTGATTTTAGGCATGTGTATGTCTGTGCGTAAGCATAACTCATTACAGATCCTTATAACAGGATTTTCCACTCTCAAGAACTCTGGATTATGCGTGTCATATATTTTGCAGCCTATTTGAATACAATATGTACTGTGCTGATATTTACTGCCAGTTTTGTTGTCACATGAAGATTTCATTCCTATCAAATGAAGACCCCCTCCAAAAGAGTAGGAAAATACTCATGAAAAAAATCCATCAAAAGTGGATAACAAAGAGAATGTAGCATATTAAACCAGTCAACCATTTATTGTATTTGACTAAAAGCCATTGTAACATACAGTTTTAGACCAACTCCTGGCAATAATGGTTAAAATACATGTCTGGAATTAACAATGGCACAGGATGTAAAAAGTAACACCATTGTCTAATTAGAAGTGGGACTAGAGTTACAGTAATATGATTTATGCCTTGCTGTTTCAGCTGTCTTGGCTCTTCGCGATGTATCTTTGCCATAAGAACGTAGCAACGGAATTCATTATAAGTTGGCAACTAGGAAATAGTAATAAAAATGAACTGCATAAGTTGTTCTTTAAATTAAATCAAACTTTTGCTCTGTGGAAAGTGATCTACAGAACAGCCCTCAAAAGGAGAGAAAAGTTATTTTTCTACCACAATACCCAGAATCCTGAGCTATCCTTATCACTGGCCATGCTACCTGAAAAAGTAGAGTGGTGGCGACTTCAGTGCTGGACTATGGCTTTTGAGGCCCCTCCCTAAACTGCAAACCTCAGGATACCATAGGATGTTGAAAGTGGAATAACAGTGCTATAACAGGCTAGTGTGGAAATGGCACTGGGTTCAATTCCCTGCTCAGCCATGGAAGCCCACTGGGTGACCTTGGGCACATCACACACTCTCAGCCCCACAAATCCCTGTGATAGATTAAGTTTAGGGTTACCATAAGTTGGAAAAACTTCAAGATCAAAAAAGTAGCTTTTTAAACCTTTGTTTAAACTAGTAATCTCATTGACCCAAAAGCACCTTTTTAAAAAATCAAAAATGGTGCCCATGTTAAGAGTTCAGAACTGACCACTTAGTGGAGAAAATATATAAAATATTGCTAACTTTCCAGATGGAACAAGAGACTGTCAAAGATAATATGATAAAATGGGCTCAAAATGTTGGACGCTCAATATCACTAGAAAGTTGGGAAAACTCATGGGAAGATGTAAAAAAGTTTTGTAAGGGTATAAGTTTAAAAGAAAATTATTATAAAATATATTATAGATGGTATTATACACCAACACAAATAGGAAAAAATCAGTAAAAATACAAAAAATACATGTTGGAAGTGTTCAGAAAAACGTATTCTGTACCACATATGGTGGACTTGTGATAAAACTAAGAAATACTGGAAGAACATACATGACTGTATTACCAGAGCCTTACAAATCAATTTCCCAATGTACCCAGAAATATATTTGTTGAACATGTTAGATGCCAAATATTTTAAAAGGAAGTCATTGTGGAAAATGGTTATTTATATGGTCACAGCAGCCAGGATTGTATTTGCGCAAAAATGGAAACAAAAAGAAGTTCCAGATATTGAAGACTGGTTGTGGAAACTATATGAATTATGGGAAGTAGACAAATTAACATCGATATTGACAGAAAAATCTAAAAATCAAATTAATGAAAAATGGAAGTTAATTACCCCTCTCTGGGAAACTAAATGGGGGACAACGACTGTGACTAGATTAAATATAATAGAATGATTACTTAAAAGAGAACCACTTAAGTCATGGCAATTGGAGAGATTGAAAAGGTTGAGATAGAAACTTTGAGAGGTAAGAATGTTGTTGAAAAGTGGAAAATATGATTTAAGGTAGAGGATAAATGTTAAAGTACTAATTAAAGGGGAAATTTGTTGGTCAAATGACAGTGAAGATACAACTGACTATGAAATAAGAAGTAGAAATAAAGGAAGGTTTTAGGTAGGTATAAAAAATATTGTATTTTGTATGGTTGAAGCACTGATGTTGGATATAAAAATTAGATACATATGAAATAAGATATGATATAAATGATTTAAGAATAAGGATATGAAGTTCTATGAAAATATATGGAAAATTATGTCTAATATGTAAGAAAGTATAAGTATGTACATAATACGAAGACAAGATATTATTTAATTATGAGATTTTATTTAATAAAAAATATTTTAAAAAAACAGGCCTTTTGGTAACCTGATAAGCTTTTCTTTTTAAATATGCAGTAGGTTTTTTATAATTTTTTTAATTGAAATATGTGTTAATCAAACCAACAATCAATATATATTAAACTAACCAACACTGACGCCTTGGTTACAGGGACAGATGTGGCAAGATCCTTTTGTGGAAGTGACTGTGTTGTCCTTGAGTTTCTTATACAGTGGAAAGGGGAAGTTAAGCATAGTCAGACACACATTCTACACTTTAAGAAAGTGGTTTTCAGCAAACTTGGGTGAATACTGGAAGTGATCCTATAGTCAGGGGTACTAAAAGAGAAAGGAATTAATGAGTTATGGAAGTTTCGTAAAAGTGAGATATTGAAGCCACAATTTCTAACAATTCCAATGAAAAGGAAAAATAGGAGGTGTCTAAAGAATCTAAAAGTTTCAATGGAGCTAAAATTTAAAAGAGACATGTACAAGCAATGGAAAAAGGAGGAAATTACCAAAGAGGAATTCAAACAAATAACCAGTAACTATAGAGAGAAGCTCAGAAAAGCTAAAGCACTGAATGAGCTCTGGCTTGCTAGAGAGGTTAAAAACAATAAGAAGGGCTTTTTTGGTTACGTCCATAGAAAAAAAAGAACAAGGAAATGGTAGGGCCTCTACATGGAAAGGATGGTGAAATGCTAACAGGGGACAGAGAAAAGGCAGAACTACTGAATACCTTATTGGCCTTGGTTTTGTCCCAAAAGGAAAACAGTGGGGAAAATTGAGCAGATGATGTGGTAGGGGAAATGCCGCAAATCATAGGTAAAGTGGTAGTACAGGAGTACCTGGCTACTCTAAATGAATTCAAGTCTCCAGGACCATATGAGCTACATCCAAGAGTACTAAAAGACCTAACAGAAGTAATCTCAGAACCACTCACAATAATCTTTGTGAATTCCTGGAGAATGGGAGAAATCCAAGGAGACTGGAGGAGGGCAAATATTGTCCCCATCTTCAAAAAGGGAAAAAAGAGGAACCAGACAATTACTGCCCAGTCAGACTCACAACAAGTCACGAAAGATTCTAAAGCAGATCATTAAGCAGACAATCTGAAACCACTTAAAAAGGAAGGCTGTGATCACTAAAGGTCAATATGGGTTTCTCAAAAACAAGTCATGCATACTAAACTTATTTCATTTTTTTAGAGTTATTAGCTTGGTAGATGAAGGGAATGCTGTGGATAGAGCATATCTTGATTTCAGTGAGGTCTTTGACAACATTTCCCATCATACTCTTCCAAACAACCTGGTAAATGTGGGGAAGACAATGCTACTGTTAGGTGGATTTGTAACTGGTTGATGGCTGAACCCAAAGGCTGCTCATCAATGGCTCCTCTTCATCCTGGAGAGAATGACTAGTGGGGTGCCACAGGGTTCTGTCCTGGGCCCACTGCTATTCAAGATCTTTATCAATGACTTGGATGAGGGAATAGAGAACATTCTTATCAAATTTTCAGATGACACCAAATTAGGAGAGGTAGCTAATAGCCCCAGAAGACAGGATCAGAATTCAAAGTGATCTTAGCAGATTAGAGAGCTGGGCCAAAACTAACAAAATAAATTTAAACAGGGAAAAGTGTAAAGTACTACACTTGGGAATAAAACAATAAAATGCACAGATATATGATGGCAGACACCTGGCTTGACCACAGTACCTGTGAAAAAGATCTAGAAGTCTTAATAGACCACAAGCTGAACATGAATCAGCAGTGTGATATGGCAGCTAAAAAAGCGAATGTGATTCTGGGCTACATCAATAGAATTATAACGTCTAGGTTGAGGGAAGTGATAATACCACTCTATTCTGCTTTGGTCAGACCCCACCTGTAATAACATATCCATTTCTGGGCACCACAGTTCAGAAAGGACATTGGCGAGCTGGAACGTGTCTAGAGAAAGGCAACCAAAATGGTAGAAGGCCTGGAAACCATGCCCTATGAGGAACAGCATAGGGAGCTGGGCATGTTTAGCCTGGAGAAGAGAAGTTTAGGAGGTGACATGAAAGCTATGTTTAAATATTTGAAGGGATGTCATATGGAGGATGGAGCAAGCCTGTTTTCTGCTGCTGCAGAGACTAGGACATGGAGCAATGGTTTCAAACTTCAGGAAAATAGATTCTATATAAACAATAGGAAGAACTTCGTGATGGTAAGAGCAGTTCAACGGTGGAATGCACTGCCTCAAAGTGTAGTGCAGTCTCCTAAACAGAGGCTGAATGGCCTTCTGTCAGGAATGCTTTGATGGTGTTTTCCTGCATGACAGGGGACTGGACTCAGTGGCCTTTGTGGTCTCTTCCAGCTCTATGATTCTAAACATTACAGCCCAAAAGGGTCCCCAAGGTCATACACAACTTTTAGAATTGTTTGATATGAAACAAATCTGTGTATAAATAGAAAGCATCTTCAAAACAATCCATTCTAAAGCACCATAAAAAGTAAACAAAGGTAAAACATATTTTTTAAAACTACAAGAATTCAAATTTTACAGAATTCTACACTGAGCAGTCATCTGCTTATTTCTTCAGTAAACAAATGTGTGTAAAGTCCATACAGCAACAACAGTCTGTTGATAATATAATAATATATACTATTTTCCCATCTTTCTTAGTTTCTGTCTTGTAAACAATGAGTGAAAGAAACAAGCTTACAGTGGATGTGTGTGTTTGTGAGTGCACATGTACGAATGAATGAACTGAAAATACCACTTTCTTCCATTTAGATTTATAATTTTTGGTAAATAAAATACAGTAATGTTAACAGTGTGCTTGACTTAGAGACCTGAACTGCAATCTTGTTAGAGGCCAGAACCATTAAATAACCTCTCATGTCATGGGTTGCTCCTTTGAAAAATTAAACAAGAGCCCCTGTCTAACAGCAAAACTGTACACATGAACAAAAACATAGTCATCAAGCAGCCTATATATTATGTGGGACACACAAATTATTACATTGCTAAAAGTTAAATAATCTCTGCAGTTATTTTATGGCAATATGAGTTATGCTAAGAAACTATGGTGAAGCACAACAGAATTAGCCCCTTGTCTGTGGATGAGCAGGTGGACAAGCACAGTATATCTGTAGTTTAAGTTTCTCTCCAATTAAACTGGTGAACATCTGGCCCATGATAAGTGTTTATTTGAGTAGCACCACTATGTATACACTAGCATATAAGCAAGTGAAAAGGCTCATTCACTGAATTGGATCAGGGACAGAACACATCCCACATTTTATTCATTGCCCATCTGGCATGTGGACAAAAATGCATTCTTCAGGAAAAGGGCAGTTTTTAATTTTTTCCTTTGGGGTATCTGTTACTATTCATTATATGTTAAAGAATGTTATAGTCATACATCCAGTGAAGGGTCAACAGAGAGTTAAGTCTCAACAGAATGTCCTATCCATTTGTGTCCTTGCAAACAGAGCATGTGTACAACTAATCACAGTACTTTGAGATATAGATTAACGGAAAGGGTTGTATTCATAGAGATCAAAATATTTAAACAGAACAAATGGCACATTCAAATGATTTTAAGAGACTTGTTTAAAAAACTTACAAAGCAAGTTATATAGAGTTGTGCCAGTGTTGGACTGGATTCTGCCATGGGTGTGCACATGCTAAAGAAACCTGTGAAACAGTGTGCAAAACGTTCCAGGAAGCTAACTCCCTGCAAGTCCACCCATCTATAAACTGGGCAGATCATTACAAATCTTAGATATGGAAAAGAAGAACATTTTCCCAGATTGTTTGGCCCTCCTACGAGCATTGCTAAAGGAGCACAGTAGAGAACTGGAGCATGACTTAAATCACAAAGGGTCTGGTGACATTCTGACTTGCTCTTCCTGATGTCAATTATGGCATATATCAGCCAGGAAGAAAGACTAGGGGGAAACAAAGGACTTTAAACATTCCTGCCAAAGAACACTGGAAGTTTCCCTTAGATTAAACTCAGATTAAACTCACACTTAAACAGATTAAACTCAGGTTAGATTACTTTTCTTTCTTTCCAATATAGAAGAGAAAGGGGTTGTAAAGTAGCAAATTAGCAAACAACATGGAAATAATAAAACAATATCCTGGAATCAAACTAGTAAGCAAGGGTCAGCCCTACAAGGGTGAGTTAGTTGCTCCAGGGGATAGATTTAGGGTGTCACGAAAGGGCAGCATATTTTTAATTACTTATTTGGGAGTGGTTTTGTGCTTGCTGCTTGTAGGATTTTCTGTCTCATCTGCAAACTAACTTGTCTGGCTTTGGACTATGAACTTTGACATGGCTAGGATGGAGCATCATTTACCGCTTTGACTCACACAATTAAATTTATGTGAGGCTGGCCCTGTAGTGCAATATATTAGGAACTCTGTCTCTTCTTTTGTCATCCTCCAAACAAGTGCTGTATACTGCTTCTTGCCAAACACCTTCCTGCAGCAGAATCACAGTGCCCCTAACCTGGCTGGTCAAAAATTAACACAATTAATGGATCATCTAATTTTGATAGAATAGAAATCTGACCTACACTGCTGAGCAACATTTAGAAAAGAGAAAACAAATTAACTGAACCAGAACTGAAGAACATTCCTGGCAAGCAATGGAGCTCCACTTGAGTTCCCTTTCTTTTATAGCATATAACTACTATTCATAACATACTTCTTAGATCCCAACCTTTGATTCTCCCAAAGGGTAAAGTAATGGACCAAAGATAGTTTTATATATAATGCTAAAACCCCAGAAAGAGTATAGAGAATATACAGAACCCCAGAAAGCCTTGAATACAGAAACAACATTAGATACCGTCATGTATCATTTAGAGCAGTGGTTCTCAACCTGGGGGTCGGGACCCCTTTGGGGGTCGAGTGATCATTTCACAGGGGTCGCCGCTCCTCAATCCTGCCTCCCCTTTTAAAAGAAGGTGGCCTTACAGCCAACGGGAGCAGTGCTTCTGAGACCCCTGCGCTGGGGTTCAAACTGCAAACCCCAGGATTCCATAGGATGGTGAAAGTGGAATAACAGCGCTATAACAGTCTAGTGCAGAAATAGCCAGGATGACTTTCTCCTCTCGCTTTTGTTGTGCGTGGACCCTTGGCGCTTGCCACATGCACGTGTTGTGTTCTTCGCCCTGACTGTCATGCATTCTTCGCTTTTTGTATGTTCAGGGTCCGCACGCCCTTTAAGGGAGGGAGGAAGGGAGGGAGTGAAACAAAACGCATCTGCTTATGCCGCCGCCATCTTTCCTCTCTCCCTGTCCTTTCCTCCCTGTGCCTCGTGTAAAATGTGGGCTGTTTCGGCATTGCCTTTGGGAGTGACTTGCTTTTTGAACTGTGGAAACCCAACATTCAGAACTGGAACTACTGCCTTCATTCTGGCATTGATGGACGCTTTCTGTGCTTAAAAAAAGTGGGGGGGGGTTACCAGTTTTTAGGCATTAGAAGTCTATCCAGAGCAGTGATTTAGGGCAGTGTTTCCAATCTATTTGATGTTGGAAATAACTAACTAAATAATAAATAAATAAATAATAACGAAAATGATTTTATGGTTGGGGGTCACCACAACATGAGGAACTGTATTAAGGGGTCGCGGCATTAGGAAGGTTGAGAACCACTGATTTAGAGTAAGTTTACAGATTATATAATACCAGTACAGATGATCAGGTATAATACAATTAGGAAATTGGAGAAGTTGCCCTGATATCATATTTTACATCTCCTGGCCTGGAAAAAGAATGTATGTAGTGATTTCATTGGCCATAAACAGCAACTTGATAAACTCTACAGCATCCTAAATGCTTTTATAAAGTGATATTTTTAGTTCAATAGCCATGAGCCACGTGTTTAATAAACACTAATGATGGAGAATTCAAATCCTGTATAGTATTTTGTATTCAGAGGATTATTATTGTATTTTAAACTATGAACATATATAAAAATGTGGCTCCAGACAACTGGAATTTAGAAACCCAGTTATCTGTAAAGACATTCCATTCTGTTAAAATCTGTTTACATTTATGCACCCAAAGGAATATATTCACAGTATTGTTTAAATTTATGTAGATGCCAGAAAATAATATATATAATGTTACACAGACTGCCCCCCTCTGCTCTCCTTTCCTCAGCAGGGAAAGACCTTTTTATATGGAGAGGTTTTGACCACAAACTGGCTGATGCAGAAGGGTCTTTTAACTGGGTAAGGGGTAACTTTGCCCTCTTTTTGTTACATTTTAAGTGTACGTGCTTCCAAACTATTTTAATCCACTGGGGTATTCTTATATGTATATGGTTTTAATTAATGTTGTTAATTATCTTAGGTCCTGGGAGCAAGATGGTATGAAGAGAGGAACTTTGGAAATCTGAGTAAAGTCAGCCAATCATAGGCTCTGGAATGTTCTGGGGGGACATATGGCAGGGAAAGAACATAAAATCATAGGCTTGTTTATTTAATGGTTAGTTAGAGCTAATTTGCTTCATCCCTGCTAAGGCTCCTTCTCTTCTGCCAACCCCTCCTCCACCATTCTTTCCTGGCTGTTTTTGCACAACTTGCTCCCTGGACTCTCTGGGCCCTGGTTCTGCACTCCTTGGAAGACTTAGATGAGGAGAAGGATGAGAAGGCAGATTGCCAGGAGACTACAGCTTTCTCTGAGTCCAAGAAGATGGAGGCTGATGCGGTGGAGGATCCTATTCACTAGCAAATCATGGCTACAGATGCTGAAGATGACATGCCCCAGCCTTCATGGAGAGATGGAGGGCAAAGCATGGAGCTCAATGCCATTTAAGTAATAAATGCTGACCCAACTAGCACTAATGAGACACTTGTGACCCTGAAGGAGATGTTCATAAATATCACAACAGTTGCCTGCCAGCCTTAGTGCTGACAGCTGTCTCATCTGTTTGCCTAGCAGTACTCTCATGTTCCTGGTTTGCCTTGGCCTTGGCCTATGTTTTTGACTATTCTGTGTACTCTTTGATGGCTCATGCACCTGGACTTATGACCTGATGATACATTTTTTGGACTGGCTACAGACCACCCTCACGCTTCTCTCTGCATATTGATCCAACTGGACTACTTGGCTGCTCCTATACATCCACATTGGTGCAACAGGCACTTGCTGACTTGTGCTCAGGATAATGAGAAGGGATCAGGGAATCAGAGTAGGCAGGCAGATCAAGAAAAAGAGGAACACAGACTTCAAGCCCAGAATTTTCAGGGAGCAAGTTGTGGGGGGAGGGGGAACAGTCAAGAAAGAGCAGGAGGAGAAGGAGGAGGAGCAGCAGCAGAGAACTAGCCTTAGAGGGGATGAAGTGAATTATCAGAGATGAAAAGGAACCAGGAGATCAAAGTAGACAGGGAGATCAGGAAAGAAGGAAACTCAGAGCCCAGAGAGTCCATTGTTTGGGGGTTCCTTAAAGGGTAAAAGGAGTTTGATGGTGAATTTTGTTGCACCACCTTAGACCTTCAAGACTAGAAAACTATCCCCAAACTCCAGTGTGCAATACAACTTCACCTATTAATTCCTGGTATCTAATCCATCAATTCCTGTGCTATCTTGTCCCTCTTTCTCTACAAGTTGTGCAAAATGAAACAGTCATGGCCAGAGGCAGACCTACAACTGTGCAGTTGTTCTTCAGAAAGTTACATGGTTCTGAGTAAAATTGTGCAAGTTTCTTTGAAATGTGCACTGAGTTTCCCATCCTTTGTGAGAACAGAAAATCCCAAATGTTTCAACACTACATAAAGAAATATCAGTGCTTTTTCCTCAACATCTGTCAGCAAGTGGGAAAATAAAGAATTTCCACCGCTAGATAGGAGGGGAGTATGGAAAGAGATTAGGGAGAAGTGTTGCTTTGTTTTAACTGAGGTGTTACATTGTACTGTATATGGAACCAGCATTAGGTTAGATTTTTCCTACCTGTTGTTCAATAACTCATGACTTTTTATTTTCTTTTTCTATATCTCTGCCTGGACATTTTTATTTTTATTTAAGAAGGAGGATCAGTCATATGCTATCACATTGGACCCAACAATCACCACATCTGCTTATCCATTATGTGTGTCCAGGAAGGAGTTTTGATATGCAGCAATATTTTGCACATGCTCCACATCGGGAAGCAAAGTGAAGTCTGCCCAGGTTTTACTTTTTTGAGGGGGAAACATGTTTCCAGTAAAAGAAGAACGGGAAACTCTGCAATCAAATGAATAATGCACATAGAAGAGGCAAAATTTCTCTTCATAAGCTCCAGAGATAAATTGAAAAGTACTTTTCTGTGTCTGCATGTTAAGTAGATTTTGTGCTTGCACATGTGAGTCAAAGCCATTGGCACTTACCACTGCATAGTGAACCCATTCTACCAAGTCTCTCAAGCAGTTAGGCTGTGCCATCATGTATGGAAAGCAAATAACGCAAAAACTGATTAAAATTTTCTAGAAATGAAGTGAGAATTGGAATGTGTCAAATATGCCTCTTTTTGTTGTTATGCCACCTGATTCCAAAACTGAGCATCACAGATGACCTTGCTTCAGTTGATGTCCTCAACATCCTCTTTTATATCTTTCTGGGGTAAAGGTTATTTCTCCCATCAATCTTGGGCTCTGACATTAACTCCTCTGCAGCTTCTTAGACATTCAGGTACACAGGACTGCAGAAACAGCCCTGTTTAAGAACTATAATCAGCAACCATCAGGATGAATGATGTCAGCTATCGTCTGAAAGCATAAGTAGAGCCAGCATTGTGCAGTCATTTGAGTGTTGGACTATGACTCTGGAAGACCAGAGTGTGAATCCCCACACAGCCATGGAAACCCACTGGGTGGCCTTAGGTGTGTCACATACTCTCAGCTTCAGAGATAGACAAAGACACACACCCTTGAAAAAATTTTGCCAAGAAAATCCCATGATAGGTTCACCTTAGGGTCAGCATAAATCAAAAACAACTTGAAGGCACACAACAAAAAGATGGCAATACTTAGCTGGAACAACAACTTTTTTTGTAGGAGAATATTCTCAAATAGTGCTCCCTGGAGGGTGCTATCTGAGATCTTGAGATCACTCCTGCCTTACCCAATATTATTTAGAAGAACCACTGAGTGGTCATAATTTCCCTGGCCCTAAAGCTAACCCTGGAGGATCTCCAAGCTAAAAAAATTTATCCAAAGGCCGTGCGTATGTGTATATGAGGGAAGGGCATCTGCTTCTAATGTGGCAGTCTCCTGTGGACATTCAGTGTTTTTCTTTACATACAAAATCATAAACATGTGTGCTTACTCAAAATCACCCAAAATGGCTCTGATGCCTGCATTAGTAAGAAAGGGAAAGACGCAGTTGAGCTATCTTTATTCAGTGGTCGGGTTGCAGAAGTTGTGGGGATTCCTGTCTGAATCATGGTTTTCACTTTGGTTTGGTGTCATGACACCTAAATTCTACAGCATTTTTGTTTGGGGAATATACATAAGATATTCATTACAGGAAAAGCTGCCTATCCTGGTAACTACTCTGAGAATCTTCAAAATGTTGAAATAATTGTGAATAGAGAAAATAATAGTTATTTTAAAAACAGCACGATGGAAAGTGGGCACAAACAAAAGGAAAACCTGTAGCTTATTCTGTGTACATGAAATACCTGGCCATAGAGAAATATGAAGAACATCTGCATAGTTAAATGACATCAGCTCTACTCAGGTGTTCTAATTTGAGTAAAACTGAGTGGGGAGAATGCAGTCCATAGACCACATGTGGCTCTGAAAGTCATTTTGTGTACTCTAGGGCTCCTCAACATCCCCTAATGCTTTGGAAAATTGGAAAATGCTTTGGAAAATTGAAAAAAAAATGCCCTCTAGGGGCTGTAGAAACAAATATGCCATGTTTTGGATCCCCCTGGGCCATTTTGGGACCAGGAAAGGCCTTTTTCCCCCTTAACATGAAGTGTTCCTGAAATTGACCTTCCTGTAATTTCCTGCTTTTTTAAAAAAAAAATACTGTCCAGTGAGCAAAATGTGGCAAAATTCCTTCCAAGTTCTCCAGCTGTTATTGGGGGTGCTTGTTGGTGAAAAAAGAAATGGTACTTTTTGGGGAAGGATAAGGAGTAGCTGAGAGAGGGTTATTCCCTGCAGGGGCCAATGCAGCCCCCTAACCTCCTTAATGATTGCCCATCACTAAGCATATGCACAATGGGGAGAGGGAATGTTCTGCTTCCTCTTATGTTGTCCTGTTGACATGGAGAGTGACAGCCATGAAGTGGAGCTCCTCCTCTATGCCTGGAGAACACTACATAGAATTTGATATCAGAAAAAAAATGGCTCTGAATCATGTTGAGAGTCTCCATGCACACAAGAGAGTTTCTACTTTAGACTGTCAATTTCCATCTGAGAACAAGAGGAACGTTGGAGAGAATGGGGCTGTTGCTACTGAATGTCTTTATTACTGCTGATACAAATATTCTCATTCTGAAATCTGGAAGTACAGTACTTACTTACAGCATCAGCAAAAGAAAGCTTGGTGCTACTACATATTTTATATTGAAGTCTTCTTTTCCTTACCATACATAGCTTTAGAAATGGAAAGTAGAACATATGCTTCGCTACTTAAGGAGAAAAAAAAACAATTTAAAGCCTTCATCCTGACATTGTTCCATTAACCAGATTCCCACTGAAATCATAATTCCATGTCTCTGCATTTGCCATTGTGCTGTAGCTCTCACACATCTTTTGGCTCCATGGAAGGCCTGAGTGACATCTTGCCAGTTTGCAACAATTTCCAGCTACAAATATTTCATGTTCCACTCTGAAACTCATTCTCCTTCCAATAAAGGCTAAGTCAGTGCTGGCTTTGCTACTGTGTTGTCTCTTAGGTTTCAAGATACTCTGCCCCCTATTTCTCTTAAGACCACAGATGGAAACAAGATACTTTGTCAAAGTGAGCCTCTGCTAAGTCAGGGAAATAGGTATCCAGAAGCTTCCACAGTTATACAAAAACACTTCTATGTGAACCCTTTTCTACTCAAATATAATTGGGCTACTAATGACAAATTCAACTTTTATTTAAAAAAAAAATCACCCACAATCTGAAAAGGGTCTATATTTTTGGAACATGTGTATTCTTGTAATATCTTTTCTTGTCATGAAGGGCCAGGCAGGAAATGGCACCCTGCCGAGTTCCTATAAATTGTGCCCTGGTCTGGAATTCATGAGGAAGAGGAAAAGTGTCAGCAGTCTTGCCAATGGCAGCAGTTTTGTCTACTAGAAAGGTGAAGCGGTTGCTCCTCTAGCCCAGGTGTCTGTTTGAGAAATGTGTCCTCCCCTCTCCTCAGTGCCTCACATGTGGAAAATGCCCTATGGCTAGGATCCTGTTAGTGGTGTGCTTGTGTGCGCGCGTGCACGGGCCTTCAAGCTGCCTGTCAATTGATGGGGCCTTTATTGGTATATACACATGTATGCTCTTTTTTGGGGTTGCTGCAGAGGCTGCTGCTCCCTACTCCTTCTCAACCTACTGAAGAGCCAATAAAGGCCCTCTCATTGCCATTCATGCCAGGAGGAGAGCAGAAGTGGGGATGGCAGGAGACTTCAGAAGCCTCTAGCAATATCCCCCTAGTCAGGCATAAAATGATTACCTCAGCCACTAAGACCTCCAGGGTACCATGGCTGACTGCAGTGGTTGATAAAACAACTTTTCATCTGGTTACAGGGACACAGTCAGATGCTTCTGCAATTCCCTGAAGTCCTCCAGATACAAATGGCCATGGGAGAAAGGCTTCAGCAGCTCTGCATTAGGTCCAAGAGGTAGTAAAATGGTTCACTGTAGTACAGATATGCCCATGAAACTACTACACTACTAAACTACTATGTACAGGATTGCAACCTATGTATTTTTCATAGATGTATTGTTCAGAGCATAAGAAATCATCTGACACTATAGAATGCATTAAAAATCCATCTAAGCATAGCTAAAGTACTATTGCTGTTGCTGTTTGTCCTCTTCCTCTTCCTCCTCCTCATCATCATCATCAACAACAACAAGAAAAAGCATGCTTTTTATTTTTTCAAACATGTCAAAATGCCATTGCTTTTGGAGGCTGAAAGACTGTTTTAATTTAAAAAAATAAAAAATCCAACTGTACCACTTCATGCTTTAGAAATAAACGAAGTCAAACAATATCAGTTTACCTCTTTAACAAATAAATGTTCTGCTTTTTGCTCTGCATCTTCAGAAACTGACGAGTAAAGTGTTCTTATTTCCCAGGGAACTGTGGCTGTCTGGAAAAAGAAGTGTGAGAGCATGAAAACTAAAATAAGGAGTATGCTTACACATAATACACAGAATGGTTAACACATGCATCCTACAATGACTTGTGATGTCAATGAGACATCCCAACAATTGTAGAATCAAGAAACGGGTTGTGTAAGAGAATGAGTCATCACCAATCAGTCATCATTCAAAACTTTCATCTTACCTCCATGTGCAATGCTGTGCTGAATTTTCCTGTCATTTGGTTCTTGTGGGTTTTTCGGGCTTTGAGACCATGTTCTGGTTGTATTTTCTCCTGATGTTTCATCTGCAACTGTGGCTGGCATCTTCAGAGGCTGGCATCCTTCCTCTGAAGATGCCAGCCACAGTTGCTGGCAAAACGTCAGGAGAAAATACAACCAGAACACGGTCTCAAAGCCCAAAAACCCCACAAGAACCAATGGATTCTGGCCGTGAAAGCCTTCAACTCTACATTTCCTGTCACTATCATTAAAATATTGCTTAGGACAATATACTGAATATGGGTTTGGTCCATTCCTGGCCAACTCTGCTGGTCTGGACAGGGCTCTGTGGAAACTCCCAGTGTTTGCTGGTAAACTCAAAGAAAGAAAAATCTATTAGTAGTTGAAGACTGCAACAATACTGCTGAGTATGGCACTACTATGGTACTTCCTTCCCATTCTGATGGGATTGTGTGCTCCTTTGATGCAAGAGGCTATGCTAATGGGAGCAGTGCTGCTGGTAGGGTTTCCTATTTCAGACAGGCTTTTGCTGAGGACTAAATGTGCCAAACAGCTATGTGGTAGCAGCAACAGTGGGGGTAACATGAGTGGAAGATCTTTCAGAATCAATGGCAGTGGCACCATAGCTAACACTTGTTAGTACCGAGCAGAAGGAGGCATGGTAAACCCTTTTGAGTGTCTTTTACCATGAAAACCCTATGATGAGACACTCCAAAATAAAACAAGAGGTAATTCCAGAAGATAAGACTCCCAAGTTGAAAGGTGCTCAACAAGCTACTAGGATACAGCAGAGGACAATTGCAAGTAGTGCTGTGAGTAATGATGCAAATAGACTCAAACCAGAAGGACATTAAGATGTTGATGTCCTCAGAGGTGAAAGGAAAGCCCAAAGCTGCACAATACATATTATAGGGATATGGAATGTGAGAAGAATGAATCAGAAGAAGCCAGACATAGTAAAACAAGAAATGGAATGTATAAACATTGTAATACTTGAGGTCAGTGAACTAAAATGGACAGGAATGGGACATTTTGAGTCAGATAATTACATACTTATTTACTCATGAAATGAAAATCTAAGAAGTTGAGTGGCATTAATAATGAAGAAAGATGTAGCAAAAGCAGTCAAAGTATTTAATGCAAAGTCTGACTGAATCAGTAAGACTTCACGGAAAACTCATCAATATAACCATAATCCAAGATTATATTCCTATTATAGAGCCAGAAGAAGAAGAAATTGAAAGATTCTGTGCAGAACCCAGGAGGAAATTGATCATCAACCAAAACAGGACTTATTGTTAATCAGAGGTGATGGGAATGCAAAAGTAGGAAACAGGATAATCAAAGACTGTAGGAAAATGTAGCTTAGGATCAAGAAATGAAGAAGGTGAGTGATTATCTGAATTTTGCAAGGCCAACAATTTGATCATCACAAACACATTCTTCAAGTAACCAAAGACGTGACTATATACATGGACATCAGTTTATAGGCAATATAAAAATCAAATAGACTACATTAGCGGTTCTTAACCTGGGTCCAGGGAACCCTGGAGGTCTTTGAAGCCCTGCTGCTGAACCCAACAGCAGCAGCAGCAATGAGGACATCACAGCCAGGGGAGGGGGAATTGCAGGTGCTGAAACCGCTCCCTCATTTGCAAACAAGGGAGCAATTTAGATGCGCATACACCCACCACCATTGCTGCATCCTTGATGGCAGGGACACAGCTGCAGGCGTGTGCACATGTTCAAACCATGACTCTCAAGATCAGAGTATGAATCCTCACTCAGTCACAGACTCTCAGTCTCAAAAAAGGCAAAGACAATGGCAATAAATCTTGCCAAGAAAAGCCTCATGATAGGTTCACCTTAGGGTTACCATAAGTCAGCTTTCAAAGGAGAGAGACATGATGGTGAAAGGTTTATACAATCTGAAGAGAAACCAGAGTATAACCTTTTATTTTATGAACCTTTTATTTTATATGTGAAAGCAAGATTTGGTATAAAAATGGGTTTTGATATTTAGCATGTACTCTTCACTGGGTGTCAGAGAAGAATGAATATATGTAAGAGAAGGAAGACAATTAAGAAGGGAGAGAATATATGTATTTATTAAACATGCAGTCATGAAGAGTAGAAGGTGTGGGTGTGAGGTAGTATTGTGGGGGGCATCTTTGAATAATGTGTTTTTCTTTTCACTCACTTTTTTTTTTCATCTTTCTTATTGTTTTCCTTGGTATATGTGCTTGTATGTCAGCTTGTGAAAATAAAAAATAAATTCAAAATCATAGGTTATTCTTCCCCTGCAAAAAACAGTGTCACTAGAAATCATCTGAAACTAGCAGTTAACAACCACAAATATTTTACCGCTATGTTAACTATAAAACACAATGGTAAGAAATGATTCCATCACCAGAAAACATTAGCTAATAATTCAGCCTTATTAGTGAGAAATCAGTTGCCAAAAGATGGACAATCGAAGGCAAAGATGGTTATTACAAAATGGGAGGTAATACCACAGGATGACATTGAGATTCAGAGAAAGTAATTCTTTTGAAATTTTTATGAAACCCTGTGTCCTATCTAGATTACTTCAGCCTTCCTTCAATGGCATGCATACCACTGAAAATTGCTGTTCAATCACCATGTTTGAGGAGTTAAACAATGGGAAACACAGTGTTCTGCTCACATGTATCCATAAGCCCTATAATATCATCATGAAGAGAGACCTAGAAACCCCCCAAAGTCTGTATGACAGGAATTGGGAGCACGTGTTAGGTATAGAGAAATGAGCCTCTCCCCTACAAGAGTCCTCCATAGGCTCAATAAAATCAAGGCTCATGGCCATATGATAGAGGTCTTTGTTGGGAGAAAGTTATCCCACTTCACCTAATTTCATTGCCTTCTGGAGCTTCAGTGGGCAAACATGTTTCCTGATCTGCAATGAGACCCAATCCTTGAGCCAAGAATGTAAGAGCATTCCTGAAGGTGGTACTTATGTTTGAGAAGCTTTGCACATCCTGTTCTTTCCACCATTAGGAAAGATGCAGGATGCACAAAGCTGACCCTCAGGCCCAAGTGCTGGCTGAAGAAATACTCCTGTCACCATTATCTTGATCTGGAACACCTCAGCTATACCGTGCCTTACCTGTACTAAGTTTCACCTAGCACTGTCTCTGTGGGTGAAGGCTGTCAGATGAGTTAAGTGATGTGTCAGTACATGAGTATACCTTCAATTTTCTTTCATCTGGGCTCTCTCTCTCTGCATCTTTCCCCTTTGTGAAAGACATCGTATAGGTGAAGCTCTTTTTAATTGGCAAGGTGGACAGCACTATGAAGTTTCCTAATTGAAAAAGGATTTCTCCAGATCATACGGAGACTTGTTTTTACATAATATAAAACTGATGCAGTAAAAGCATCTGGAGATGGTCTTATTCCCTACTTATTCCCTACTGTCTATATTCAAATAATGGGTGAATTATTTATTCTTACAAGTAGCATCACCAGTATAGAGAGCAAGGCTGCAAGGAATGCCAAGGGCCTAAATTCAGTTGTTATTTCTAACTCAAGTAAATCCATTAATGCAATTAGTACTTGCTAAGTCAACACTTACTTATTTTGCAGTGATTCAACAGACCTACTCTTATTAGGATTAAGAACTAGATTAAGATCAATACATTTTAAGCCAATGTTACTCTCTTCAGTCTAACTATAGTCCAGTACCAGTTGCAGAAATACATAAAGGCACAAGATTCCACCTGATCTTGAAAGCTAAGTTACCTTAGCTGTGGTCAGTACTTGGACTGCAGATAGCCAATGACTACAAGATGCTATATTTCAGAGGAATGAACTGGCAAAACTACCTCTGAGTATTCCTTGCCTAAGAAAACCCTAGGAAATTCATGGGGTCAATGTAAGTCGACAAGTGACCTAAAGGCATGTGCTCTCTCTCTCTCTCTCTCTTTCTCACACACACACACAGACACACCAGTTGCAAAAATCCATGGAGACACAACTGCCAGCTGAGGTTCTATAAAAGGAATTGCATTCCATCTCCTGTTTCTCCCAGGTGTCAGCTCTTGTATGAACATCACTCAAATGTCTTAAATGGAATTCATATCTCCACTTTTTATGAAGAACTGGGACCTGAAGATTGTGAACCATTCTGTATTATATCTCAAGTTGAAACAAACTTCCCTTCTGAGAATTAGGTGGGTCAGACCACTAACTATAGACCTTTTTGCCACAACTTTTTTTTAAACAAAAAAGCTTCCTGTTCTGTCATATGAATTTGTTTCCAAGCTGTCTGAAGCTGCCTGAAGGGGCTGAGGGCAGTTCTTTAGCCACAAGACCTTTCCTCAGGAAAGCCTGAGGGGGTGGGGTGCTGAGTGCTGTTACTCAGAAGTGGTTTGACTGTGCTCCCAACCTGGCATGTCCCTTGAAAGGCCAGGGAGGGAATCTTAGATGATGATATGTCCTCAGAGAAGTTCCAAGCAGTGGCACAGAAACTAACATGCTTTCATAGTTTAGAGGTGATGGGGCTTCCCATCACAGGAAGAGAATATCCAGCCCAAAATTTTTGGTTTTGCCAAAAGATTCAGCAATAATGTCCATCAAAGTAGGCATCCTTAAATGGAGAAGCTTTCTGGCCTAAAAATAGCTGCATCAGCATTTGATACAATATAAGGCATAAGTAAGAATCTTGTTGGTGGTCCACACTGGTATAACCATGTCAGCATATGTGGCAGGGAAGAAAAGCAGCAGCCACAGTAGCCCTAAAAGACAGAAGGCACTGGAGAAACAGGCATTCAGAATCCACTCAACAGATTCTCTCACCACTTCTGTGTGAGCCTGTTAAACAGTACATCTTTCAACATGGTGCAGTAACAAGATTCTGGCCAGAGAAACTGATGCACCATAACTAGGAACTGCTAAGCTGACATGGTTTTGGTTGCACTTTTGATATTTGTACTAATTTAGCACTTACCGAAAAGTCATCCTTGGGAAATAAGATGAGGTCTTTGAGTGGGTCATTTTCAATATTCTTCTCAATTTCTGCAATGACTGTTTCATAATCCAAAGGCTCCAGAAGTTTGGGCTTCTCCTGCTGAGGAAATAAAACAAAACACACAGAAAAAGATAATATGAAGTCTCAGTTGTCCACTTTCTCTCTCCATTTCCTTTTGAAATTGGGTCTTCATCTCTAATATCATTTCATACAATGGAGCTACTATGAGGTCTCTGGATTCCTTACACAGCATGATGTGGTGAAACACAGCACACATAAACAACTAGAGTTGGCTGGTCAAAATGTTCATTATCAGCCTGAATATCTCCTGCTAGTCAATCTGCTGGCAGCGGGGGGTGGAGGGGGGCGGACATAATTATAATATGGAGATAATAACAAATCATCCTACACTGTCACATTAACCCACTCATTAAGCTCAGGAACTTGTCTACAATTTTTGTTTAAATCATATGCAGTGCACTTTGGCACTGCATATGGGCAATTTTCTTCTGAGCGAGTTTGTTTCAGAATGGCCTATTTTAATTTCAATTGTTTCCATGAGCTGTACGCTGATTCATCCCTATTACTCTCTTGTGCTTGGCTACATTTTCAATTCGGGTAGCCTGAGAGATAAAAAAGCACCAATACTTGGTTTAACTTGGCATTTATCCTGGTCTCTCTGTCAGGATAAACTATATGGCAGTCAGCCTCATATTTTCTATAGTCAGGAGCTAGATTATGCCTTCATAATCCATCATGGACGTACTATTACTGATGAACCATGCTATTAGCCTTTTAGAAAGCTCTCTGAAGACACAGCTGAAGAAAAGGTACATTTGCATGTGCCTCAGTATCTAACACAAAAGTAGAGAGGTAAGTGCTTATTGAGTATGTTTTAAATGTTTTAAATACAAGATTCCATGCCAAATAGATAAATGAGTTCTTGCCCATGTCATGAGAAGAGTGCATAAAGGGGAGGAGGGGTAGAACAGGCGGTAGGGAAAGGATAAGAAGAAGCCATCCATAACAACCAGTGGGAAGTTGGGTGAACAAACTAGTCATGCATTTTTATGGACTGTTCATAGAAAACAAGAATGCGTGAGGAAAAAATCTTGGTCTGAGCTTACGGTAATGACAAAAATATGTTTACTTTATAATTTAGGAAATATGAAAAGGTTAGCTACACAAATTTTCTAATTATGGCAAAGAATATCTTAAACAAGTATCTTAAAATGCATGCAGATTACACAATAAAAGTGCATATTGCAAAGCTCAGTTCAAGGGGACAAGGTAGTTCTGAGGCAGCCTTTCCTCAAGACACCAGAGGACACAATGAACTTACGTGGCCAGAATGTTACATGAATACAGAAGAAAGAGGTGATATGATCTAGTCACCAAAGCTTTGCAAAACCCAGGGATCTTGAGTACACTATTCTTTTTGATTTATCCTCTTCCCACCCAACCTACTATCCCCAACTGTGTAAGTACATTTAGTGGGCACTTAAAGGCACATTATACATCATCACCTTCTAGCAGAGTCTTCCTGCCATTATCATCTAGCTTGCATCACTCTTTACACATTCCAGCTGACAGCAAATGGGACTGGTAGATGGACTATGGGAATGTGCACAGACTGCAGTGACTGGAACAGTAATGTTCTACGTCTCTGGGATGGTTATGAAATCTAATTCATAGCGAGAAAGACTGATCTCGTCCTTGCCTTGTGGAGGAATTTGCACCTGCTCTCCATATGCACAAAAAGGCCAGCTAGATCATACTTTTTGTTTGAAGAATTCACACTGAAATATCAGGTCTGATGTAGCACAGATTTGTACTACAGGAAGTGTATACTTTGTGGTGGGGAAGATTCCTCCCCTTCAGATCCAGACTAGAGGAAGGCTGGAACGGCTGGCGGTGGTGGAGTATTATGTGCTTGTAGTGCCTTACTGGTGGAGTATTATGTGCTTGTAGTGTCTTAGCTGTCTTCCATAAAAAGGACACACAAGCTCCAGAGGAGATTGGTCATTTTTGTGACAGGTGGTTCTCACCCAAACAAACTCATGGTCCATGACAGTTGGGATTGAAAAGATTACCTTTGAGCTCTTGGAAGTGAAAAAAAACCCCAAGAACTCCAGCAGGGCTTTCCTGATTAGATATACCTGGAAGTAAGCTGCATTGAACAAATAGGATGAAAACAGCTTGATCTCAACTAAAACCTATGCAGATATCTAACACTTACTTAGTTTATTCCTGCATGCAGCCTACAAGCTGGAAACAAACCTTAAAGACTGCTTAAACAGGACAAAACACAATGATATCCAAGCATGAAGTGTTTCGCTTGCAAAGACAACTTTCAAATGGTACTGACAGGTTTTTTTAAAAGAAGGTACTGTTTTCATGAAGCTTAGGAATATCTTTATTGAAGCTGGCAAAGGGGACGCAAGACACAGTATACATCTGATCCAACATACAGCATTTTAATGAGATAAAGGGGATAGGGAGAACCGATCACTCCTCTTTCACTTTGAATTGTCCTTAGGGTTTAGCTGACTTAAGAAATTCGAAGATCAAAGTTATTCTGGTTGTCCTGGATGTGATGTTGCCATCTCAAAAGGCATTAGTAAAGAAAACTTGCCCATATTATGTTACAAACTTGACAGCAACTGGATAGAAAGCCAAGGAGAAAAAGTGCAAAGTGTACAAGAATCTTGATTTTGGAGGGTCATTTGATTAGCTTATGCAGCAAAATGACCCTGGTTTTACTGAAATAACTGTAGTTTGCTCATGGGATTCACATTTCTTACTAATACAGCACATTTGAGCCACTTGAAGGCCTTGTATTTTTCCCCCTTTTGTTCTTATTCCTGATTTGTGCAGCTCTTCTGCCAGTGTAAAATTGCTTTCCACTGTTTCTTCCACCCACACGCTGATTCCAATCTACCGCCATGACCTTCACAACTTCCTGAGATACTCCTCCCTATTAAGGCAAAAATTTGAAGAGCTTGTTCATGTGGAGAGGAAGTGTTCAAATGGATTCAATGAGAGAAATACAAGCTCTTCAACTCAGAAATTAAGAACCTGAGAAAAGTAAACACTTGAGAAGGGACAGCACTTTAATTTGTTTAGATCAGTTGCTGTATCTGTCTACATCTATGCTTGAGAGCAACTTTTTCAAAGAGAAAATCTGCTCATGATTTAGAAATTTGGAAAATCAGTGTGCGGAAGATATGGGAAACAACAATGGCAGGCATACCCCACCTCATTGTAAGTAAATGCCTGAATAGGGCATTCAACTGCTCAAGCATCTGTTCCAGTAAACACATCACAGTTAAAACAAAATACCATGACCAGTGCACTAAGTGTTAGTATAACCCCTGACACAGACTTGACTCACATTCTCCATCAACTGAAGTGAGTTAAATGCTTAATTTCTCATGTGTTGTTTCAGAAATTTATCCCAGAAACTACAGAATCATGTGCCAGACAGATTTAAATTAGATTCTTCAGACCCATTTCAATACTATAATTTGTCACTTTCCTCCAAGTGTTGTCTTGCCAGGACTGTAGAAGAACACAGAGAAGGAAAATGGATTGTCCTCACTTTGGCAACATGTTAAAAACAATGTTAACTTGTAATGTTAAGCATCCCAGTTCTATCCTATGTTGTAGCAATGGCACCAGTTTTTCTAAAATGTCTCCTCAAGGAAAGATGACTTTTGCATCTCCAGACCAACTACCTTAAATATCTGCAGCAGTTTGCCAGCGCACAAATTTGGAGATGGAGGCTATGTAATGTGGAGCTTGTGACATGATACCACACACTTCAGAGAATATGTCAGCTGAATTCTCAATGGTGACGCCCAATTCCATGAAAACCCCACTCATGCAATTTCTGTCCTTGAAATATGGTGGTATGTGTGGTTGGGGAACTGTACCTTGGCAATGCATAATAAGCCATCACTGTGAGGATTCACTTCACATGCTCACTTATATATGGATGGACAACACCCACAGTCAACTAAGGCCCTTTTCGCACCTTACCTTTTCGTGGTATTGGGGTGCGGGGATTGCACGAGCAGCCTCTTGCGAGAGGCTCTCACATCCCCGCTGCTTCACCTCCGCAGCCGCTGCTTGCTAGCAAGCAGACAGCGTGAGGGCTCCCCCTCTTCCTTTCGATTCTCCCAGGCTGCGCTGTGACAGGAAGTGCGAGCACCATGGCTCCGGAGGCTCCGCACACACGGTAAGTGTGCGTGGGGGCCCTGGAGCAATGCGTGATTGCGCACCATTTTCGGCTAGAAGCCAAAAATGAAATAGTGCACGATCGGCTGGCCCTGGCAGCATCGCACAATTGCGAGGATGTCATGTGGACAGCTCCTCACAATTGCGCAATGCTCCAGACGCCCTTTCGCACGGCGAAATGCCGTGCGAAACGGGCCTAAGGCTTGTGGTAGGCAGTAAGTAAATCTTAATTTTTTTCATTTTAATTTTTGGTATGTTTTAAAAGTCTGATAAGCAGCAACCTTCCCTACTCCTCTTCATTATTATCATTATTTATATCCTGCTTTTTCACCAAAACCGGGACTCAAAGCAGCTTACAATTTAAAAGACCAATACAATTGAAAATGTACAAAAAGTGAACATTAAAAGCAAAATTAAACTATTCACAGTATTAAAATAATTCAAACCTCAAGTTAAAAGAATAGAATATTTTTTTAAAAAAAACCTAAAAAGCTATAACAAACAGTTCAGTTTAAAACAATACAGTACCCTCCAGCTCTTTCTTTAAAATCTTTGTGTTTTAAAACCCTGTCAGAATAAAAAGATTTTAGCCTTCCTAGTTGTCATGCACCTTCAAGTAAGTTCTGACTTATGGCAACACTACTGTAAATGTATTTCTCATCCTTCCTCTAACGATGAAAAAATGTGACTTGTCCAAGGACACCCAGTGGTTTTTTTATGGACAAGCAGGGATTTGAACCCTGCACTCCTAGAGTCCAGCACTCAAATCGCTATATCATACTGGCTTTCCTTCCTACACATAATAATATTTCAAACAGAAGTTATATAAAAATTCCCTATGTTAAGTTCTTCTTTATATAGCCACTATATGCATACATATTATAATAGGACTTTGGAGTCTTTGGATGCATATTAACTTTAAAGCAGGGGTAGATAAAGTGCATACCTGGAAGCTACATGTTCCGCCCAGCTACCATTGCAGCCTTTGGGCCCTCAGTATTCCTGGGGCCACCTTTTTGGAGGGGCAAAAGAAGGAAGAGAATTCATTCTCTATGAAGCAACCGAAAGGGCAATCTAATAAGTTACACCCCACTCTAACCCATAAAAATACAGTCAACTCTTCCTATTTGCATTTTTGACTTTCACAGATTTGATTATTTGTGAGTTTCTCCTTCTCTGCTCCCCCCATCTCAAGTGCTTCTTCGCCAGGGGAAACCTTCCCTCTCAGTGGCTCCAATCAGGCTGTGCAGCCCTTTAAAAAAACAACTCATCTTCTCATCTTCTTCCTCACCTGGTCAGTTAGGGATAACTCAAAGCCAATGTCTCAGCACTACAAGCCCTCTCCTGATGCCTCCCTATACCCAAGGAAGGAGATGGGCAAGAGAGAGAAAGCATAGGGACACTATGCCAACCCACCCCCTTTCCCTCTCCTTTCTCCTTTCTCTCAGGTTTGAACCCTCGGTGCCCATTCTCTGCACCATGCCTTGGCCCCCTTCCCACACATGTCTGCGTGTGCGCGCACACACACGCACACACTGATATTTGTGGTTTTTCCACTTTTGCAGGAGTCCAGCACCCCTAAACCTAGTGAATGTGGAGAGTTGATTGTACTAATCTTTAAAAATGAAAACTGGACTTCCAACAATTTCCATGTTTGTTTTTATCATTTTTGATAGCCTATGTAATCTTTGGAGAGTTGGGGGCAGAAAATTGGCTGTAGACCCACCACAATTGCCCACTCATACTTTAAATAGTCCTCTAAATGCCTTTTTCTTACTCAGAGCAGACAAATGCTGCAGTGTATTCTTTGCACACTAGGCTCCTATGAGGTGGTCTTCTGTTTTTCCTTTCATGTTTATCCCATTAGTAAGATACTTTTTTTCCATTACTAAAGCAAATGTGCAACCACAATCTAGTGATTGCTATGATATATCACTGTGTAGATAAATTGCCTGTGGCCTAAATACTTCAAGGGCAGCAGATTCTATCTGATCTTGGAAAGTTAAGCAGGGTCAGCTATTCTTAGTACTTGGATGGGAAACCACCAATGAATGTGTATAGGCTGTATTTCAGAAACTGTCAAAACTACTTTTGTGTATTCCTTGCCTAAGAAAGCCCTGTGAAATTCAATAGGTCACCATAAGTCAACAGGCAACTTGAAGGCACATAAACACTCACATATAAATTGCTCAGTTCTTCTTCCAAAGTCCCATTCTAGCTAAAAATAAGCACTGTTTAGTCTTTCTGAAGCCAGTAGAAAAAACAACTGTGAGGGATGGAAGCATTCTCTAGTAAATTTTAGAAGGGGGGATGCTGGGTACAATATCATCGTTTTTAAATACACAATGTTATATAAACTATCGGGAGCAAGTGTCCTGTAGGGGCTGGAACATTTGGACTATGACTCAAAACCAGACTTAGGCCATTTCCGCACTAGCCTGTTATAGCGCGATGATTCCACTTTCAACATCTTCTGGAATCCTGGCCCCTCCCGAAACTGCAAACCCCAGGATTCCAGAGGATTTTGAAAGTGGAATCATCGTGCTATAACAGGCTAGTGTGGAAATGGCTTAAGAATCTCCATTCAGCCATGGAAACCCACTGGATGACCTTGAGCAAGTCAAACTCTCTCAGCCTCAAAGAAAAGCAAAGGGAAGCCTTCTCTGAACAGATCTTGTCAAGAAGCCCCATGACAGGTTCACCTTAGGGTTGCCATAAGTTAGAAACACTTGAAAGCATGCATACAACAACAACAACAACGTACATTGTCAGGCTCCACATCTGCTTTTCTATCAAGATCAATATTTTGTATTTCAGAAACAGTTATAAGCTTTATGTAGTTTTAGTATATCTGAAGTTTCAAAGATGGGGAAAAACTGCTCTAAAGTGCTATGAAGTTAAAATCTCCGACTAGAATACTGCATTTAATCAGGCTAGTGAAGTCAAAAAGATTCAAACAGTTTTCCAATGCAAAACAAAAGCAAAATGTTGACCATATGGTCTGTGAAGTGCATTCATTCATGTAGCTGATTTCAGAAAAGAGGGAAGTCCCAGCATGGCCTATGGTCAAAAAAGGAGAAGGATGAGCTGATACATGAAGGTGAGGCCCTTGCCCAAACCATGAGGTAACAATGGAAAAACACAGTATCTGGATAGGCCCACCACATTGACTTACCCAAAACTATAACCATTAAAATTCAGGTTCAGTTTGAATACTACTGATTTTGTTCTCTTTATAGGGCAATAGCTTGGGATACGACACTCTTAACAGCATTTTGAGAGGGTCTTGTTTCTTGTGTCTGTGGTGGAAAATCCTGATCATTTTTTTGCTAGAGTTTTATTTTTGTATGAAGAGACTTGTCATGAAAAAAAAAAAAAGGGAGGCAGAAGCCTCACAAACTTTGAATTACTGCATTTCTCTCAAGTGGAGCTTGCTGAGAGATTTGCAACTGAGCTAGGCAAATGGAAAGCTTTAACAGTCCCAGGATTGTCTCTGTTCTAAATTTAATTCGTCTGGTTCTCCTGGAAATGAACCAATTAGGCAGTCTCTGTGCCAAGACTGAATGGGGAAGGATTGGATTTTTATAATGCCTTTTTTGATATTTGCTAGCTTAAATGAGCAATGAATTATGTTAGCTGGATGCAAATAATGATGTGGCTATAAAAAGAGGCACTCACCAGCATGCTCCTACTATTACACCCAATTTCTACAGAACATTTACTCACGAAAGTATAAAATGGAGTCTTCCTTATCCATTATCCACATTAAGGTTTCCCTTATCATGTGCCTAGCTGGAACTAGTGCCAGGACTTGAAAAGCTTTTCACTACAATTCACAGCTGTAAACACACACACACACACACATACTATATAGGGGGAGGAGAGAGGGAGAACATGTAGGCACGCAGATTCTCATATGTATATGTATATGTATATGTATATATATAGTTGCTGCAATATGCAGCTTGCTAATCATTAAATAAAACCCCACCTTCGGCAAGGCCTAGTTGTTTGTTCCAGCCACAACACTGTAGTTCTTCCAGCAATGACAACTAAAAATATCCTCATAATTGATTTCATAGAAGCAGACACAGTGCACAATTTGCCCGAGGTATCAAAATCTAACAACACTCAGAGAATACATTTAACATAAAGCTTTTCTTCAGAGCAATGGGGCAAAGCAGTGGATGTACAGCATCTTCAGATACAATATGATTTGACTAAAACCCAGGGCACAGAGTCCCACAACCTAGAGCTCGACACACACTGCTTTCCTCATTGTGCTGCTACTCTGTGGCTCTGGTACTGAACTTCTGAACTTCTATTGAGCAGCCACACCATAAAAGGAGGTTAAATGCTAATTCTGAAATTCAAAAATTGCCACAGAACTTGTATATCAGGAAAAAAAAATGCAGTGATTGCACCCTAATACTTCATTGTATGCCCTCAAGTTGCATTGGCACTAACCTATTATATTCCCATGTGGTGGGAGATGGCAAAAAGAGCAACTGACTACCTTGCTAACTTTGGGCCTTTGGAGCATCTTACACAAGGGTAGTAGGAAGCAGGATACTGGGAGATCAACAGAAGGCCAATTGAAATCAACAAGATAACAGTTTGCATATGTCATCATAGGGTGATAAGCAAGGAAGGGGGAAAAATCAATTCACTGAGGGTTAAATAAAAACATGTTTTGGGAACATTGGGAAATTGTTCAGAAGAAAAAGGGAATGACATAGGCTTGCCAGATTGAAAACTGGAAAGGGCTTTAATGGTTGTGTAGAAGGGGGAATTTAAGTAGGTGCTGCTTGTCATGTAACCAGGTAAGAAGCAAGACCTGTGGAAATTAAAGGTTCATGGGCCCTCTCCAGTTTTCACTCTGGCAGCCCTTGTTCAGTAGAAGAAAGCAGATCTCCTTCTTGGATATTGGGGATGACATTATGATGGGGATTAGCTGGTGGAACATAATTGTGTCATCTGTGTCTGACTTCACTGATTAAGACTTGACCACAGAACTCCCCAGTGGTGTTCCTCCCCTGCAGCTAGGTGAGCTTCTGATACACTGGTTTCTGTACGAAACTGGTTAAGCTTATTTCTAGGGACCATGAAAGAAGATTGTTACCATTTCAACTGCCATGGATCCATTCTGTGAATGCAACTACAGCACTAGAGTTCTCTAGGAGAGAATTCTAAGTGTACCACCAAACTATAAAACCCAGTATTCCTTAGGATGAAACCATGACAGTGTGCGATCAAACTGCTATAACTTGTGCTACGTAGATGCATTTTTGGTCTAAGATGATTCACTTGAAGTAAGAATCTTCTACTGTCCATTGATGCCTTCATATGGCATAAATGGAGCAAAAGAAGAGCTGTTTCTGGAATAAACCACCATGCAATTGGTTAATATTGCAAGGTGAACACACAACCTGGTCTGATATGATTTCTCCCCTCCATTACACTGTTTAAAATGGAAATATCTACCTCCTCCAGTTACACAGAAAATCTTGACAGAAATATGATTTGCTAACTCTATCCCTACTTTATCTCTCTAACTGAAAGTGAGATAGACACAGCTGCAGACAAGATGTGTGTCCTTGAAATGAACGAATGCCAGCAGAAGTGGTAAGTGATGAAAGAGGAAGAGATATAATGAAAAGAAGAAGACATGGCTGGTTAAAATCATGGAGGTACGTAAAGTCAGCTGTGCTGTAGGAGGCTGGAAGATATTTATCACATGGGGCTAAATCAAACATTACACAAGCAAGCTTCTAGTTATGTGTGATGGCGTTCAACTCCCTCTTCTTCCTCCTACAATCCACCACACACCCCAAAAACTGTTCAAGAGGTCCTCCCCAACCACCCATAGTGGATCTGGGAATCTGTGGGCGGAAAGGAAATTTGATCTACCAGTAGTGTCTGTTCTGCTGGTGAAAAGATGCTATTGGCTGCAGTCAGCTGCCAGTTGCCTCACTGTGAGACACACAGGACATTTCTTGTTGTTAACTGCTATTGAATTAACTTTGACTTATGGTGACCATATGAAGGACAGTGACCGGGAAGTTTCTCCATCAAGTGTCTACATGAAAGCAAATCCAAGACTTCTTCCCTTTTCATGGAAGTAAAGTTATCACAACAAGAAAATACTAGTGTTGCTTGGCACACTTTGAAAAGATAGAATAGTGGATAGGATATCCACTAAAACTCACAGCAATGTCAGGACACTGTTTTTTCCCTGTGCAAATGACTGAATTCAGGGCTAGGCTGGGTTACACTTTGCCATCCCTACATGATCATCTACTACAGGACTTATTATTTTCTTTGTCTCTGCGATTGTGCTTCTGTTGGTTGCAGTGTCACACAGTTGCTGTGGGTGTTCCTCAATCACAAGTCAGAAAGAATTCTGGAAACAAGGGAAGAAACAGGCATGATGTTCAAGGGTTTCAGGGGGAGAGATATCATTAACCATTCTGATCCTCTCTGCATTGTTTTGTTTCTGTTACAGTAATGGTTTGCAATATGATTCATTATACATCAGGGGCCCCTCTAGATTTTATCAGTCTGCAACCCTCTATGTTCCTCATTGTTGGCTGTGCTGCCTTAGGGCTCCAGGACCTGAAGTCCACCAACATCTGGAGAGCCACAGGATTCCCATGCCTGTGTCATACAGACACAAAAGCTTATAAAGTCAGAAACCTGCACATATAAAACATAGTGGTGTGGCCTGAATAAAATGATTTTAAAATAAGAACCTAAGGGCAGAATATTGTAGACTACTAGATCAGGCCTTCTAAACTAGTATTATGTCTCCAACAGCTATTTGCTTCTGTGTTGGCTGTCAGGAATCACCCAAGGCTGACTCAATTTAAGACTGGTTAACTAAGCACACCTGAATTGTTAACTTCTGCAGTTTGGAGCAGTCCTCTCTACTTCAACCTGATGAGAACATAAAAAAGCCCTTACTAGATCAGACCAAATGGCTGTCTAGTCTAGCATCTTTAAAACAAATTTGAAACAATTTTCCTTGATTATTTCTTTCAAAGTAATTCTCACAGAGGAAGCAACTGGGCATAGGCAGGAAAAGGACAATCAGGCTAAACCTCTGTGACTCTAAAGGTAACATCCTATGTACTGTCTGCCTATGTGCTGAATAAAAAGGTAGGAAACTATAACAAATCCCCACAAGTGAAACCAAAATTAGATGTATTTTACTGCCAAGAGGCCTAATTTCTTCATGTAGAAACAGAGAAATTCACATAAACTCTGTACTAAACTCATGATGAAATGGGTAGATAAGAACTCAGTTTTTCTACTCTTGCTCAAAGGACCAGAAACTTGAATTGCTCAACATTTTGAAGATCAGCCGAGAAGCTAGGTATATTACACTAAAAACAAGCAAATAATAACAACACACACAAAGTCATTAAATAATAAAGTCCTCCTGTTACTAGACATTTAAGCTTGGCTTCGTATACCTCTCTCTCAAGTTTTCTGTGTCTTCTCTAGCTGGGGTTGGCTGGATATGTGTGGTGATACGAACTCCTTGAACAATGGACTGGGCCCTGTTGTCAGACTTCTGTTTTAACAGATCCTTTATGTATCAGCATGGTTATGTCATACCCTCTAACATTTCACGTATGAAAACTGGGACATATATGGCCAAGCAACATTACAGTGTGGTCAATATAGCAAAAGTTATTAATGAGAAAGAACACTCAGGCTAAGAGAGTCTGCAGCAGTTTGCTTTTACTTGTCCACTGATTTTGCCCCCTCTGTTCTTGTCAGTCCTGCTGAGTTGAAGGCAAACTACTTTCTCACTTTGCACCCAATTTACAGGAATTGAAGTAAGCTGAGGACAAAGAGGGAAAGTGGAGAAAGTGGGACATTTTAAAAGCAGCTGGGAAAGTAGGATAATTAATTTGGACAGTCGGAGGGAATGTTATTCACATCTTAATTTCTATTCTATTGGAGACTAGGCCCTTGTGGATGTGCACATTTTGGCTAAATAACATCCTCATAATTTACCTTTCATGAGGAAGTGCAAATACCAAGTATCTGATAGGGAGAAGAAAGTGCAAACACAATCCAGCTTCCCTTTTTTACCCTATTCATGAAATGTGTTGCTGCCCTGTTATAGACCAAAGCATAAGAAGTCACCCTCAGCTTTCATAAGTATCTTGCAGCCTTTGATCCATAATCTAAGTATTACAAAACTGATGAAACACTGAGAAAATACAGTATTGTAATAGTCTGATCAGAGTATTCATGAACGGAGTGCAAGACAGAAGAAATCTGCTCAAGGAATATAAAGGGTCAGATCTGTAGCTCAGACATGTAACACTGGAGGAAGTGTGATATAATCGCTCATTTTAAAAAGCCATTGTAATAGTGCTGTTCCTGAGCCATGTCTGAGAGCAGTATGTGATTCCACCTTTGGATGTTTTGGATGTTCAGTGTCTAGCTTTTAAAAAAATGAAAATATATTGGTACTTCTGACATTGAGGGTGTTTTCAGACAAGCCTATTATTATGAAATGATCTCTTCTTCTCAAGGAATTTTAAAAGGGGTCCAGATGATGACATCTTCCAACTGAAATCCTCTCTTGTTTTTCCTATAACTTCTTCTATCTTTTTTTTCCCCTTTCTTTCCACACACACACACAAAATTTTAAGGAGGAAAGGACGGAATAGTTGTGCAATGTAACCAGATTGATTGCTCTAGGAGCTGCCTACCTAGAAGGAATAGAATCATGGTTTTTTGGTTAATGACTTTTCAGGAGCAACAACCAGCTTAATCAAGTTAATACATATTCATGCACCCTTATTCATACATATTTATTGAAATATTTATACCCCACCCTTTAGTATCAGATCTCAGTATGAAGATACAGATAAGAAATTTAAAACAATTTGGAACAATTTGAAACCTATAAAACAATTTAAAACCCATATCCTTGTATAGAAATCTACAGTCTATTCAAACCAAGACTTTGGAGTTCAAAGGCTTTAGTTTGACACTGAGCTACAGTCAACATCACTGCCAACTGGGTCTCCAAAGCATGTGAAGCATGTTAAGAAAGCAGGGTATATTGTTAGTCCTGTTTTAAAAGTGGTTTATATTTTGCCCATTATCTTTCAGCAGCACAGGGGCAATCTCCTCCAGCCTCACACATGAGTGTGTCTGTCCACATGAAAGAGGCTACACCAATACTGTCAGTTTTACACTGATGTAAACTTATTTCTTTCAGACTCTCACAAACTTGAGCTTCATAACCATAAAGTTGTTGCTGTTGTGTGCCCTCAAGTTGTTTCCAACTTATGGCGACTCTAATGTTCACCTATCACAGGGTTTTCTGGGAGCTGAGAGTGTGTAATGCATGCAAGATTACCCAGTGGATTTTTATGTCTGAGCAGGGAATTCCACTAGGGTCGTAATCCAGGGTTGTAATCTAACATTCAAACAACTATGTCATGCTGGCTGTGAAACATAAGTTCTATTTATTTATTTATTTTTTATCCTAACTTTCTCCCATAATGGGAACCAATACGGTTTACAGAAAAAGTTTAAAACAAAATAAATTAAGGCAATACAGAGTACAATAGTTAAAAACTATTAGACAGCTTCAAGTTCATGAAAATATAAGAGTGACATGAACAAACTCCATGCAAAGACCCTACTGTTATATTCACTAAAATGTTGTTTAAATAAAAAGGTCTTTGTCAGCCAGTAAAAAGAGATCACAGAGGGCATGGACCTAGCCTCCCATGGGAGTGAGTTCTACAGCGAAAAGGTTTTTTCCTGTGTCTTCACCAATTGTACTTGTGATGGTAGTAGGACAGAGAGAAGGCCCTCAACTGCAGATATTAAGATTTGTACAGGCTCGTAGAAGGAGATATGGTCTTTCAGACTGGCTGAAAGCTACAAAGTGCATTATAGGTCATGACTAGCACTTTGAATTACATCCAGAAATGGATCGGTAGTCAAAAGCTGTTTCAGCAAGGGAATCATATGCTCCCTGTAACTAGCTCCAGTCAATTCTCTGGCTGTGGTATTTTGAACCCATTGAAGTTTCCAAACAATTCCAAAGGCAGCTTCTCTTGACAATCAGAATTTGTTGTTTAAAAAATGCAAGCAAACTGCAGGGTGGGTAGAGTTAAAGTGCCCATGAAAACCTCTCATCACTGCAGGGTAATTGGAAGTGATAGGAATACAGGGACTTTGGTCTCTAGAAGAATACACAAATACAACATTCAGTGGATTCAAATAACAAGGAAATGTTTTTGAAATAAGAAGTAAAACAAACCAACTATTTTGCTTGTTAATACATATAAACTTACTCGGTTACTAATGAGAAATAGTTACAGTTGCCACTGCTTTATGATTCTCTTAATCAGTAACAAATCTTTGACATCTGAGAAACTCTGACTAACATGTACCTTGAAGAAGTAGACTGAGGTATCACTCAGTGCTCAGAACCCTCCCAGAAGCCCCAGATCACACCAAATTTGTTTAAAACATTTTTTTCTCTTCTCCATAAAAAAAAACTGTCCGAGCAGGCAACAATTTCTTCCCCTAAGCTCCCTGCTCCCTCAAATCTTCCTCAAACAGAAAACGGCAGCCAGAAGTGACATCACATCACTTTGGGTGCACTGAAAATGTGCTACTGTGGCCCACCCGCATAGGAAAGGAAAATGCCTACACCATATCTGCAGTTGCCCACCCTTGCTTTAGAGAAAAACTCTGCAATGTTTCTTCACTTTCCCCCCACAATTAGTTTTAATAACACTAATGCCAATTTCTGTATATTGTGCTGTTTGATCTAGTACAAAATTCAGTTCAGTCTGAGTTCAGCATTCAATAGTGTACAAGACCTGTTCCATGGATTGAAAACTAATTCAGAAATTCTTATTTTTTGTTACTTCTGCTCATACAGGCTGATTGGGAGTACAGCAAATGATTAAAAACAGTGGCCAGTGGTAAGGTAATTCTCAAGATGAAAGCACTGGCAGCAGCCAAATAGTAAGAGTGCTAAGTGAAGAGTCATTCTGACACGGATATGTGCTACAGCTAGGTGGTACAGAACAGAGGAACTCTGAAGTCCACTTCCCAGCACTGAAAGATAAGGGGCAGGAATCATCTTATCTGTTCTTCTGTCATCTAGTGACTACCAATGATCTTGCAACTCACAAGTATATAAGGAATAAAATCACATTCAAAATATAGGATGACATATCCCTACATTAACTACATCACTTCTGTTAACAAGAAAAAGAATTCAGTAAAATGCATCCATTTCACCCATAAACTTGAATAAACAAACAAAAGATAATTCAGGGGGTTATGTCAAGAGGGTGGGTAACATGAGACACCCCCAAGCAGGTTTTTGAGGCTTTCAATTCCCTCCCAGAACCCCAAATTTTATGGATTTATTTTTAAATAATTTGAAATTGCTTCAAGATAGTCCCAATAGCCCAACACACTATGTTTTGGGCGGACATTTTGTGACCTAGTGTCCCGCAGACTAACAATTGCTTACTCCCTGCGCTATGTTTGTATTACCAATCTTTTGCAGAAAAGTAAGAAAACGTACTATGTACTACTATGTACCTCATAGTAACCTTCATTGGGAATTTTAAGCATATTGCATCCTTTCACAATGCAATTACAACATCTAGAACTATTCTGGGATTGGGAAGGCAAGTTGTATACTTACAGCAGATATGTCTTTGGAGAAAGTATTTACAGAAATAATGGGTGGCAAGGTGTAGCCTGTGAATTGTGAAGTCAAGAAAGTACGGAGAGCCTGAACAAGCCACTAAGAAACACACTAACAGAATAGCAGGGCACAGAAATTGTATCTTATTTTAATACATACTTAAGACAGAAAAGATTCAGAATATGGTGCTTTCTCAGAGGTTCAACAAGAGGAAGGAACTACAATCCCCTCTCCAAAAAACAACCCCAAGAGTGACTCAAAATTATTGTAAAAACAATCATCATGCATATACAAATTTAAAAAAAAAGATTCACAGAACATTTAAAAACTTTATGAAGTGCTGTGGATCTTGTTTTCGAATCAGGATGTGGTTTTCAGAAAAAACATGCAAATATACCTTGCCCCAGTCAAGCTTTGTTCCTGTGCAACAAAAGGCACATAAAAACTCACTGTTCCCTCATACAATTTTCTTTTAATGTTAATTGCTCCAAAGCTGCAATTTCCTGCAAGAAAAACTGAGTGAGGGGGAGCATTACTTCAGGAAAATGTTGTGCTGGATGAATTAGCTTCCATGGCCCTAACCTAAAATGGGGGTTCACGTGGCCACTTTTTAAAAGAAGAAGGAAGAGCCTCAGTGTTCAAGAAGCAAAAATTTTAGTCTTCAGGAAATCCAATAATCAGTTACATGAAGTTCAGCCATCAATCTCCATCAATCTCCGATGGCTTATCTAGTTTGACTGAGAAGCTTTTACATGATGCCTGCAATTTTTGCAGTGTCTCCCAACAACTTTAAATGTTAGTTTGGTAAATGGACAATGAACAAAGATAGGGATGAAAAGAAATTTTTCCAATGTCGTCTTCTGCACTTTGGTAGATTATCAAGACAGTGAAATAACCAACAAAGAATTCCTCAGCCAAGAGTTCCCACCTTCATTACAAGAGCACCAAGTACTTTCTGCCCATCCCCGCCCAGGTTGCACAAAAATGTCTCCAACATCTTTTCCCACTGTGAAGCCGAATACACATAGACACAGCAAACAAAAAAATGCAAAAGAAAATGCAAACAACATATCCAATACTTCTACTTTTTTATAATACAAGCAGTAGAAGCAGAAGTTATTATACTTTACAGTGTTGTATGTTTACCAATATGTGCAAAAATCTTGCAGATGCAAACATTTCCTTCAAAATGGATCAACACACACACGCCAAATCCAACCTTCATCATCTTGTAGGTTGGAGAATTTTTTGTGTATTCTCACTTAACATTAGGAAAAAAAAGTTCAGATTTAAATCCCTACACATAAGCCCAGGCTAAGAGGCAGTACTTTTTGAACAATTCTGTTCCAAAATCCTGATTATTGGGATGCAAGGATGTTTCAAAACTACTGTGCATTCATGTGGGAGATGACAACTTGCGGACATCAGCCCATAAGGCAACTGCCAGGCTAATAACTGAGATTAAGTGCATAGTTTCATTAACTTTTCCTACAACCTCACAGGTGCTTCCATATATGCTAGATGACAATCAGAATATACAGCTCAATCAATTTCTAAACCATTCTTTAGTATTTTTAGTTCCCTCTTCACTTTCTTTTTTCCTTTTCCACAGAAGGAAAATAAGAACTTCTAAACCTATAGCCAATATGAAAATACTAAATATAACCTGATTTCATTACATGGGGCTTTAAAACTCAATTATAATCAACAATGCATATGCCTTGAACACTGTTATTCAAAAATGGTATTAAAAGATTCAATTTTTTTCTATACAGTCGTTATTTTCCTCCATGCCCTAACTCCAACTAAGTAGGTCTGATCATATATACCACATCTGCTGATCTGACCCACTCATCAAATTGTGGGTGATCAGTTTTCTTCCAGTTATAAGTAACACACCCATGGGTTGTTGTTCCCATGCAAAGCCCTTTTAACGTCTTTCTCATGGACTGTGCCTTAAGGTAACAGAATAAAACTACTAATGGGCTTAACAGTAGATAATATCCTATGATATCTTTGATTCTGTCAAAAAGTAGTTTTTGATAATTGAATATAATAAAAAAGTGAGACATATCTGGTTTTGCAAGTGTCAAATTTGTTCCATTAAGTTTAACTGAAGTAGAAAAGTTCATTGGAATCATGACACCTTGTTACCTCGTTAAGAAAATGTCCACCAGCTTAATAGGATCAATTTACTTTACAGACTATTGCATACAGTCCAGTCCCTCCTCTTCCTGCACTGCCTAGAATGGAACATTTGTTTGAGAAAAGAACTAGAAAAAAAGACAGAAAAGAAACAGAGCATATACATACACAGCTCAACCTGTGGATTTCTCCTCGATTTACTCGCCTAATTGTCCTTTTCTTCCTCCAAAGTTCACTGGGCTCTCTTTTAAAGACTTTCCCTCGAAAACTCATTGTGTCAGATGAAACTCAGGCAGCAAAGCAAGCCATGTTAGAAAACATCCCTTTAATGTTTTGTATCAACTTCAGCGAAGTGAAGGTTTTGACCGTACAGCATAAGAAGGAAGTATCATTGAACTCATCTCGTGCTATATGCACAGACATTGCAAAGAGGAAAAAAAAAGTGCCCTTAGCTGAAACTCATTACTTCCTGTGAGCAATGCTGATCTCTCAAAAAGGTGGTGTTTCTGTAAACCGCACACAAAAATGAATCTTTGGAGGGAATGATGTCTTAAGAGCAATATTTCCCATTGCCCTTCTTCCCATGCCCACCCATCTGAAAAACTAGCTTTAGCTATTGCAAAGCAAAGTAGCAGCAGCAGCTATAATTACCCGAAACTTCATTACCTCAATAACACCTAGCCACCACTGTACCAATAATTCCATTCTTGATAACTGAAAAGCAAGGAAGACCTCCGTGAAAAGATGGAGCTTCTAGAAGAGGGTCTAAATCTAAGTTTTCCATGACCTCATCTCTGAACCCAGTTATGGACGAAAATGACTGGATCAGAATGTGGACATGAATAATGACTTCACTGTCATACTGGCAAACCATAAAGAGTGTCAAATGAGTTATCTATCTGTTACTCCCACCCTCTTTTCATTCTCCCATTGTCTCTATGGCCCTTCAAGCACTCAAGTCAGCTTACTGAGAGCACATTGTTATCAGCTTCCCCACATGCGTCTTTTTCTTGAATGTTTCCTATAATCTTCGCAAACAGGACTGGAAACATAAACTCCAGAAAATCCTGATGACAAATTGACAATTAGCACTTCAAGGAAGCAATTTAATCCCTGCAAGCACCCACTTTTTTTTTGGTGAGACCTTGAGTTTTCATGCAATCAGCCACATTTGTAAGTCAGCTAGAAGTGAAAGCATGCTGTCTCCATGAAATCAGAATGGAAATCAATCAGCAGTTTGGAATTGTTTCTTAACAAATGAAACATTGAATTAAATGTTAAATTGATGTTATTTGTTATTCATTATGTAAGGGAAATGACAGTAACAAAAAAAAAAGATGTTTTAAATGCATATGTTATAATTCAGTGAGGGGTTTTTTTTCTACCCGATGTTAGGGGGGAAAAAACCCTCAAACCTAATTTTTCATCTAAACAGTATATACAAGAATTTCTGCAGCTAGCTGCAATAATTCCTCCTTTCTCCAGATAGATTCAAACATAAGATAGGTCTTATGTGCTCATCCACAATAGCAGAACTACAACTTCTACATACAGGCAGATTTAAATGTCCAGATGAAGGTGTTAACACAAACATGTGCGCACACACACAAGACTGATGGTAACTAACTTGCCTTCTGCTTTAAAAACACTGGATATTAATTCCAATATGCAGTTCAGGCTTTGTGTAAAGTCTGAGGTACTTCCAAAAGGAAGTAATGTACAGTTCAATGTATAGACAATATGGCATGTTTATATCATGTAACCACAGAAAATAATATATAAAATGTGAAAGCAAAATAAAGGGAACTTCCTTAAAAATTCTGTTCCCTATGTATAAGACACAGACTGTTGGGTTTTGATCATGTATTTATTCATTTATTTGTCACACATAATATTGTATTGCATCCGAACCACAACTGAAATTTACTCTTAAACCTTTGCACTTTTTCTCAAGGCTTGTGGTCACAGCAGACAGCTATTTATTTCTCTCATTTAAAAAGGAAAGCTGCTGTTACTTTTCAGTGTGTATCCCAATTATCATGTACCATGATACCTGAAGCCTAAAACCTTATAGAAGTGCTGTGGACGCTTTTCAAAAACCCCTTTTCACAGAGAACTTCAATAAGGATTGAACTTCTGGTGTATTTCTTCTGTGATGTTTGGAGACCATTTTCACAGCTGATTATGCCCATCTGTCTGCCACACAGGTGATCTTTTAATCCCATTGATTGCTGATTGCAAGAAATAATTCCCACAGCTTCTAGCTTCTCATCTTGTAGCAATTTGAGGCTGATTGACGCAACCTAACTGTTTATAATACCAAGGGATCACATCTTGTTTTGGTAATGCTGCGGAGACATCAAGAGAGTCACAGATGGTATGTAAACTTCTCTCAGCCCCCTTTTCCCCCTTTTTTGAGACCACCAAAGAATGTACATTTCACTTTCCTTTTGACTTTTCTATGAAAAGACCTTAAGTAAACAAACTCATGGTTCTAGATGAGCCTGAAAATCCCCCAGAAATCAGCCCACAACATATCAGTTCCAGTCCAGTCCCTTCAAAGTTAGTCATATTCCTATGATGATCTGCTTTTGGTCCTTCTTAAAAGACCTTCATTTCCTGACTGATACATTCCAATCATGGTTTTAGAGTACAGTCATCCCTCCACATTCACTAGGGTTAGGGGCACAGGACCCCCGTGAAGGTGAAAAAACTGTGAATAACTCTAGGCCCTCCCAAACCACATTTAACACACAGAAACGTATGATCACCGTATTCAAACCACCATGGATTCCTTTGAGGCATCAGGGCTTCTTCACAAGGCAGAACTGGGTGGCTGGTGGGTTTTACTACCACCTCTGCTGCTGTCCCACACCATTTTTAATAGGGACTTAAAAGCCTCGTTTGCAGTTTCTCAGTCTCATGAGGCTTGCAATCCCTATTAAAAATGGCATAGGGAGGCAGCATAGATGACAGCAAATAATCTGTGAATAATCAAATCTGCAAAAGTGAAACATGCAAATGTGAAGGGCTGACTGTATTGGTTTTTCCTGTTTTGTTTTGTTTTAATCTAATATATACCATTTAGAAGTTTTAATATGAAGTAGTTTATAAATCCAATAAATAAAAACAGGCAGATAGATAACATAGATAGACAATGGTATGGGTGACTGAAGTGTAGTACTGAGATGAGTAGTACTGGTCTTTCTCCAGCCCTATCACACAAGCCCCTTCCTGTCACCAATTAGAAAAGCCAGAGTGACAGTCCCCCTTGGTCTTTCTAAGGCCACAGCAATGGCCTCAATGGGTAATAGTGTAATAAGAAGATGTGGTGAGTACTGAGTTCTTCACCCCCTAGTGTCCTATGATTGTATAGCCACTGGCATGGACATAGGAAGGACAAGGCCTACTTTTCTAAATCTGTCCCAGATTCCAGATGCCACAATCTATTTACAGTCTCCAGATTCTGAGGGGGGGGGGAGATAAGGAATGCTTTATCTAACAGACAACAGTTTGATTCGGGATTATGAGAACCCTAAACAATTTTGTACAGTCTATTGCCTTCTTCTCACTTCCTACTTTGAAAATGTACAGTTTGTTCCTCCTAACAGTTTTTGAGCTGCTTTCGAGACTACAGTTTATTGCAAGAGCTTCCTCTTTTCTCCCTGATGACCATATCAACCAGTGGGAAACTTTTGATTCTACACATTTGTGCTTTAACTCAAGTTGTTTTTTGTTTTCATCTGCGCTCCTTGGGTCCCATACTGGGAGAAAGGTGGGGTATTAATAAAATAAGCAACTACTAAAAATGCACTGTGTTTTTCCCCCCACAAGAAAGCAAAAAAAATGACCTACTCTTTGACAGCTTTGTCCATTAAGAAGCAAACCTGCTCCTATCTGCACAGCCCTACAGGAAGATCTGTTTCTCATTCACTTCAGAAGACTACAGAATGTTGAAAGAGTGGGATGGAATGAGCCTTTCTTTCAATAGATGACTGCTTTGAAGACTTACTGTGCTCCCACTTAGCAGAGCAGTGAAAGGCAGTGAAGTCTGGCAAAGAAAGGATGGAAGGGGAAGCTGAAGCTCTTTGCCAAGCTATGCAGACATTCCCAACAACTACCAATGGAGAACCACAACATTAACAAAGTTGGTGTTTGTCCTTGTTTTCTCTCATACCATCAACACTGGCGGAGTTCAGAAAGCTTCTCATATGACATTGTGCAAAAGAACTGCCAAGGTAGAACGTCCCTGACAAACTTGAGCTTTAACACAGGATCCCTCGAGCTCTGCTGAGTTCATTGAAAGTAGAGACACTTTTTCAGAGGATGGAAAGTACACTGAGCACCTTCTACTAAACGTTATCTAACAAGAGAATTCTAGGGCCGTTTCCGCGCTAGGCTGTTCTAGCGCGATGATTCCACTTTCAACATCCTCTGGAATCCTGGGGTTTGCAGTTTCGGGAGGGGCCATCCGGCCCCTCCCGAAACTGCAAACCCCAGGATTCCAGAGGATGTTGAAAGTGGAATCATCGCGCTAGAACAGCCTAGTGCGGAAACGGCCTAGGATTTCCTTTCTGCCTAAATGCCTTTGGAATACATACGTTGAGAGAAGAGAAGGCACTTCAAATGGCATAGAGATCAAGAAGACAACTGTGGCAAATGGCCCTATCATAGGTTCACCCACATCCTGCATCTCTGAGAGAGAAATAATATAATTATGATTTTCCCTTACAGGGATTTTATAAAGGAAGGTCAGCTTTTGTACATCAGTTTCTCCAATACACCTCTGTAGGAGACATTGATTTGGTTCCAGTAAGCAATGAAATGGCAAGTTGTGTATCTAAACTTCATCCAAATGTCTTCCAGCTAGCCAGCTAAGCTGGAACTCTTTCAAGAATATGTTTTCTGTTCTCCTTCTTGCTTCAGGCTTCATAAGGAATCCAGAAAGTACTGTGATTTGCCAAACAGCATTAGAAAAGTTCTGCTTCCTTAGCAAAGACAGAAAAGCATATCCTTTAAATGAAAGGAAAAGTTATTTTGACATCATCCATTATCCACTGAAAAAGTGACAAACTATTAGTAGAATGGATCTAGTTTCAGGGGAAAAAAGAGAGATTTTGCTTGGATATACAGTGTTAATCTCTGAGTTCTCAAGCTAAAACATGAAATATCTGCAAGAATTATGGATATATGAAAGTGCTTGAAACTGGAAACAATATGCAGCAAGATTTCTTTTGTGTAGTATGTTCTGTAATATCTACTTCTGTCTTATGTTCTCCATTTCCTCATACAAAGCAATTGGCCATTCTCACTGTTGCACACAGGATCTCTGCATGCGCACACACTGAACAGGTGGTTAGTGCTGTTTTCGGTGAGCCTGGAAGGTAATGTTAATTTAGGCAGAGAGGGAAAGCAGCTTTTCAAAAATTTATAAAAATACAAGATTGGCTCCTCTCCCAGCTGAGGTCTCTCCTCCTCTAACTATAGCCAGCCATCTGATTGGCTGAGTCCTCCAAAGCCCACGAAAAGCACAGAGGCCTTTGGGAGTGGGGCTGCTGGCTATGCAAGGAGGGAAAATCGTGTCTCCTAGCCACTCCACTGTTTCCCGTAAACAAACTCTTTCAGGTATGTCTGAAGCTCAAGCTTTCCCTAATGAAGTCCCCAAATGTGAAGAATTATGCAGGAGATCTCCTTTTCCTCATTGGAGAGCAGAGCCATATCTAGCATAAACAGTGCCTAGGGCAAGTGTGGAAGTTGTGCCCCTACCTCTCAGGCTGATTCCTCTGCCGCCGCCGACACCCCTGCTGCTACTTCCAGCACTGCTTTTTTGCACCCCCCTGATATTGACACCCAGGGCACTTACCCTATTTGCCCCACCCAAGACATGCCTCTGGAAGAGACTCTTGAGTGTCAAGCTACTCTTTTTTTCACTGAGGATGTGAATATTAGAAAGTGTGCTTTCATATCCCTAGGTCTAAGTAGGTCAACGACTGAGGAACAAGGGTCTAAGTGTGAAAATAAATTAATAAGGAGGTCAAATTTTAGTTTGGCCAACACTTAGGAGTTAAATCCAGTATGGTATATCTATTTGAAGTTGGTGGTAGCTGCAGGTATCTGTGGGGATCCCAGGACATTAACACTTTTAAAAATGAAATAGTAAGTAATGTCTCGGGTCATTCTGCAGTTACAGATTACTTCCAAACCATTTTAGAATAAATACATTTTCCATAATTTGTAAGAAGATTCTGTTTATCACCAATCAATCACATCCCAGCAGGGTAATGTCACCAAGGTTAATCCCTACAATTTGATAGCAATTTCAAGAGGAAAAAGAATCCTGTTTAAAATTCTGCATACTTCTGTAATAAGTTTTGCACTACTGGGCAGGATCAAGTCATGTGAATTAAAATGCCCTCTTTAACATTACATCTCCAACAACTAGCTGTTGTTCTTGTGTTTTGCTGGTGCAGCCTGAATGGACTCCAGTAAACTCTCCAAGCCCCCCCCCTTTTTTTTGGCTACGTTATCTTAACTGCAAGAGTAGAGTATGCATAAAAATTCAGACTTTAAAAGTCCTCTGTGAATAAAAAGGGATTTATTTAGAGCTAACATGTTTCAGAGAGTCTGTCTGGCGCAGTGAGTTAGTTGCTGGACTGCTACTTAGAAAGATCAAGATTCAAATCCTTGCTCAGTCTGCATGGCACTGGGCAAGTCACACTGTCTCTGCTTTAGATAACAACAATAATAAACCTCCTCTGAACATATGTTGTCAAGAAAAGCCCATGATAGGGTTTTCACCATTAGGTCAACCTGAAGATGCACAACACCACCACATTTCAGGCTTTAGCCTTCCTTGAGAGAGAATTCTAGAGTCCACAGGCCACAAATGAAGTGGATCTAAAATGGCTCACCACTTGTCTCATCTTCAGGGTCAGCAAGACTGTAAGAAGTGTCTCAGAAGCAGATCTTAGTAGCCAAGCAGACTGCTTCAGCTAATTTTTGTATCACAGGTGGGGACCAAATGACACTCCAGATGTTACTGAAGTGGAATTCCCACTAGTTCTATAGTGAAAGTTATAGATCAACAACATCTAGAACACCACATGTTTCAGCTGCTTTATATTCTCCTCCTACAAATGGCAGTAAGCATTTTGGAATCTTCATTGAGTGGAAAGACAAATCTGAAAATGTTGTATTTAGTATGATATTTAATTGTGGATTACTGATTTATGCTCCTGACACAGAGATTGGAAATTTGCTGTTGTTTATACATGGGGCTTTAATGATACCAAATTGTACTTTGTAACATTCAGCAGCAAAATTGCATAGCCTGGCAGTTTACTGTTTGTAAGATGTTTATTCTTTAATTTCCTTAATTTATAGTGGATTAAAAAGTGTTTTCAATAGCATCTCAAACAATCATGGAAGCTGACCCTGTACACAAACATAACAAATAGAAAACACCCCCAACAGCATTTTGTTCAGATGCTGCATTGCGAGAATAAACAGGGTGAAATACCATAGTAATCTTATTGAGAGAAATCAGGCCTCTTTTGTCACTGGCCTGGCCTGAAATAGGTCATGCACCACACTTGTGCTACTATCTTGCCGTTTTCTACCCTCCCACACACATCACAAGGGAAAAAGTGCTTTATTTGGGGGGAAGGAGGAGGAGGAATGCTGTCTAGGTCATTTGCTTTTAGGAATAACACGATTACAACAAAATCAGGGCTTCCATGCAGGAAATTATAGGGGGGAAAATTACACTAAGGGGAAAAACATTTTAATGCTTCCCCTTAGTAGTATACGCTCCATACACAATTTCCCATTAAGCTTTATGGGGCATTTCCTGCTTTTTTGCATAGATTATTGGTTTCTGGTCTCCATCAAGGTAGCTCTGAACTCTCCAGAGATGTTTCCCATTACCTGCACTATAGCGTGCAAAAATGGCCACTTCTCTCCCCACAATCTCTCTCTCTCGAAAGGCATCTTTCTATTGGCCACTTTGACACATGTGATTCTGAGGGGCCCAAATCCGTCCCTGTTGGTTGAGGGTGGTGGGGCAAGCTATTAGAGGGGTCACACGAACCCACTGGGACAATGGCAGCACAAATTGGAAATCGCCCCTGATTGGACCACATGGATCTGAAGGGGCCACATAACTCCACTGGGGCCCAACTGGAACCTGAATTAGAAATCGGCCCATCGGATGGCTGGGACCACATGGGTGGGGAGGGTCTGGATGTCACGCCCTACTACATCTGGGGGAGGGAGATTGATAAGTGTCAGTCATTTTGACAAGTCATAAATCAATAAAATTTGATAGGTCATTAATCACTTTTCACAGGAGCTACACCACCCTACTACTGATGGATGCTGAAAAGATGAGGTATAATCTGACCACCAAGTTCGCCTATATAGTTGAGTCCCTCTTCAATTATCAGTCAGTACTGTACCAGATGATCATTATTTTGATACTGATTTTATGGTAGTCACAAGTTACCAGCTTCAGCTGGCTGATAAGGATGATGACGATGATTTTAATGCAACATACTGCATTTTCATTGTTGTTTAGAAACATAACTGCAAGTACTCAACATTTCTGAGGACCTGCCCGTCAATATTGGGCCCATCCATCTTAAAAACAGTTCTGGAGTCCCAGATGTCAACTTCTAGTGTTTACAAGCAATCCAGATTGACCAACAGCAATCAAGAGCAACAATAAAGCACATAAAACAGGATAAAAAAGAAAGATATTAATATATCTTTTTCAGACCTTAAAACCCTCATGATATGTTTGGAACCTCTCAGCTAGCGACCTCTCATTTTGGAATTTCTCACTTTAGAGTTCAACACATAAGGGAGGGCAGGGACCAGGCTGAGGAAGCTTCCAAGCTAACTGCAGAATGTGATAGCTGGAAACGATCAGTGGATTATCCTAAGACTCTTACAAGGCATGGTGAAGTGTGATGCTTGTATGTAAGTGATTCTGAGTACTGTCCCAACTTTTACAGACTTGATGAGAACAGTACTAAGAGCAATCTTCAGCTCCTGCTGTTTTATTTTCCCATCTTCAGACACTTGCATTACGTTTTTCATCTCAACATGAACCAAAAGGTACAGCAGGAATGCTGCCAGACCATACCCGTACACTTCTGGATTCACAAATCACAATATATCAGTAATGTCACATGAAACCGATGCTGCTTTTGGACTTCTAGCGTAGTACTACACACAAGCCCAAAGTTGCCTTTCAGCATCCTCTGCAATGTTCTGAGTCAGCATTCCTGGCCTTCTCGTGTGGGTGCAATTGGACTACTTAATGAATTGCTACATTAAACAGATATTTATTTATATTGAACAGATGTCTGGTAATTTAACAACACTGTAAAGCAGAAGTTAGAAAAATCTGGCCTACCAGGTGTAGAATTCCAGAGCCTAGCATTCTTCAGCATTGGTTATAATGATTAGAGCAATAGGAATTCCAGACCAACAACATATGGAATTTGTCCACCACCACCACCCTGCTATACAGGACTGAATGTGACTTTTCCTGGGAAGAACTGACTTTCTATTTGCATAATGGTTACCTGACCTATCACAGCACTGGAATTACAGCAATCAAGTTGCTCAGCTTTGGGTTCCTCCTAAGTATCACAATTCTTTATTTGTGAATGACTTCATGCTCCTCTTTAATTATTACCAACAGTCAGTAACTAAGTGTAGTTCTTAAGGAACAAGATAATAACAGCTGCCTTCCTTCCAGAAGCGGTTCAGAGAGGAAGAGCTTATCAAGCAGATGTTGAAGGCCAAAAGTCTTCCTGATGCTAAAAGAGAGGGTAGTAATTTAATTTTCACATGTCATTCACACTGCAGCCATTATGGGCTTTTTCTTAACAAATGTACAGAACACACTGACCCCATAGATGCTTAGGTAATGTCATGACCTTTAAGGCTCATGTTTACCCAAAGCACACTTTTGAACTCTTGTTACCTTGGCCCTTGAAATTAAGTCTTTCATTCACAGCACATTAGTTTCTTAAATTAGTGGGTTTTATCCTTGTACACAGGAACCATTCTCTTTCCCTTCTGCCATGAAAACAGGAACTGTTCTATAGTTGCTTGATTAGCTGCTAGTAAACTGATTTGCTATGCTTTCAAAGAAGTAGCTTTGCCAGTCTGTTTCAGCATTAAAAAAAAAAGGAAGAAGGGGAGAAAATAAGAAATATGGTAGCAGCTTTAAGACTAACTATTTTAACATGAGTTTTCATGGATATAAACGCACTTATTTGGAAACAAGTGAACTGAATTATATTTTATTATTATTATTATTATTATTGTTGTTGCTGTTGTTGTTGCTGTTGTTGTTGATATTATTTGAATTTCAATACATTCAATCCTAATTCCAGTCCATTAGCAGAGGTATGAATGAAAACAATGGCTTCATTTATTAATATAAGAGTCCTCAGTACTGTATATATAACAAAAGGAAACTCCCCAGAGAGAGTGTTCAACCAGGGAAGCAGACTTTTGGTAGGTAGATTTACTTCTTTGACACATCAGTACTAACTGACGACTGTAAAGACCTGTATCACCTCGCCCAGCCTTTTCAAAACTTAGGGCAAAAAATATGATTTTCATGTTTCTGGATCCTATTACATTCTATTCCACTATCACAACTATATAAATATGCTTTATAGACCACTTGGTATTGCACCCAAAGTGGGTTTATATCCACAAAAGCTCATGCCAAAATAAAGACCAGTTAGCTTTAAGAGTGCTGCCACATTTATTTTTCTTCCCCTCCCTTCATCCTTTTAAATTTGGTATGCATTTGACTGAAGCATTTTTACATAGGTGTAGGAGTATGGAAGCTCTGCTAGGTGTTTGATGTATCAAGATTGAGCAAAATATCCAATTCCAGTTTTGCAAATTTCATTCAGGGACTAATCATTCCTTTATCTCCAACTCTTAGTGGTGCGACATAGCTGATCTAAGAGTTCAGCACATCCGCACCTTTACCCTCAATAAAGCTGGACATTTTGTTTAGTTTCTAAGGTCTTTTCTCAAGGAGCTTATGTATGGAAACTGCTTGGCTTTTAAAATGGTTTTTACTCTTTTGCACACATGCACGTGGATTTTCAAAATATAGAAAGAAAGGAAGAAGAGGGAGAAAGGATGTAAAGGGGCAGAAAGGTGCCAGAAATACATAGGGTGAATGAGGAACAGTCATTTATATTAATACAAGATGACTGCATACCCCCCCCTAAAATCCCACACATTTATTTTGAATTGACATCTGTAAAATATATATTTGTGCATGCTTAAAGATCTTTTGACTGTTAAGTGATGAGTGGGGAATATCTGTTCTTCTATCTTTGGAGCATGAGCCTTGTAGTTACTGTAAAGACTTTAACAACATTGCCCATCAGATCATAGGAATATAATGTAAAAGTATATACCCATATTTACTGGCATATAAGACGCACCCATGTATAAGATGCACCCCATTTATACACCAGCAAATACTATTTGCCAGTGTATCAGACACACCCCATTTTCAAACAGTATTTTGGGGGGGGAGAAGTGAGTCTTATATGTTGGCAAATACAGTATATATCTACAAATAACTATTGCATTGCAATAGAATATTTTTATTGAAAGTAACACTTCTGTTATAGGAATATGCTTCATCCCCAGTTACCAAAGAATGAAATGCCACTGCTGTTGTCAGTGCTTCGTGGCAATTGAGTCTGGTGGTTGTGATGTCAGTAGGCAGTGAACTGGCTCCAGGTTTTAGTCTGCAAAGAATGCCTACTTTAAAGTTCACATTAAAATCTAGAGAAGACTTGCCAGCACCAGGGTCATCAGCTGCACATGTTTCTCAAGTGCTGGAAGCACAATTCAAAGTGAAGGGACTCAGAGTTTCTTCCCTGACCAGAGCCCTCATTTGGTTCTGATTGTTTTCCATGTTAAACAATGCAGAGGCTGCTACAGGCTTCCAAAGCAACAACAACAACAAACCCTTAGAGAGAAGAAAATTGGCACTCTGGGGGATCTGGAGGGGCCAAGGACCAAAAATACAGCAAAAGACCAAAATTACAAGGGGTACAGTTTGCCCACCCCGATCTGTATTCTTTCCCATGGTATCTACATACTATGCTAAAAAATCCATCATGAGACAAATCCATCATGGAGAGAATAAACTCTTTTTTTCAGTATCATCTCAATAAATTTTTGAAACTAATCAACATGGCCCAACAGAATTTGTTACTTTAATCAGGCTCTTCCTATTTGCCTTTCAGAGGAACCATTTAAAAAAACCATTCTGTTACTATGTCTGCAAACCCAGGAACCACAAAACAATCTTACAGCACGTGCCATTCAAAAGGACTAACTCTGCTTATCATGAATATACAAACTTATGTGAGAGAGCATGGAATCCAGTTCACCAGAGAAATTTCACTGGGCCACAGAGATAGACTGAATTGGCTAAGCATAATAAATAGAACAGCTTCAGGATGTCAAAATGTGAGGTTTGTACCACATACATTCCTACCTCTTACAGTTGTTTGTGCCTGCTACAATTCACGGAAGAAACTGTCCCGTCAATCAAACGCCATCGAAAATATAACAATACCTACAATGAAGCCCACTGTCATTGTTACAATGTACGTGCTAGAAAAGGAGAAGAGCAGAAGGAAGCACAACAAAAACCAATAATTTAGATGATGGGATACATACATAACAAGGAAATGAAGGTAAAATACAATAAAAGAGCAATTAAGGACCAGAAAAGGAATGCAACATAATACAGCAAACATTGTCAAAGAAGGCAGCAATGAATAGAAAATGAGTAGGCCATAAGAACAAGGCAGTATTTGTCCCTGAAGCACACTTGTTTGCATATTACATAAGGCATCTTACATATAATTGTCATGTTATTCTTGTCTCATTTTACATGTCATTCTCTGATTCCATATAAAGCAAGCTTCTTTTCCATTCCAACTTCTAAATCTGCTTAGCCAAATCAAGGCAAATTCTTCTACATGAAGATAATATATTTTCCAATCAATCAGTGTAACTTTATTGACATAGGCCTAAACCCAAAGCTATTCCCAACTACAGTAGACACACTGAATCAGTGAAATGTACGCAACTGTAGATTTAGCAAATTCTCATTAATTTAAGAGCTAGCACGGTATAGTAGCTGGAGCATTGAACTATTATTTTGGATACCAGTTTAAACTCCCTGCTTAGCCATGAAACCCCACTGGATGACCTTGGGCAAGTCATACTCTTTCAGCCTCAAAGGAAGGTGAAGGCAAAGGCAAACCCCCTCTGAACAATTCTGGCCAAGAAGAGCCTGTGATAAGTTTGTGTTATAGTCACAAACAGCTCCAAGACACACAACCACAAAACAACAACAAACTGAGCATGCATGAACAGAAAAACAGAGAGAAAAGGAGACAACAGATAAACCTCACCAACTTCACCCCTCAGCATCTTTAAAAAAACATAGATCTATCAGTTTGGCCACCAAAATGTAAATTATTTTGAAAAGTGGAAGCTGGTGAAAAAGAAAGAAAGAAAGAAAGAAAGAAAGAAAGAAAGAAAGAAAGAAAGAAAGAAAGAAAGAAAGAAAGAAAGAAAGAGAATGAATCCTTGGAAGCCTTAAAGTGGTCTCTAGAAGATTCCAAATGTTTTTGTTTTCTTATGCAAGACCTACCTGACCTGGTTGTTTCACTTTGCACTGCCTATCATTAGTTTTGAATAAAAAGTTTGCTAAAAGATATTCAAGCTGTTCTTCTTTTTTTATGGTGAAAGAATCTGTCCCTATCCTTTCCATGTTATTTATGCCTTTGGCACCAAAGTTTCTATTAAAGAAGTAATGCCTAGGAAGGCATCTACTTTGTTAACTGAGGTATACCTGTATTTAGCAATGAACTCTACTCCAGCAATCATCAGAGCTTTGAAAATGCCTTTTGAAATCAATTAATTACCATTCTAATCCAATAGGCCCCCAAAAGTAGTTAGCTACCATTGCTATCATTAAAAATGTTATCTTATTTCTTGAAAGTAATTAAACTAGTTGCTTTAAAACTATCTGACTGCAGAAGCAAAAAGAATAGCATGATCAGAGCTGATACCTTCTGATATTCTTCCTCCAACATTCAATAATCACATCCCCACATAAGAAATCACATTTCTCATAAAAGTTACAAGAAAAAGCTACAGATACATTGCAAAAGTGAACTTATACTTTGTTAAGTTATAATTCTATTATAATATAGTTTTATATATTGTATTGGGCAACAGAAATATTTACAAGTAACTCATTACTTGTAAGTAGTTATAGGCTCTGGTGACCTTTAACGTCATAGACTTTTAGAATGTTGGGGGGGGATACTTTACAGACTTCCAAAGTTTTAACAGTTAAAATCTCTTAATTTTATTTGATGGAAGGAAGCAAGGGAGTTCAGTGAAAGTGAGTTGAGACAGAATGAGAGCAGGAATCAGTAGAAGAGCATAAGACTGAATGCTTAGAGCGGCAAGGAATTAGTGGTTTATGTAGATAACATCTGTTGGCTATTTAATTTGTTTCAGTGATTCACATATTCTCTCCCTCTTGTATATGTCTGAGGTAATTTCTACCAGTCCCCTGGCCTGATGACACAGAACTGCCGTGGAACAGACAGAAGATCTGCTCAAATCCAACACGGTCCTAACACAGCTTAGGGGTCTTTTTCACAGCCCTTGGCCTCATGACTTTTGCGCAGAGGCCTCTTGGGGAAATCTAATTTCATGAGGCACTATGTTGCCACAGGAAGCACTTGTGCATGCATGACAGAACTAGCCTCGTAACATTTTGCCAGAAGCTGTACGATTAGCAGTGCCCTCCCTTCCTCTTAGAGTATCATCATCAATTTCTATTGTAAGTCATGTTTGAAAGTATATTCAGATTGTGACTTCAGAAATCAGTCAGACATGAAGCATGAGGGTGTGTCTATGAAAAATCAGTGACAGACTGCAGTTTGAGGCTGCAGGAACGCAATATTTAGAAATCCCCATTTGAATCCTGAACTCACTGGATGTGTTCAAACATGTCACATTTCACCAACTTGGTGTGAAAATTAGGCAAGACAATGAACACAGATGTGCACTAAAGCATTAACAAGATGAGAACTGCAAAGATAGATATATAAAAAAATATATACAAAAGATATAAATCTTTGCAATTCTCATCTTGTTAATGCTTTAGTGCACATCTGCGTTCATACATATATGAAAAATCTTTCTGTTTCGAAACTACAATTCTACAGCAGTAAATGCAAACTAGAGGGACATGAGTCATGAAAAAAAACAAAACAGAATTTACCACCAAAGAGTGAACATTTTCAGATCTCCATTTGCTACATGTTAGGGACTTAGGGCTTACTTAAGTATAGCAGAACCCATGGGGCAAGAAGTTCTTTCAGAATCTGGTCAGTCCTTTAAAAGCTAGATGGCTCGCCTGTAGCCTGCAAGTTGTGCATTTCTCCTATGCTTCCAGGGGTGTGGGAACTTTCCACACCATGCCAGAGTAAAGACATATAAATGTTCTTGAGATACATCCAATTTTACACAACCAGACTTCCACACATGCTACACATTTCCTCCCCCATCCCCAGCAGTTTCTTTGTCCTAAATGCCTCCAAATCTGCTCCAGAAAGTACTCTAATACCTTCATTGTAGATGTACAGGCAGGAGGCAGATTATTGTCATTGGTGAAAAACTATGCCACTAAAAGAACATTGGTGGATTCTGTCCGGTTTTTTACTGTTACAATGGGAACTTGGAAAATGTTACTTTTAGAACTACAACCTCTTGAATCCTTTGCCCATTTTGGCTTGGGAATTCAAAGAGCTTTTGTATAAAAAGTAACTTTTCCAAGCACTGGTTACAACACATAGCAGAAACCAGAACCACATGTACATACATAAATTCCTCAGTGTTTCTCCTAACCAGAGGCATATCTAGGATGGGGCCACTGGAGCAAGTGCCCTGGGCGTCAATGCCTGGGGGGGTGCCCTGCTGCCCATCATGCCCCCCGCACTCACTGCCACCCCTTGTGCCTCCCTCCACTCGCCACCACTGCCCACATCCACCGCTGCCCCCGCTCCTCTCCCATGCTTGCCGTCCCCCTCGCTGCTTCTCCCCTGTGCTCACCATCCCCCTCGCACTCACTACCAACCTCTGTGCCCACTTGCCTCTGATGCCCTCACAGGAGTCCTTCTTGGCCCAGTGCAGAGGCGGCGGTAGCAGCACCTAGGGGTGCTACTTCCACACTTGCCACAGGCGCTGCTGAGCCTTGATATGCCACTGCTCCTAACATGTGAAGCTACTCCTCTCTTTATCTTTTCTCATCATTTTGTGTTTTAGCTGTAGGGTCAAAGAACTTACTACGCATATTTCAAGAACTGCTACATTTTGCTTTTCTATGGATTACAGTTATTCAGCCTGAATGATAATGTTGTTATTCTCCTGCACACTACAATTTATCCTCTCTGATAGACAGCCAGTTGATTATCATTACTGCCACTACCTTTAAGTTTTATTTTCCTTTCAAAGTGGAAACTGTCACAGGCACTAAACAGTTCAACATTATTATAAACAGATCACAAAGCAGGCCTAGCCAAACATGCTGAAATATAAATTTCTCAGAACATTAGCTTGGAAACTAATGATGAGCAAGCTGAAAAGGCTGCAAAAGTATTCTGTAATTTTAATGCCGGAAATCCAGAGAGTAGAGTAATTGTCACATACCAGTCATTCTTTGGCATGTCAAATTTGTATTTGTTGTTTCAAAATACTGAGGATTTTAGCACAAGGTATTGGAACAGTTATAAGAAACATCCTTAAATGTAGCCAAGAAATTGGTCAATCTAGCCATGGTCTATGCTGGCCAGCAACAATTCTCCAAAGTCTTAGTCAAACCATTTCCAGTACAGCTAGTGGGTGTCAAGACTTTAGCTCCAAAGGCTGCAAGGCAAGTAGGAAGGTGGGTGAAAGCAGCTGGCAGCTGGCAACATTTGGATGCCTGTGGAAAAGTGTGATTTCTTCCATGGACGCATATTTAGAGATATACAGAATCATTCAACAGCTGTAGTGCTGTGGGACATAGGTCACTCCTTACCAATGTAAGTCTATGTGGCTGTGACGTTCCCTAAGATGTTGCCATATGATAGAAAATGTTTGGTTCTTTATGTGCAGTGTAAAGTTTGTAATAAGAGACAGTGCATATGCACCCCTAAGACATGAAGATGGCCTACCCCAGGTCTCTTTTTCCAATGCCTATTCCACATTGTAAATTTTGCTTTCAAATGGAGATATTGTATTTGTTATGAAATGATTTTTATTTAACACAGAAGAAAATTAGATACCATATGAATTACATAAAAGTCAAATGGAGTTATTTTAAATGGTTATTATTAGATAGGCAGCTTGATAGAATTTACAATGCAACATTCTGGGGTTTTTAAAAAAAATCTGTATGTCTGTTTTAACTTGTATTTCATTTTTCTTTTGTAAGCTGCCTTGATTCCCAGCTATGAGAAAAGCAGGGTATAAATAAATAAATTCAATACAGTATAGTACAGTATACCATAACCATCCTACAACCATCTGCTATGCTCTGACCACTCAGCAATTTTCTTTCTCACTATAAAATCTGGCATCTAGGAATTTTAGAATATGATTGGGAGAGGCAACTTACCGAGCACAATGGCCCATATTAGGGATGCATCAGAGCCGAAAGGACCAATTTCACTATCTTTTGTGACATATGTCTGCCTGTGTACTGCTGTCATTATCCAAGGTTTCACCACAAAGGTCAAACTCTCTGAAGGTTATGTGGGTGGCAAACTGTGAGAAACCTTCTCAGAGGCAGCATTCTATTTCTGGAAAGATCCTCAAATGCAACCTGACTGGTGCCTCTTCTTTTCAGGACTAGGTGAAGAACTCTTATTCAAAACCTTTACGAATGTTGTCTGACTTTTGAATGTGGATTGACTCTTATCATAATGCTGCTTGTTGATTTGTAGTATTCCCAGAGCTTGGAAAAAAGTAGACTACAACTCTCAAAAATCCCCTAGCTATCACGGCCAAGAGATTCTGAGTGCTGTGGTTGACAAGGGATAATTGTTCCAAGCTGGGCTTTAACCTGCCGCTTTAATCTATATTGCCTCATGTGTGATGGTAAGAAGAACAGCTCTTTCTAGCTGTCCTGAAGCACCACAGAAATGCAGAGATTTTTTTTAAAAATCCTTTCAAACAGCCATCTGACTGGTATTAGGATTCAACAGTGGTGCCTTCCTTCCAGAGAGGAGTGGGAAAGTCATGTTCACACCTAAGACCTCCTGGAAGCACAAATCTGTAACTATCAGGAAGACCAAGACTTTCTGCAGTTGGGATGGAATCGCTGGATCCAAGGTTCCTCCATTCTTTTGTTACCCTGATTTCTGGGGTCCCATGAGAGACACCTCAATGTGCTCAAAATAATGGGGAATGGAAATTAGCAAGAGCACAAACTATAGCAATGCAAGAGGCAGGGCAACCTAGCGAGATCTTAGACCCAATGTTTACGGGGTCAGGCCGAGTCAATAATCAAGCAGAAGTAAATAATAATTGTTTTCTTTATTTTGAAACATAGTCAAAACGTATGTGTGCAATCACTCACACAGAACTAGCGAAAGAAAGGTAGGAGTTTGATAGAGGATTTTAAGAGGGATTTTTCGGGGGAAATACTACACCTGATCCTGAGGCCTGGGTAGTCAGAAGAAAAGACAGTTGAAACGGAGATTCTCAGCACATGGAGCTGAGGGGAAGGCTTGTCGAACGGAGCGGTAGCAAGGTGGGATGGAAGTCAGAGCAATCTGAAGAAACGCTCAAAATCAGAGGGTCTTATAGGGGAAAATGTGCCTGTAGGCTAGTCCGTTCCCGGTGAAAACAATGGGTTTTGGGCTGGAGACAAAGCCTATGAAAGGTCAGTATTTAGTATGATTGAATTATGACAGTGTTGTCAATAGCGCAGACAGTATGCAAACACGGAGTGCTTGACAGTTGGATATTCGGCTCGTCAAGCTGCCTGCTCAGGACAGGGAGTTTTTTGTAAGCTGCGTGTATACATAATGTGATCTTAAAGTGTACTTGCCTGGAGGTCTCCTGAAGCTGCAGTCCAGCAATTACTGGCCTGCGTGGATTTGTTTTGTACTGTTCAGCTATTTTCGGCCGTGCCCGTGTGTGTGCTTGTCCAGGGGCCTCGCAAGCATGTGGAGAGGAACAGTTTGGGATGGTCGAATTTGTAATATCAAATGATATCTAATATACCACAGGCTCGGACTAAAAACTACAGTAACCACTTTCAAGAAAGTACCAAATTAGGCCTTAGAGATAAAGTACTGGCACTTGCTTTCACTGGGGCTGGCTGGAGAGGGAGAGAGAGGGAAAGAGAGAGAGAGAGAGAGAGGACTTATTGAACTCCAAATCCTGGCAGAACTCCTACCATCATATTCTGACATGGTTGTGTGAGCAATCCCACATCTTCTCATTTAGGACAGCGCTACAAGGAAAATTTTTATTTATGCTGTAATACTATAATCTGCAGAAAAATACACAGATGATGAAAATGTTGCACTCCTTTAGAGATATGTCCTTTTTTTGCTGGATTTGGGTGGAAATCATATCACTGAAAAAATAAAACTCTTACAAAAGCAAAATCTAGAAGAGAGAGGCCCTGTCCAAAATGCAAAACCAATAAAGATGTATCCTTTTCCTAACTTTACATTTTAAAATATTTCTTTCTCAAATATAAGGGCAGGAGTTTAGCTTTTTTAAAAATTGAAGTCTCAAGAGAGAACAACCAAAACCTGCAACACTGTAGGTGCATTTTTGGAGTTCTTGTTTTTTTACAACATGGTTTGCAGGAGAAAACAACTCTCAGTTTAATAACAGTATTGAATCTGGTTAACTATCTTTGAGAAAACACTCATTTTGTATCATCATCATTATCACTTTCTGTTTATTTATGTTTTTTTTTTTAACAAATCAGGATAATTCAATCTCTCAAATTGCTGGAAGATTAAAACAAGCAGATGTTTCTCAAAAGATAAAAAAAAACCTACATTATTCTGTAAACAAACATTCCATCTTTAATCTAACATACTTAATACTGAGAGTAATAAAATTGCAAATGTGCTTAAAACAAAAATATTTCACATTTCCCCCCAGAAACAAACAAATAACAAACTAGCTATAATAACATAAGCAATTGTTGGGGTTTCTTTCGTACAAGACAACAATATTCCTGCAGAAAACAACAGTGCACATGGCACAATTAATCTGTTCCTCTTCCAATCCCTACCAGCCATGCTGTCTGGAGGATTTTGGGAGATGTAATCCAAAAAAAGAGTAACACTTCCAAGCTCCAGTGTCTGACAACATAATGTCAATATTCACATACAAGGAATAGCTACAGATATGCTGATCTATTTTTCTTTTCCTAGCCTGGCTGTCAAAAACTGTCACATTTTTCTTCTCTGCTTTGGTCTTCTCACCTTTCTAGACAGCCCTGAGGTTATGGTCTTTTAACACAGTAAGAAAAGCATTTTCTCTACTTTGCGTGCAAAAATAACTTAGATCTTCTTGCTAAAGGCATTGTGCCTTTTAAGTGGTCCACAGAGTTCTGCTTCTTTGTGCATCAATTAGAGCCCTTGGAATCATGTTTGAGCCTAAAAATTCCAGCATTCTCCCATCCTGTGCTGGACTGTTATTTCATCCCCAGGGGAAAGGATACAAAGTGCATGGCTGTATGAGAGTCCCGCCCTATAGCAGGGTGTCCTCCCCTATGGAAAGAGTGGCAACCTCTATGGGTGAAGGCATTAAATCCTCTTACCCACCCTTACCATTGCACACTACATTTTCTCCTGACACCACTGAAGAAATTCATAACACAGCAGCAAAACAAAGCAGCATTTTCCCTTTAAAACATAGTGCACATGGGTTTGTCACCCCTACCATGAGGAAACTGCTATATTCATGCATAGCACGCTATTCTATACATCCATCATACAGACAGAAATAGCAATGAGTAGCCTGTAGAATCAAGTGAAATAATGAACCTCACATTTTGATTTTTTTTAAAGTCCCATTTTAAAAATCTCCTTTACAATCTTCTGAAAACATGAATGATGGGAGCTTTCTGGAAAGTCCATATACATTTACTGATTTCATTCTTATCATGCCTAATCATTGTGGCCAGAGTGGTTTATAATAAACCAAGCAATCCACATATCATGAATAATTAACAGACCTGCACGTAAAAGCATAAAACATTAGGATAAAATTAAGGCATCTTACATATTTAAAAAAGTAGTCATTAATATAATCTCTGCCAAACATGTAGGATTTCAAAACCAATATAACAAAAGAGGCAGATGATTGCATCTTCCCAAGAGAGGAGACTCCATTATTCTGGCAGCACTACCAAAAAAGATCTGCCCCTCATACAGCTTGCTCTGCATGCTCATCTCATTTCCAATGGAACAAAGACAGAAAACACTGTGTCTGAACCACTGTTAGACCTCAAACAGCAGATGCAGTCCTTTAGCTATTTTTTTTAAAGGAGAAACCAGAATATTTTGGCTAAATAGTTCACAGGCATGGAAGGTCCTAGGATAGCTCAATTTAAGCTAAACTGTGGCTCTACATGGAAATCAGGTAACAGTCTCTATAGAGATACTCAAGCTGGATCAAAACTGCATTGGGACTTTGGCTAGTTTAGATCTGACTCAAGACTGCCAAGTATAAAGGGCATTTAAAAACAACAACTGAATTTGGTGAATGCAGACTAAGTGGCTATCGTCATGCTCTGCTTGCAACCCAAATCAGCTTTATCTGGATTGAGATTGCACTTCAAGGATTTGTAAAAAAATAACTCAGAGTCCCTGCAGTTACTATTTCCAGACATGCTTGCATGTCTTTTCGCTTTCATTAATGTGAACTAGAGCCTAACGAATACCAGAAATACCTTCAGTAGTTACAGAAAGGATTTTTTAAAAAAGGCAAGAAAGCCTAGCTCAGACATAACATCTGGCTTGTGCAAAGATCTTGCTTTTATACTCAGTTTTCCAGCTGACACAACTAAAGCAGAAGGAGGTCAAGTGCCTTGCCTGAAGTCACAGTGGTTTTTCAGACAGAGGCACAAGTGAAAGGAAAGAGAGGGCAAGAGACAGAAGGAGGGAGAGGGACAGCACATTGGCAACGCATACTCATTTATCATGTGCATGTTTATGCTTGACAAAATCCTGTGCCAACTAACATTTACTTAGGTCATTTCTTCACTACACTGTTATGGTGCTATTATTCCACTTTCAACATCCTATGGAATCCTGGGGTTTGCAGTTTAGGGATGGGCATTTAGAATTCTCAGCCAGACAGGTCTTTGGACCCAGTAAACTACAAATCCCAGAATTCCACAAGATGTTGAAAGTGGAATAATAGCACTATAACAGTATCGTGCAGGCCCTTACTTTTAAGATAATTCTAAGTTGAAAAGAGCAAGATAACTAGACTACTGGACTGGGCCTTCAGAGATCCAGGTTCAAGTCACCATCAAGGGAGACCACTCACTGGGAGACCTTAGGCGAACCTGGTCCACCTCATAGGGTGTGCTGTTGTTGTGAAGATAACACAGGAAGGAAGAGGACTATGCACAACCCTTTGAGCTCACAGAATCATAGAATCATAGAGTTGGAAGAGACCAGGGGCCACCAAGTCCAACCCCCTGCTATGCAGGAACACACATCAAAGCATTCCCAACAGATGGCCATCCAGCCTCTGCTTAAAAACCTCCAAAGAAGGAGACTCTGCTACCTCCGAGGCAGCATATTTCACTGCCGGACAGTTCTGACCATCAGGAAGTTCTTCCTAAGGTTCAAGTGGAATCTCCTTTCCTGCAGCTTGAAACCATTGCTCCTTGTCCTAGTCTCTGGAGCAGCAGAAAACGAGCCTGCTCCCTCCTCAACATGACATCCCTTCAGATATTTAAACATGACTATCATGTCCTCTCTTAACCTTCTCTTCTGCAGACTAAACATACCCAGCTCCCTAAGCCGTTCTTCATAGGGCATGGCTTCCAGACCCTTCACCATTTTGGTCGACCAACTCTGGACACACTCCAGCTTGTCGATATCCTTCTTAAATTGAGGTGCCCAGAACTCGACACAGTATTCTAAATGAGGCCTAACCAATGCAGAATAGAGTGGTACTATTACCTCCCTCGATCTAGACACCATATTCCTACCGATGCAACCAAGAATCGCATTGGCTTTCTTGGCTACCTCATCACACTGCTGACTCATGTTCAGCTTGTGATCTACCAAGACTCCTAGATCCCTTTCACATGTACTGCTATCCAGACACACATCCCCACCCTATATTTGTGCATTCCATTTTTTTCTGCCTAAGTGTAGGACTTTACATTTGCCTCTGTTGAAATTCATTTTGTTAGCTTTGGCCCAGCTCTCCAATCTGTCAAGGTCATTTTGAAATTTGGTCCTGTACTAGCAACTCCTCCCAATTCAGTGTCATCTGCAAATTTGATCAGCATGCCCTCCACTCCTTCATCCAAGTCATTGATGAAGATGTTGAATAGCATTGGGCCCAGGACAGATCCCTGTGGCACCCCACTAGTCACTTCTCTTCAGGATGAAAAGCAGCCTTTCACTAAAGGAAAGTCAGATTAAAACAAACATGAAGAGATTTGGGCTCCCAAGGTGGTTTATAACGCAACAACTGGGGGAGAGAGTGTGCGCAGAATTGTTTGTTTCTGTGTATCTTCAAATCATGGTGACCCAACCCTAGGATTTTCCTGGCAAGATTTATTTTGAAGGTTTGCCATTGCCTTCCCCTAAGGCTTCAGTAAAAGTTTGCCACTGTCTTCACCAAAGGCCATAGAAGTGTGAATCACCCAAGGTTGGCCAGTGGGTTTTCACAGCGGCATGTGGATTTTCTCCTATTAAAATATATTAATCAATTAATCCATTTATCTATTGATAGACTTATCTATAAAGAGAGACTTGACTATTATTGTATGCCACTCAGAGAATAAAATAATTAATTATAATTAATATTTTAATTAAATAAATTTTAAATGTCAAAATTAAACCGGTCAGATCCAACAACAATGAAAGGCTTTAAGCAATCAAAGATAAAATGCTCCATACAACTAATCAATTTAACAGAAGTCTTTGCTAAAATCAGGGCTTTCATCAGACTCCAAAAACATGGGAAAAGCTCTGGCTAACTGGGTCTAACTATGAAAGGAGTTTCAGAGGAGCTGCAGTCACTATGACAGGCATGGAACATACAGCCACAAGATTAGTTCATGTGACTAATTTCATGCGGCATGCAGAGATGGGGTGCTTCACTAGGCCCTCCCAAGATCTTAAAAAATGCACGTGGATATATTCTTCACAGGCTGGTTAAGGCTTTCAAGACCAGCACAAGCACTTCCTTTCTTCTGATGATCTCAAGAACAAAAGGTAACTTCAGGTTAGTTCTGAAAGAAGTGTTTGCAACATCATTCCAGAGCAAAATCCAAATTTCCAGAGAGAGATGTAAATTCAGAGGTGATTGCACTGATTTCTCTCATGGATACATCTTCTAAATTACATCTGCAGACTTCTGGTCTCTCCCTGCATCCACTATTTGACAGGATTTTGATAATAACATGGGAGCATTCCAATGCTGGGGTAGTCACAAAAGTGTCAGGGAGATCATATTGACTCATTCTGGATTAATCTGAGTGATCCATCTGTTTGATTGTCACTCAGAAAGAGACATGGATAGACTTTGTGAAGCGTAAATCACCCATCATATGAAAAATTACATCAGCCCCAGGCCTTTCAGTGTACAGAATGTCCTGTGTTAAAAAATGTGATTCTCCTAGACACTGAAAGCTAGGGATTTATTTTTCTGTGGAGATGCTAAGTTTGTTTTTCCTAGTACAAACTCTAAACTGCAGTACTTATAAGTGATTCAGTATCTGCATGAGTAATCACATTTGGAGTCATGGGATTAGTTTAACCTGAACAGAGCTGAAACATTCAGAACAGCAACACTGAAATCTTAAGCACACTTCACTTAGGAAATCTCACTGAACCTGGCAAGCAACAAGGAAAGGTCAGAAGGAGTGCTGACAGGAAAGCAGAGGACCTAGCTGTTAACCTCAGTCCTTCCAGCAATGTATTATAAAGTTTTGGATGAATTATTTCTTCTGTTGCAGCTTCCATGCTGCCCATTTGATTTCCTTGCAAAGCATGATTTAGAACCTACATTTTAGGTAATAAAGAGAGCACTTTAAATTTTGCAATAAATATATTTTTACTCTCACTCAGCAAGTACATGCTCAGGCAGACAGAGGGCAATGGGCGCTGGCAGCTCTGATCTAGGAAAGGTATTTAATCAGCTCCAGATTTTAGTCAGAACTTGAATCTAACATGGAGATAGGGATCACTGTTTTGGATAGATTCTTTAAAGTTCAGACTAAAACCCAGAGAAGATTCACCATCAGTACCTGTTCCATAGCCAAAAGAACAACAGAAATCCAACCTCACTTTTTAACCTTTTCTCTCCAGGTATGTTGATCTATGATTAAATAGAAAGTTTCCATGAGGGGGCCATAGTAATCCTTGATACCCTGCAAGTTCACACAACTCCAGTATAAAATGGGCCTGTTTGTGTACTTAGTAATTTAGATGAATATTGCTACTTTCTGGTTTAGCATGGTTTTCAGTGACACAGTTCAAATTTCTTATCTCTGACTCTCCTTATATAAACTATATTATGTTCAAATATAATGCATTTGTTCCACTGTTTGCAACACATGTTTATAGGAGCATAATTTCAATACTTATCCTGTTCACTTGTTTTTAAATATTCTGATCAATTAAATTTTGGTGTTTTTCCAGTTCCTAACATGGATCAGTTTCCAGAAGAGTAAGACATATCAATCTGTTAAAGAAAATGCAGCAAAGAATCTTCAAGCACTAAAAAGACAAACAAATGTATTATGTCATAAGCCAAATGACCATCAAAAATGTGGAAAATGAGCAGCTTATGAAAGGGATGGCGATGTTGTGTGTAATGCCCTGCCTACACCTCATAAAATGTGGTTGAATAAACCATTGCAATTCCAGAGTAAATGTCACTTCTGGAAGCAGCCCTAATCACACTGATACAAACAGCCACACTGATAAAAGCAGAAAAAGAGAATTGGGATCAAAGTGTCACACTCAGTTATGGCACCACACCACATACACATAAAGGCATCACATTTTTTGGCAGCAGGCATTTATTTTCCTTCTCCTTCTGGCATGGAATGTGAACTGGCAAAACAAGGGAGCAATATTAATCCCAGAATATTGTCAAGGTCTTAATACCTCTGGCAATGTTTCCTCTGCTAGAGGTAGGACCCCAAACTGTAGTGCTCTGCCAATGGGCAAGGGAGAGCCATGACTGTACCGTGTCAATAGTTCTCAGTGGGATGTGACTTTTTTTTTTTTTTTTATAATATGAGCCATCTGAATAGAAAGCTTAGAGGCTGATCTCACCTTCTGCATTGGCCAATGTGAGTCAGTAGAGTTCCGGAGGGGGTGCAGGTATCTGTGGCAGATCTCCTACAGAAGTGCAAATATGCTTTTGGGGTTTATCCATTCATCTTCATTTTAAGAAGATTCTAACCCCACTGTTCTGCTTGTCCCTGACAGTTTTACTAAGGCAGGCATGGGCAGCTATGTGAGGTGGGGATGTGCATTATCCCCTAAGAGATCTTGAGAGGGTCAAACCCCCCCACCACAAAACAACCAACCAAACAAAAAAGGCCCCAAATGTCCCCAACACCTTCTAAGGGCTGTGGAGGGCATCTTTGCCATCTTTTTCCAGGCCTCGTAAGGCCATTTTAGGCCCAGTCCTATTTTCAAAATTGGAAGTTATGTCTTGTTTACTACAACTTTTATAAAAGGTCTTTCCTGGGCCTAAAATGGCCTGGGGTGGGGCCAGAACGTGGCAAAAATGCCTCTGCACACCCACGAGGGCCACAAAAATGTTCTCTGGGATCACACTTTGCACACCCCTATACTAAAAAGAGACTTAATTATATTTCATATCAAAAGGGACAGACAAAAGGAAGGAAGGAAGGAAGGAAGGAAGGAAGGAAGGAAGGAAGGAAGGAAGGAAGGAAAACTGATGAAGCTGCTTATATTAAAAGTCTGTGATTAAGCCAAAATTACCCAGCCAACTACATGGCTGATTGAAGAAATATCTCTCTGGTCTAAGCACCAAGAGGTTCTCCACACTACAACCAGACTGGCTTTCTCCTGTAGCAGCATGAGAGCACAGCAAAAGGCATAGCATCCTTGTTTGTTTGATTGATTGATTCTAAACATTGCTGATTGGTTCTGCTTTGTTTGTATCTTTCATGCAAAATGCCAGAAAATCTGAACAGAATTCAAGAAATGGTTTATTTGCGTAAATTGCCTCCAGTGCAAATCAAGACACATTTTATACAGCTATTCTGATTTTGTTTACATATATACTGCCACAGTAATCCAGCCCTTGCTGGGGCAACTTTGATTTCTGATGACCCATATAGTACAAAAGAAACAAGTAAACCCAAGAAAGCTGAACTATCCAGAATTTATCTTGCTGCTCGACTGATTCTATTGGGTCACCTTAACATTTAGTCAGTGGGCATTTTTAAATATTTGAATTTATTTAATGTGAATTAAATTTCAATAATGTGAAATTTTGCGATTGCTAGGAGAAGAAAAAAACTTGCCAAGGTATGAAGTTTATGGTCAATGGTCATCTATTGGTATTTATTTTATTTTTAAAAATTTATATCCCACCTTTCTTTTCACTATAGGACCCAAAATTACTAGATATTCTACAAAAGGGGCCCTCCTAATATTGTTGAACTACAATTCCTAACAGCCTTAGCCAACATAGTCAATGCTAAAGAATGCTGGGTGCTAGAATTCAGTAACATATGGAGGACTACACACTCTGTATCTCTGTTATAGACTTTATAGATGCAATGATATACCCACTTACACTGAACTCCATGGGACTTATTTATGAACAGTTATTTTGTAAACTTTATTCCTGCCATGGTGTCTGTGATTTATTAGTGATTTTCAACATGGGTGTTATGTTGAAAACAAGTTAAATATATGCAGTGGGCTTTTAGCATCTGCTAGGGTTTAGTTCCATGATCCCCACCCTACCACTGCCAGATACCACAATTTGTGGATGGTCAAATCCCATTATGTACAATGGTGTAGTAAAATGGCATCTCTTGTATAAAATGGAAAAATGAAAGTTTTTTTTCCAAATTTTTAAAAATATTTTCAAGCCATGGTCTTTTGAATCTGTGGACAGAGAATTCACAGATATGAAGGGCTGACTGTATGTATACAGCAAGAAAAACACATATGACAAAACAGTAGCATCACTGGAGAAACTCACTGCTTTTATCCAAAATGTTGTTTTTGCTACACATTTTTTAGAACTGGGAAATTCTTTTTAGATTATGAATCATAGAATTCTGAGAATTATAATCCAAAATAATTTTACAAGTGTTGTCCCACCCCCAATCAGTTTATTCCAGTTTAACTAGCTTACTGTGGTGTTTGGTTGGCAAGAATTCTCAGGTCCTTGTTCTTTCATTACCACAGTCTACCTTCACAAGCAAACTATTACTGGAATACTAAAACAAATACAGTTAAAAAACAATACACAAAATTAAAGACTATTAAACCAATAATGGTTAAAATACAGTTTAACCCCCCCCCCCACGTACATGTGATCAAACTGAGTGGGACTCTCTGGAAGCTGTAGTCCAAAAAGGCAACTTTTTCAAGCTGTCCTTTTAAGGTTCCAGTAGATAGTCAGAAAAATCATTCTTTCAGCTAACCTGCTCCAAGACTTTTGAAAATTTTAAAAGTCAAAAACTAGCATGAGTTAAGGAACATAATGGGAGCCAATGCAGCTGACAAAACACAGTTGTAATGTGATCAAACTGCCCATTTCCCAATAAGGTAAATTTGTTCAGTCATATTCTTGACAAATTGCCTATTCCAAACATTTTAATGGTTGCCCCATGTACAAGACACTTCAATAGTCCAAATAAGAGATTACCAGAACATTTGTGGCCATCTCCCTCTAAGTTAGGTTGCAGACAATCTATCTGTCAAAGCAGACAAAAGTCACTGTGAGCCATAGAGGTCACTTGAGTTTCTAATGATAGTGCTGGATCAATAACTACCCCTAGACAATGAACCTGATCCTTTACCAGGGAGGGGATGTGATTCCATCTAGAATAGGTCAAAGAGGCCAACAGCACTGTCTGGGTGGAGAGAACATGAGTTCAGACTCATCTCAGTTTGTTCACACTGAATCCAAGTTTTTCCCCCACCCTTATTACATATGAGGATAGCTCCGTGGTTATCACAATGGTCATGAAATCCTGAACCATCATTGCTCTGTCTCCTCCCTGTTCTTCTGAGATAAACAAACACAGTTTCTGTCTTGCTTTTCTTCCCCTTCAAGTTTGTCAATAAATGTGACACTACCACAAATGTTACACACCAGCTGACCCTTAGCCAGAGCTGAGCAGTCTGAAACAATTCTGTCTTTTGTTCTGGTTATGATGTGTCTTCTAATGCAGCCACAAATGGTATTTATTTACAGTGTTTAAAGTCACATTTAGCTTGTGAGCCAGAGGGAAAAATAACATCCTTCTCAGTTTAGCATTCTTCTCTTGCTCAGGCTTGTACTCTTAAGAACATGTCTTAAATGGATGGAAATGAGTTAAATATTTTCAAGGGCAGTGTAAAAATATGCAGTACTGACAAACAAGTGACTAAAGTGATTGTGGTGATTGTTCTTCTGGTCTTCTCATAGCATATAAGAAGCAAGATTCTCCTATTCTTTCTGTTCTGAAAGACCACAAATATACCTGGCAACTTTTACTCCAGAGTCAAACTATATGGTGCTTCCAATGTTTTAAATCTGGGGTAGGCAACTTCCAGGATTTGGAGTGGAACACTGGCAATTCCAAACACTTCCCTGCTGTTATGATAACCAAAATTGCCACCTTAGTTGTAGTGAGAAAAATACAGCTTTTTCCTTTAAACAAAGTGCATACTTCCTGCACAGCCTGTTTACAGATAGAGTCATGTTGCCAGGTGGCTACTGAAAACTCTGTTTCAACTGTAGACAAGCAGAAAAGTGCATACTTTGTTTAAAAGTACAAGCTGTACTTTTCAAAAACCACCACTGCAAAAAAATTGGTGGCACTGGGGACCCCTTGGGGGCACAAACTTAGACAAGGGACATAGAGAGAACCACAGGCCATGTGCTGTCCACTTTTGCTTCTCACATAATTTTGTTTGAGACCAATATCTTAGAGTCAACTAATTTACTCTTCAGTTCAAATCAAAGTATCAATCAGTATTTCGCAGCCTCTTAATTACACTGATTACTCAGATTATCCAGGTAGCAGTGCTGCAGTGATACAAGTAGCAACACCAAGCAGAATTCTCCCATTTGTACTGTACCTGGGCTGCTCTGACATCCCCTCAGAATCGTGCCCTGGTGACTCTGTGCCTTTTTGGATTCCCTTCCATCTTTCCAAACTTACCAGTATTGTCTCTTCTTCGCTGTGTTTCTGTTGATAGCAGTTCCAGGCCCACTGTCTTCAATTCTACAGCCTAAATCAATTTGCCATTACCACCTAGAGAAGACCCACTGAATTAACTGCTGAATAACTAGTTTATGTAAACCCACTGATTCAATGAGTCTACTCTAGCTGGGACTAGCAAATTAATTCGGGCCTATACTTCCTTCACATTCAGCTTCTCTCCATATGGGAGACTTTTCAAATCTCTTTTTATCATTTTGAATTATTCTCACTGAAACATTCTCTACTTTAATTACTGATCACTTATCCATTCATTTCCAATAGTGAAATAGAAGAAACAGGGTGGTGGACTGAGGAGATACATCATTAATTTATAAAGCAGAATGGTTTCTAAATAGAAAGCTGTCCTAAGCCATCAATAGGCCTGTTAAAGCTATAAAACAGCTACATTTGATGGGATAATTAGTTCAGGAAAATGCTATGTCTATATGCCAAATGACTTTTACTTACTATAAAACACATGTTGATAATGATTAAAACTAGATTCCAGCAGTAAAAAGCAATGGGCTGCTTTGGAAAATGGTTAAGTCTGCTGCTGAGGCAAAGATAGACACATGGGGTCAGCATATTTCATCTCATAAAAGACGGAATTCAATGGAATGTTTCCCCTCCTAAGCAATTAGGATAGCCAATTTTTGAGACAATCAATTTAACTGTGCCTTTAAAAGCCATTTGACCAGCAGCAGTTAGCAGGACATAAGGTTTATTTCTACATACCAAAAAGTTCCATTGGCTGAGTTCTGCCTGATAAAAGGTGCCATTGACAAAAGTCAATTTTCTTCTGTTTGACAAAATTCTATAACCAGTTGGGATCTTATAATTATGATTACAGAGCTTGCAAACATGACTTTTTAATGATAACTTCTCCAATCATCCAACCAGAATGGACCCATTTTGGGAAGCTGTCATTATTGGATGGATAAATAAAGATAATTTATTCATGGCAGCAGGGATGCAAACAAGATTTCGTGGTCTCATTTTCTCTATGTGGATCAGGCTCTCTGAAAAAAGAGGGAACAAATTTGCACTGGAACTTGCATAACCTATTTGTTATAGATCACTGAGAAATATCATTATTTAAACAGAAATGCAATGCATCTTATTGTGAGAATGTGCACAGGTCAGGTAACCTTCTATACCAGTTTAGATCTCTTTGCTTTGATAAGTATAAGCAGATATTGACAACCTTTTTTCTATAAATGTCCATTAACCCATAGGGGGAAAAATCAGCTAGGGAGTAAACTCAAGCAATAAAACATCTGTCAGATAGCCTACAGGTAAGACATTCCCCCATAACTGTATCTCTAGAACAGAACATGCTTTACGAGATGAATTTCTGCTTCCCATCCAGCTTTTATCCCATGTTACCTGACAATGCCAAATCTAAACCATACAAATTTCTCTGGTTTTGTGAGTTGTAAACCAGTTGCATTATTCTAGTTCTTTAATCAACTAATACCAGGCTGGAAAGTCTACATTCAGTGCAAGACCATGCATGGTATTTCAGATCCTGCTGCAGTGGGGAGGGTGTCAAAAAGATTTTAAGATTTAGAGCAGCTAAAGTTCAGATCCCACCAATGGCACTACTCTTCCATGGTGGTAGGACTGCATGCTCCTGTAGTAAGAGACTAGGTAGACAGAAGTGGTGCTGTTGACAGGTCCTCACATGTCAGGCAGCTGTTGCTGAGGAGCCAGGCTAAATGTTCCATGTAGCTGCCAGGCAGCAGAAGTAGTGGTGGGTAACACTGGCAGAGGATCTTTCAGAGAGAATGACAGTGGCACCACAGCTAACACTTAGTATTGCACAGAAGGAGGTGCAGTAGATCCCTTTTGAAAATCCTATGATGAGACATATCATGAGAAAATATGACTCACTGGAAAAGAGTGGTTGGTAAGGTAGAAGCCAGTAGGAAAAGAGGAAGACCCCATTACAGATAGATAGACTCAATCAATGAAGCCACAGCCCTGAGTCTGCAGGACCTGAGCAGGGCTGATGATGATCTGGTGACTTGGAAGTCTATAGTTTAGGGGGCACCATAAGTGGAAGTTGAGTTGGTGGCCATTAACAAAAACATGACAACAAGGTTCAAATACAAGTAGTTATATAAATTTAAATTAAGTTGTTAAAAAGCAATTAGTGTATTCTAACAGCATTCATTGTGGTGATTTATTCATTCAATGGAATAACTACAGAAGTTTTACCATTACAGATCAAAGACTAAATTTTGTTTAAAATAAAAGAGATTTGAGCCATTGACCATGAATATGCACTTTAAAACATTCATGCAACCTTTAACAACCTATCTACTGTCTCCCTTCCTACAGAATGATGCCCCCAGGTCAGTGGGCAATGATTGCAATCCAAATTTTACTCTCTATTTTAAAGAAAATATTCAAGGTAATGTACCTATTTTAAGGATAGGGGTCAGCACCTTGGATAGCTCAACATTGGAAATAGAAAGCTCAGACCCTGGGCTTTTTGATAGCACTAGTACATTAAGTTCACCTGTAGGTTTCTCATTGTGGACATGCACGACAGACAGCACAAACATGAAGGACCCATGAGTGGTATGTTTTTCCAGGCTCTCATTATTTTTGTACATGCAAACTCATTCAGCAATGGTTTACACATATAAAATAGCCATCATGAATCAAACCCAATGGAGGATTGTGTCCACTGTTCCTCATAGGTTATTTTTTTACACAGCCAAGTATTGCTTGCACTCACAACAAAAGTGCAGTATTCAGATATTTGGGATCAATAACACTGGTTGCACATTAAGGTAGCTGTCAGGAAATAAAATATTTACAGCCTTTTAATTATTCTTTTTAATGACTTTTTAATGACATAATTACATTTATGTAAACCTCCCAGTGTGATAGATTTTTAAGGACTGATGGGGAGAGCTACTGTTGAACAGAAGAGCACTTGCTTCATTTGCCAAATGTCCCATTTATAATTCCTGGCATCACCGGTTCCAAAAATCAAGTGACAGGTAACAAGAAAGATCTCATTTCTGAGTCTGGAGAGCCACCATCAGTTAGACTGGGCAATTTTAAACTAGACAGATAAGGCAGTTTCAAATGTCAATAAAAAGCAGAAGTTGAAAAAATTACTTTTAAAATTATAGCTACTTTTGTTGTTATTGTAATTCTTGTAATTGTAATATAGATTCTAATCTGGGGAATTCTGGTGGCTAATATAACATTTCCAATTCATTTTCTAAAAGAAAAATATAACCCAGGCCTTTTTATTCTAATTTTCTCTCCATCTTGTGAGGGGTGTGTTTTATGGAAACAGAACGTCCACAGGCTTAAAAGCCATTTGGTGGGGTTCACAGCTGTAAGATGAGAGGCACCATTTCAGTGATTAAATCTGCCAGGCAGAGGCCAGCTGCAAGAACTCAGCACTTGCAAACTAAAAGAGTGATGTCAGTAGTGTTTATTCCATGCTTACAAAAGAGAGATCGCAAAGATCAGAAGTAAGTAAGTGAATCACAAAATTAATGCTGACAGTTTGATGTGAAGAAGAGCTCCAGCATCTGAGCCAGGAACATCAGGACTACACTCAGGTTTTCAAAAAGGATAGTTAAATGTTAAAGCATGCACATATATGCATGCACACACAGAGAAACATATGCAAAGCAAGCCAACCTGGGTGCCCAGATTCCTCAGTACAATACCCTGTAGTTTCTCTAGTAGAAGGGGAGGGGGAGGAAATTTGTCAGACTACTAATAAAAAGGAAATTAGAAATGAGGTATTGAGACAGACCAATGTGAGACAGTGGTTAGCAAAGAAATTGTAGTAAATTATCTTTTCAAGAGTAGTATGCCAATTTAATTACAGCATTTTATGTTTGGCTGCTTCTTTGTACAGCTCTTTATTTTTCTTATACCACTGCGCTCTCTTGATCTTTCTGTTTTATTCCCCTTTAGTTCCTCCAAGTACCTCTCTCTTCTGGCATTATCTTCTTTTTGGCTGGCTTGCTCATCAAGTTCCCTTTTCTTTGTTGGTCTGTGCCTCAATCAGTGCCTCTCTTGAAGTGCTTATTGGCTTCCAAAACTGAGTTTACAGATTTATACTACTTGCCACAGACTTGGAGACAGTTTCTAAGCCTGTTTACACCTATCCAGATTAACTGCACTGAAGGGAACTGAAGACCAATTCAGAAACAGACACTCAAAAAAAAAAAAAAAAAATTCCAGCCAACCTGGAGGAAGTTTTGTGCTACGCAAATATAAGCAGCACAGAATTCTGAGGCTACTTGCTGAGAATAATTTTAAAAAAATAAAATGGTGTCCTTTTAACCACTTAAACTAAGAGCTTGGCCAGCACAACCGGAGGGATCATGGGAGTTGTAGTACAAAAATATGGTTTCCCAGTTCTGCTTCCATTATGTGAAATCAGTTATAGTTGTAACACTTCACAACTTGCTTGAATTTGGATCAAGGCACATTTGTGGATTTGTGCTCTCAGATTTATGCAGATCGGCTGTTCCGACCAAGATCAAGATAAGAAAGTGTGACCTTACTTCTCCTCTGCTGGATTTAATCTCTTCCATTGTCTAACATTGCTTCAAACTTGTATACCATATTTTCTGGCATATAAGACGACTGGGCGTATAAGACGACCCCCAACTTTTCCAGTTAAAATATAGAGTTTGGGATATACTCGCCATATAAGACTACCCCTCTTCCAACGCACACCAAATAAAAATTAAAAAAACATCAGATTTGATTTCAATATGGTAATTTTAATTCAAATGCTTATGACATGCAGGTACTTAGCAGGAAAACTGTCACTTATAAATATAAGGCTGTTTGTCATCAAACATGATGGGGTTTTGACTGGGCTGGTTGTTGTATACAAAGCCTGCTTGGATTGGTCAGCTCACCCTGCCTGCCCAGCCCTCCCTGTCTCCAAACACGCCTCTTACACCCGTCTGGCCCACCCTTGTATCCTATTACTTTACCTCCTTCTCTGCCCCTCAGATCTTGCACATGCGCGCCTGCGCCACTTCACTGCAGTCCTCAGGAGCGAGATCTGAGAGGCAGAGAAGGAGGTAAAGTAATAGGATACAAGGGCGGGCCAGAAGGGTGAAAGAGGCGTGTTTTTCTGGCCACAGCTCTCAGCCTGCAGCTGCTTCTCCAGCAGCAACCGCGAACATTGCTGAAATGTGGGAGGAGGGGCGGCAGCCTCCTCAGAGTCGGAGCCGCGAGTGGGCAGAGACCCCGGACTGGAGCCGGGGCCCGCCCTCCCCAGTGAGCCTGCAGGCGTCCCGACCGCCAGGATGAGCCCCAGGCTGGCCCCGGCGCCGCTAATGGGCCCATCTGCATCGGTGGAGTCCTCAGCGGCAACAGGGCCTCTCCCTGCGCTGGTGGGAAGCTCCGCGGGCCGGCGGGAAACTTGGCGGCGACCTAAGCCTCAGGAAAGGCATTTCAATCTCTTAGAATGGGGCAAAACCCATATAATATTCGGACAAGCACCTGATAAAGAGTATCAAGGAGAAGGGAGCAGAGCACATGACTGGACGGGGACTTTACAAAGGTGGGACTGAGAACCCTCACCTCTGCTCAATAATGCCTTCCAGAAAATCTTCAGGGTTTCTGAAACAATCCTTCTCCCAGCTCTCCTTGAAGATAACAGGGATTGGACTGTCCATGTACTGAAAAAGTCAGCAAGGAGACTCTGCTCCAACTCTGTTCCTGCCTTTTTCAGGGAACTGGAGGGCCGGGGAGAAGTTCCCCGAGCCGGTGGGAAACTCAGTGGCGACGGGGCCTCTCCCCGGGCCGGGGGAAGCTCCCCGGGCCGGCGGGAAACTCGGCGGCGACAGGGCCTATCCCTGGGCTGGGGAGAAGCTCCCCGGGCCGGGGAAAACTCGGCGGCAACAGGGCCTCCCCACCACACCTGGTGTATAAGACGACCCCCGACTTTTGCAAAGTTTTTCGGGGGTTAAAAGCTCGTCTTATACGCTGGAAAATACGATATGTTTATGTTGAATAAAGTCAACCACTTAATAGGGGGCTTGTTTCTATTTTATTACGGTTTATATGTACTTTTAAAATCTCTGTTTGACCTGTATTTTAACTACTGTTTTTTAAATAGAAATTTGATTAAATTGTATTTTAACTTTTGTACAGGAAGCTTTATTTAATGTATCTATTAATTTTAACACAAAATAACCTAAACACAAACTAGCATTTTTAACATGAAGTAAAATAAAACCGAATACTAAAATAGTAAACTAAACAAACTAAACATTAACTTACTAAAACACTAACTTGCTAACTAAACACCAAAGCTACCAAACACTAAACCTACCAAAACACAAAAGGGCTCTGACCTCCCAAACCAAACTGTAATGAAAGAGAAGAAAAAAGAAAAGAAAAGAAAAGAAAAGAAGAAAGAAAGAAAATATACCATTACAGATTTAACTAAAAATCTTATTAGAATTACTAATAACCTTATCCACAATTATTGTATCATTAGATTTCTTTCTGTTCAAAAAGTCCATATACGCTTTCCAACCTTTCAAGATCTTCAATTGGCTTATCCTTTAAAACTCATGTTAATTTGGCCACTTGGTCTAATTCAGCAGCCTTAGCAATTTATTCGTCCATTATGAGTACTTCAGTCTGTTTCCAGAGTTGAGCGAACAATATTCCTGCAGCTGTTATCATGTAATCAAGAAGTGGTACATATTTACTATCCAATTCCTTTATCCATAATACCCAACAAAATCATTTCTGGTAACATTACAAAATCCACCTTTAAAATTTTTTGAATTAACATTAGGGATGGGACGGATCCAGAGTTTTCCAAATCCGAATCTGGATCCAAATTTCTGGAAGGTTCTGGGAATCCACGAATCTCATGAATCTCAAATCTTTTGAATCCTTTTTTTGAAAAAAGGTTTAAAAAGAAAAAGAAAGAAGGATAATCTTGGGCAAGACATACTCTCTCAGCCTTAACAAAGGGCTAAATGTTCAATTTAATTGTTCTTAAATATGCTCCTTAAATGTTCAATTTAAATATATTAGAATACAACGCCAGATGTAATTTCTGAAATTGTTAGCAAAGGCCATTATCATCTGGTCTCCCAGGTTTTCAGGCATCCCAGTCTCCAACAAACCGTTTGGTTGATGGATTGGAAAGATTCGATTTGCCTATTTTAGCACAGGGATTCTGATTCGTGAATCTCAAATCCTTGCTGAGGATTCACGGATGCGCAGATTCAGTTGGTCCATCCCTAATTAACATAGAAATCTTAGATCAACAACTTTTCACCTTCTTACAGGTCCACCACATACGGAAAAAGAAGCCCTCCTTGACATCTCCAGCACTAATTTGGAACATTAGACATTTTTGACAACTTGTCTGGGGTTAGATAGTATCTGTACATCATCTTGTACATGTTTTCTTTTAGATCTCTAATCTGATTAGACATTTCTTTTCATACTCTATCTCTATTGCAAAATCTTTCTTATAGATAGAGCTCTCTTAAATCTTTACATTGCATATAAGCAACCAATTAAGATTTTTGCCTTCCTTGAGAAGCATCTCAAGTCAATTTAAACTTCCAATTATCTTGTTCAAAATACAAGAGCACAACATAATGCTGTCATCTCCGAATTTTAATCCAATGGGGTTTTAAAAAGCTTCCTGTAGTTAAGTGGCTAATATTATCTCAGGAAAAAGTTGCTGGTTATATGTATGCCACACTCATAAAAAAGCCTTTCTGATGCAGTTATTTTTAAATTCAGTATGTACCTTAACTATATCATACCAAAATTAACTATACCAACCAAATCTTAAATCATGACTTTCAAGTTCCAAGAATTTCTCATTTCCTAAGCACTACTCATTCCTTCAACCATATGAAACAACAGGCCTCATAATTCAATTTAATATTAGGCATTCCCAGATCATACCATTCTTTAGCACTATGTAATGTCTTGACTTTTATTCTGGGTTTTCTTGCTTGCCACAGAAATCTGGAAATTTCTTTCTGCCATTATACAAAGGGTATTCTGTTTCTTATGATGGGGATTGTTTGGGAGTAAAATAAAAGTCTTGGCAAAACATTGGTTTTTATACTGCAATTCTCCCCAGAAGGAATAAATTTAATTTTCCTCATTTTTCTAAGTCCCTTTTAATTTCTTTCCAGACTTTTTCATAGTTATTTTGAAACAACAGAATATTATTCTTTATAGTTGTAATCTGCAGGTATTTAATCCCCTTTTTTCACTTTAAAGTTAGAAAGAACAGTTAACTCCTTTTCTTCATCAGAAGTCGTATTTTTTGTCAATAGGTTTATCACAATTCACTTTGAACCCAGAAAAAGACACAAGCATGTACAGAAGGGTTTTTAAATGTATTGAATTTTTAAAAAGCTTGTATGCCACCTTTAATCCCATGATGATATATATCCCAAGGATATATCAAACAAATAAACAATTTTTTTTTTCTAGTAACACCAAAATTTGTGTGTGTGTGTGTGTGTGTTGTATGCTTCCAAGCTTGAATCTACATGAGAGCTATATCTCAGCTTCACTGCATAGTATCCTGCCTTCTACCCACACACCCTAGCAAAGGGACAAGTGAGTGGGAGAGGGCAGTCTCACATAGAGAGCAACGGTGCCTTCACCCCATTCTCTCCCTCCCATTCCCTTGCCTAGGCACACATGCCTTCCTTCTCCATGCCCACGCAAAAGGCAAGCAAATGGGAAGGGGCAGACCGACGTGCAGAGAGCAAAGGTGTGTACATGCCATCCCCTCATTCTCCTTCTTCCATCCCCCTGCCTTTTGCCTAGACACGCGTGCCAACCTTCCATGCAACACAGGAAAAAGGAAGTGAATGGAAGGGGCATCCCCATGTGTGGAGAAGGCAAGTGTGGGCTTCCCCACCATCTTCTCTCATTCCCTTGCTTTTTGCCCAGGCATGGAGAAGAATAGCACATGCGCTCGGACAAAAGGCAAGGGAATGAGAGGGGCAGAATGTAGGGGAGGCACACCTATATCTCATGAATAATCATGAAGGTAAAACCTGCAAATGTGGAGGGAGGACTGTAGTGCTTACTTGGAGGAAGAGGTTTTACAATACTCTCCCTCCATATCTTACTCAAAAGGATATCTGAAGGCATGCAAATATTCAAAGATTAAAGATTCAAAGGTTCACATATGTATGGAGTACAAAGGAAGAAAAAGAGGGGGAAAGCACTGACCCTTTCTGTCATGTAATTTTTTTCCCCTACTAAATAACTTAATTTTTTCTAAATACTCCTCTCTTTTATGCTGTTTAATATACTTGCTTTCTACTTTCTTTGCAGCTGCTTCTGAAATATTTCCATTCCAGGCCTTCTGATTCTAGAATTCGTCACATGGGAAATTCCACCTAATCAGGGATTACGTATTGAATATGCAATGCCATGATGCTTATATCTGATGTGCTGATTTTTGACACGGTCAACAATATCTGTAAAAAACTGGAGAGTACTCTTGGTTCAGTAGTAGTCTTCTCCACTCTTAGATACAAACTCTCTTTTCTTGTCCATCACCTCATTATCCAAACAAAAGCCTAGCAGTATATGTCACTGAAAAACAACCTGTAAAGTTCATCCTATGCTAGTGGGTTTTTCCTCCTTCTAGATCTTCTGCTACCTGAAGTTTCATCTTAACCCGTGAGTCCATAATGTGATCTACAAATAACACCACTTTAGTCTTCTCAAGTGCCTCTGCTGGGTTGCCCACTCTTCAGAAGACAGAAGGTTGTGATGTGCAGAGACTTTCAGTAGCTCAGATATTCATTCATTTTAGAAGTACATACTTACTATGTTATGGATCTTTACTTCTAGCAATCTTATTCCTGAGTATCAGGCAATCTGAGTTGTATAAGAAGAATAAATTGGTTTAAAAATATAGCAGCCTCTCAGCTCTCAGTGCTGAAAGGCAGGAACCAGATCAACTGTTCAGCAAACCAGTGTACCCATGACCTCGCTGATGCACAATGATAAGCTTTCTATACAATGTTATGCCTTTATTTGTGGCTGTGAAATGCTGAGAGATTACAAAGTGGTATTTGGAGCTGGCAACAGACTTATTGATTAGAATTTGTTACAAGACGTACACAGTGTCGTTGTACTAGTATATTAGGTCCATCTACCTGGAACATCATAATGATGTAGGCATTATAAATCAATCAATAAATACATCAGCCTTAATAATTTATAAATATTACAATGTAGTAAAGCTTTTCAGTACACTATGAAGCCACCAATTTGCAAAACAGACTTTTACTCTTAGTCCTATAAACCATGCCAAGTCCTAAATGTTGAGTCTGGATATGGGAAACACAGTTTCAAATACCCCATCAGCTGCAGAATATTGTGCATAAATCACATAGTTGAATCAAAATGAAGGCAGAAATGACTAACTTAAGCCAATGGCACAACGTGGTTACAGATGCTGTTTGACTCCAGTTCCCATTAGCCCCAACCAGCATAGTCAATAGCAAAACATTGTGGAAATTGTAGTTGAACAACATCTGGAGGAACATGAGTTTCCCATATCATGTTTATACTATTTGCCAAACAAAACAAAACACAAATCCTGGGTCAGAACTTTTAACACATGCAGATATGTTATATCCTACCCCATTTTCTAGAAGAAAAAAATCAAGACAAGTGAAGCACACATAATTTAGATTGCAGAATGGTCATCCACTAAGCGCAGATATGAATCAAGTATGAGGTCATGCAATTACATACAGGATGCTATCCAGATCCTACTGAAGTCCATGGCAAATTGTGTTGCTTCTATACTGGGGTAGGGGTAGGAGATAAGGTACTTCTACCTTCAGACAACAGAAAGTTAAGATGAAATAGACAAAGTTTTCCAGCATGCCAAGTGGCAAAAGATTGATACAGTTAACTCATGATGCTTCCTTAAAGGTAGAAAAGTCCTTTGTTTGTAGGGTAGGGAATGGAGGAATTGGCTGTTATTTGAATAACAGACCTTTCATTAGAGATGGAAGCATATTCAAAAATATTCAGAAAAAAATAGTGAAAGTTGTATTTTCTGAGTGACACGAAACCCTGGTGACAAAAATTCTGAAGTGATGAGAATCTTCACAGTTCAGGATTTATTCTGTACAAATTTCATGCATGGCTTTTCTGAACAGAAAACAAAAGTACTGTACTGAATGTTCTGTGCAAAAATGCTATATGCTGTGCATAAAATATCCCATCTGAAATTTGTTTGGAATACACCTCAAATGTGAATAGTCTCCAAAAATTGTTCAGGTTTCAAGGTCTTTCTTATAATGGAAAAAATTGCTAAAATCATTCTTTGCTTCCTTTGAGAAAGAAATTAGCAAAGAATTACATCCCTATCTTTCATAAAACTTTGATAAAAGTATAAATATAAAGTTATTTAAAAAGCAATTAAGCAATCTATCAGGTTAAAACATTAAACATTGCAAACATTAACATTCATTGAAAACTTATACAGACCACAAATCATAAAAAGCACTAAAAATTATTAAAAGTCAACCACGTTTAATCCAAGAAAGAGGGGATTGGGATCACACACAGCAACAGAAAACAAAGCAAAACAAACAAAACCTAGGCTGCCATCTCAAGATATTTTATGGCCTGAGGTAAAGCAACAAAACAGTGCCCCTCCAAAAACACAGCCTTGAAAACCAGCCAGGTTATGGTGTGACCCACCAGGCAGAACATCCCAAAAGTGTCTCCTCCTCTTCCATCTTTATCCCTGGCAGTTAAAAGCCAAATCTGTACAAAGGAAGAAATTTAAGTACCAGCTGTTCTTCTCTGGCAGCCCAGATCTGGCACTGCTGCTGCCTGAGGCTGGTGGTTTGCTCTAACCAACAGAAAATAAGCCAGTCAAAACCAGTCTAAGGAGAAAAAGACGGGCAAGGACACCTCTGTACCCTCCAAGTGTGTGGGACTACAAGCCCCATAATTTTCCTCAGCCAATAAAAATGTGATACTATTTATTTTGAAGAAACTAGATGTTTGTGCCTGGCATCCAGTATGGATGGTTACCAGGAAGACAGTCTTCTCAGTGCTGGCATTCCAAGGCCTTTTCCACACTACACTCTTATAGCGTGATGATTCCACTTTCAACATCCTATTGAATCCTGGGGTTTGCAGCTGGCCCCTGCCGAAACTGCAAACCCCAGGATTCCATAGGATGTTGAAAGTGGAATCATCACGCTATAACAGGCTAGTGCGGAAAAGGCCCAATTGTGGATTGCTCTCCACATACAATCTCCACTGCTATCTACTCTTTTGTTATTTTAGTGACAGACAAGCACCATTCTATATTTGCACACTTTTTAAAGACAATTTCAGTCCTGCTGAGTGCTTTTGTCTGGCCTTCAAGATCTTGGGTCCTTTCAATTTGTAGGTTTCCTAAGTTTATTATGCAAGCTGTCATGGCAATCCTTATTGAAAGGATATCTATACTAAATCTCTTAAACCTGCCATCCTGTAACTACTTACATGTGAACTCAGTGGGTCTATAAATAAATAAATACAAGCTCGTTAATAGTTAGTGAGATGCTATAACTTTTGAAAAAGTTATTGTTGTTCTTAAAGAGAAAGCCAGTATGGTGTGGTTTGAGTACTGGACTTGGACACTGGGAGACCTGGGTTCAAATCCCAGCTCAGCCATGGAAACTCACTGATTAACCATGGCCAAATCAGACTTTCTCTGCTTCAGACGAAGGTGAAGGCAAACTCTCTTTCAACATATCTTGCCAAGAAAACTCTGTGATAGGTCTGTCCAGGGCCTCCATTAAGTCAGAAACTAGCTGAATTCATGCAACAGCAAAGTTCTCAAAAAGCCCAGGATTAGAGTGTTACAGTGGCATTAATGGCTGTGGACAGCTGTTTACCTTGAATGCCTGAAATACCGTTTATTGAAAGTGAGAAGCAATCACACAACACAGTCTACATTTGTCCCAGAATGTTCTTTTTCTCTCCTGTCTGCACACTGAGGATAGGTATCTCTTGCTGGGGTACTTTGCACATGTATACAAGAGGGGCACAATGCGCACAATACTGATACTCAGTAAAAGACATGTGGAAATGCCAGAGGTTCTGGGTCTGGAACTGCAAGTACTTTTTTCCTTGATATTTCTACTATCTCAAGGTGTCTGAAATGACAAAAAGACCCCTCACTAATATAGAACTGTGCAGGAGGAGTTTATATGATAATCAGTGATACTTCACCTCTCTACATTACTGAAGCATCACAGATAGAATGGAGCAATATTGACAACTTCAGGCAATACCATACCTGTCTTGGGACCTTGTGACAGCTCATCCAGTGTATCAGTGAATCTGAAAGCACTATGCTGTGGTCATGGTAACATCAGCTAAACTGCCAAGAACCAGACAATCAAAACTATTCTTATTTTATCACCTAGATCAGAAAAGTGTGGTCTACCAATTAAGCTGTAGTAAGTACACTGGGGAATTGAAAAGGCGGTGGGGGGAGAATATCTAATTTCATCACACTCATGCTTACACCTGCTGTTTTTTAATATGTATGGCTGGGGATACAGGTCTTCCAGTACAAAGAAAATACGCAGTTTAAAATGGAAATTCATCTTTGCACTCATATCCTTATGGTTATTCGGAAGTAAAGCAAGATAAATATAGATAGATCTGTTATCATTAATACTTAATATAGCAGATTGCTTCTAATGCAGACACCTATTGTTAGCAAGATAATCAATCAATCAATCAATCAATCAATATCTTTTACTTGAAGACAGCAAGGGACGGTTTCTTGCAACAACTGGTTGCCTGAAACTATGGGAAGGTAACCAGAAAACACCATGATTATGTGACTGTTTCTACACTACTGAACAGAAGTTTAGTAGGAAGATCAGACACACCTCCTAATAATACATATACACTGTCTATACATCAAATTCAAAGTATAAACACGCAGAACATTACAATCAGAGTACAAACACAGCATCTCACAATATAAAGAATAAAAAACAGAAACAAATCAGAAGGAAAAACAGCTCTTTCTATACGAGCCTTTCCAAATTTCAACAGAAGAGGAAAGTAAAAATTAGGCTTTGTTAGGTAACAAACACAATTTCTGGGCTTTCAAGTACCAAGCATGCTAGCAAATGCACTTTCAGCCTCCTCTCCCTTTCTCTCTTGCAAGTCAAGAAATCACCAAGCATCTGTCCTAATAGCCCTCTCAATAGTGCCTGCTTAATAAAAGTATACTGTACCATGATGATGAGCGTTCTGGGTCTGCTCATTTCATCATCACTATCCAGAGGCAGGATTTCATGTGACAATTCCTCTTGCCGTCGTCTACAAATATGCGCACAGTTCCTCTGTACCACTGAACGAAAGGCTTGAAGCAGAACAATGCTGGCAGCACAACCCATAGCTGCATCCTGAAGCCTACAAAATAACTTCTATGTTTATGCTATGTTTGAAAAACAGTAGCTCCTTGTCCCTCCACACAGACTACAGTGCAGCTGCAGCCAGCCAGCTAGCTCTCTCCAATCGTTTCCTTGAGCTGCAATCATCTGATCACAACCAAATAGCTTGGATGCAGATATAGGAAAGATCTGATCCACTGAAAACTACACTCACACATAGTATTAAGATCCTTCCTTTCTTTTTTTTCTGCTGTGGCTCTTTCTGAAAACACAGGAGAACAATTTTCCTTGCTTTTCACATTAATCCTCCTCCTCCTGATCCCAGATTCCCAAAGCTGAAAAGTAGAAACCAGCTGTTTAATAAAACCTGGCAAGACTCAGTTCACTGCCTGTTAACAATTGTACAGCGAAAACACCAGCAATGACAGCCATAAGGAGAATTAGCCACAATAAGTGAACATGAATGCTTCTTTATGGTGTTTTATTAAGAAGGAGAAACTAGTTTCTGCATCACTAGAGGGGCACTGATATGAGCTAAGAGCTTTGGGGGAAAGTCTTTCATTTTCTGAAATGTAGCTAGTATGTTTAAAGAACACAAAAAGGAACAGGCAGAATAAGTGCAAAACAACATGCAGTGCGTATAGCTCACATCCAAACATCACTGCCTTAATAAGAACTGCCACTGTGTAGTTCTGAAATGCTTTTCAATAGTAGGTTTTGTGTGTGATCCCACATATGCCCTTGTTCTGCAGATTAGGACCTTTTCCCCCACATTGGCAGAGGCAGCTTGTGTGTGGTAAATCTCTCTAGGGAATGGATCACTCAGAAGGAATTAAGCACACATGAGCCCCCCTCTTGTCCTCCCCAAAGCAAAGTAACCAATTGGGAAGCATTTGTAAATGTTTGACTGATAAATAATTAAGGCCAGGAGAGAAGGAGGGGGGAACTAGCAGGCTGTTAAACAGCTTAGCATTCTAACCACTGGCAGAGAAGTCATTCAGAAAGGAGCTAAAGAGGTGCTTAGAAATCACATGGCCCAGTCTGGATAAATATCAAGATTGGAATGGTGTAGTTGTGTGAGGTAAGAAGTTGGCACTAGATCATCTTTTCTTGCAAATGAAAAGTACAGTGATGGTTGTAAATAGAGATTTGCAAGAGGATCAGCATTCTCTTAAGCTAATGCTTCTTACCATCTTATTCTATCTGGAGTCACATCTGCCTTCACTTTGGGAAAAAAAAGTTTCTCTCTACTCTCACATAAAGAAGCCTGGCTTGTTTTAGGAGGCAATGGGAGCTCTGCCACTGACTGTCATGGGGACTTGAGCAAGCCTGTAATTCCTGTTGATGTAATCTTTGGAAAGGCTGTTTCATGAAATCAATTGTAAAAAGAAAGAGAGGGAGGGAGGGAGGGAATCTAACTGATGCTAACACTGTTTCCTGGAAGCATTTTACACAGGGGTTGATTAGCCTTTAATTGCTCAGTAATCTGCCACAATAGAGTAGCATTTTAATGAAAATATTTACCAAGGCAATGAAATGAGTTCTTAAAAGGCATGCTGCTCACTGCCAAATGTTTCTTTTTGCTTGAAGCAAGACTAAACTGACTATAATGCTTAGATGTATTCTCTCTCTCTCTCTCTCTCTCTCGTTCAGAGAGATATTTCTGACATACACAGATGTAACAGCAGTACTGGCAGGCACTGTACAAGTCTATCATGATGTCTCTTAGCATTTTGTCAGGTAACACTTTCTTCGTTCAAGTCATCTTGCTAGATAATTCACAAGGGCAGGGGTGAGTAGAAGGCAGAGATTTTGCAGCAGACCAGCATGGATTTCTGATTCTATTCCATTTCTGATTTAACCATATTGGCAACAAAATGCCCCCCTTCCCCAAACTATATTTCTGGAATAGAGAAAGCTTGGCTATAATCAGAAGTGGGTTTTTGTTTGGAGGGTCTGTACATCTTTTGCTTTGGTAGATCTGAAAAGCTGATTTACAAATAGTGTGGCTAGAACAAACACTCCAGGCCCATCAGTGGTTGGTTGCTCCATTGCTGCTGCTGGCACTGCACACACACAAGCACATGCAAGCTTTTGATACTGTGATACTGGCAAGAGAGAACACTCTTGGGGGTGAGAGGGGGTAGCTGCCTCTTTAACTCCCCTGCAAAAGGATTGATACCACTGGCCACTCATTCTGGCCCTATTTTCCAGCTTCGAAGTAAGCAAAGAGGTTTGTTGTGCACTGGGATCTCTGCTTTTAAAACTCTAACTGGGCCAGCTTCAACACAGGAATTAGGATTCCCACAGCTACCCTCGACCTAAGGCCTGAAAGAGATTTGGTCTGGGCCCATGGAGAGCTCTTCTTGGCCTGTAGCATTACCAAGACCAGTATGTTATAGCACAAAGCACCCCCTCCAACACCAAAGTCCCTCTCCCCAGATTTTTTAATTTTTCAGTGGTCACAACTTCCATAATCCATTCTCAGATTCTAGGAAAAAGAATAAACAATAAACCTGGTAAGTCTGATGCACTTTGAAAACAAAAACAAAACAGTTCCAGCAAATACAGTGGCACAGCTGTGCCATTTGCTCCAAATAAGAAATCTCACTGCCTCTGTTCTGCAACTTTGTATTTTCACTGATGTCCTCTTTGCATATGAGTATGGAGCTGACACTTTGGCCATACACTTGGCAGCCAAGCAAAGAACCAAATTCTTAAAATGGCTAATCATAACAGCATCTGTTGGGAGTCTGACTAACTTCCTTCACAGCTTACATAGTTTGCTCTTAGGGAAACTGTTGCATGGCCTTGGGCAACATTAATGCCTATTGCATGACAGGTGCTGCTCTTATTTTATTCATGCCGTACTGGAGTAGTGTGAAAAAAATGGTTTTATGACATTTGGTTTCTATGGTAATAAGTTTCTGCCATGCAACTGGATGCCAGATAATTCTTTTTCAAAAATCTTTTTATAACTAGTGAAAGAGGAAAATTCTCATAGAATCAAGCATTCTCTTTAAGCACTTCCATAAGGAGAGTGAGGGAGAAAAGTGTAACACAAGACGTGCCTAGGAAACAGAGTTGTGGCATATACTCACTTCCTTGGAGGACAAGGCATAAAGACAAATCCCTTGAAAATGAAGTATGGACACAAGCCAATGAGTGGGAGTTTTGTGCTCCCAGCCAAGGCAACTGTACAGCAACTGGACTGCAGAAAGGGAGAGTGGCCACACATGCAAACCCACTTACTTTGCTTTTAAAAGAAAACAATCAACCATTTATATTGTTACACTCTAATATGGCATTGTACTGTATTATACTATCCCACTTTTGAACAGGAGTTTTCAAAGGCTTCACCACAGTAAAGCACAAAGAACAAAGCATTAGAAATCAGTATCAAAGTGAAGTCATAAAACACTAAGCAATGTTAAAACAGATGTAGCTCACAGCAGCCTATACTCCTAATGTGTGTCTCTTCCCAGTGCTTAGAAATGCTATTTTTTCTACCATAAATCTCAGAATCCCACATCCAGCATGTAACTTTTCCAAACTCTGCTATCTTGAATCACCAATGGAGACTTGACACACTTCCCTCTCTAAATGCTTTCTCTGTTTTCCTTCAGCAGCAGATAAAAATATTTGTTGTTGTTGTTGTTGTGTGCCTTCAATCATTTCTGACTTATGGTGACTTTAAGGTGAACCTATCATGGAGTTTTCTGGGGCTGAGAGTGTATGAGGTGCCCAAGGGTACCCAGTGGGTTTCCATGACTGAGCGAGAAATCAAACCTGCTCTTCACTACCCTCAAACCAATACACCATACTGGCTCTCATATTTGTGTTTAGGTAAGTCTTAATCATGGAGGCTGGTTTGCCATTGAAGGACATCCAATGGGTCAGATGCAGCTATGTCCTTTACTGTACTTTTGTGTATCTTTTTAATATATTTGTTTTTTAAAAAATCTGTATCAAATATTTTTCCTGTATTTTATTATCATTAGCCACCTTGAGTCCTTTATTTGGCAGAAAGATATATATAATAAATAAAATAACCTCTGGTAGAACTACCAAGATCAAGGCCCTTTAGTGGAGGGGAGCTACTTCTAGAAATGTGCTTAAAGAAGAGCTTCATGTCTTAACTGACAAATTACATTAAATGTAGATATGTTTGTACATGAATGAGGAGAGCACATGGTCAAAGTCAAAACTAGAACCTATATACGCACACATATTGTTCACTTCCTATGCTTAAATCCTATAGCAAATCATTATGAACCACAGGCACATGTCTTTATTACTTGTAACTCTGACTAGTCCTATTAAAATGGATAAAGCTGTGAAAATCCAGCTATCTTATAGGGGGAAAAGAGGAGATAGGAACAAAGTGACACCACTGTATCTGAAGCTGCTTCCAAAAGGACTATTCACAATTCACTGATAATCTATCAGATTTTAAAATCTCATATTAAAGTCATTTTATTTCGTCCCCATTCTCTTTATTGCAGGTTAATTTTTCCCCCTGAAATAGACATATCTTTTCCTTTCATTTCCTGTCAGTGATGTCCACCCACAGTCATTTGTTTATTTCATTTATCCAATGTGCTAAAGAAAATATATAGATTTTTAGCCCCAGTTTTATCTGTGTCACAATTCTGTGATATTAAGCTCAGAGTTAACGACTAGTTCAAGAATGACTCAATTAGCCAGAGGATGATTTTCATCCATCTGTATGGGTCCCCTTTTCTACCACATGTTTTTGGAATGACTACTTAACAGTAAATTTTGATGTAGTATTTGTTTTGTTAGAAGAAGAAAGCTACTGTGAAATTTGGAGAGGTGTATATTGTTCATCTGTATCCATCCTTCCTCCTTCCCTTATTTGCTATAATTAATAGCAGGGAACCAGCTACTGACCACTTTTGATGAGGATGTGAGGAAAAAGAAGAAAAATATGGTAGCAACTGTAAAGCTGCACAGGTTGTGCCAGAACAAGAATGCTAACAGTACCACTCTATTGTGCTTTGGTCAGACCTCACTGTATCCAATCCTGGGCACTACAGTTTAAGTACCGGTATATTTACAGGCCAAATGTATGTACAAAGGAAAGTGACTGAGATGCTAAAAGGTCTGCAAAACCAAACTCTATGAATGCTTCTTTTAGTATAAAGAGAAGATTGAGGTGTGAAAGAACTGATGTGAATGGGCACAAATATTGTATCTTGGCACACTGGGTGACAAAACTTGCTGGTTCCCCAGATCAGATAACATATACAGATACAGAACTACTAACTGATATAGGAGATGAAGCAAGCTTGTTTTCTGCTACTGCAGACAGGAATCAGTAGATTTAAATGATAAGAAGACAAGCACTGCCTGAACATTAGGACAAACTTCCTGATGTTAAAAGCTGTTTAGCAGTGGAATAGACTACCTTGGAAGGTCTCTTTCTTTGGAAGCTTTTAAAGGGAGGTTGGATGGCTGTCTCTCAGGCTTGCTTTAGATGTAGATTTGCAGTGTAGTGGAGTCTCCTTCTTCGGAGGTTTTCAAACAGAGGCAGGATGGTCATCTCTTAGTTGTGCTTTGATGTGTGTTCCTGCAAGGCAGGGGGTTGGAGTGGATGACCCCTGTGGTCTCTCTCACCTCTATTATTCTATGATTTTATGATTCTGTTCTATGATTCTTGTACGGCAAGGAGTTGGACTAGATCCCCCTTGCAACCCTACGATTCTATAAAGGATTCACCTGAATTAAGGAAAAAAACTGAAAACATGATTACAATCCTGCAAAAAGCTTCACATCGTAAGTCCCAACTTTATCAATCAAACCTATATTTCACTTACACTAGAGCGGGGGAAGGTGCTGTCTTCCAAATGCTAGATAACAAGCCCCTATCATCCTTGACCACCATATCCCTATGTAGGGAAGACCATCATGTGCATTCTAGATGTTTCAGGACTGCAAGCTCCAGCAGTCCTAGACAGTATAGACAAGGGTGAGGAATGTTGGCAGTTGCAATCCAATGACATCTGAATGGTCACATGATTTCTCACCAAGCTCTATATCAATGCAGTGACATCAAATACATGTTGGGTCAAATAAAGCAGAGGAACTAGTCAAGATGCAGAATATTAGACCAACGAATGAATAGGAAGGGTAGTTTATTTTGAATATCCAGCAATCATTGATAAATGCATAAACTGGAATATAACCAATTACAGACTTGTGAGGGGCACCCTGCTTTTTCTTTCTACAATAAAGCAAACTCAAGTATGATAAACACAAAATAATTTCAACTGAATGCTGTTAAATGAATTATGACTTTAAAGACTGGCCTTTCTATTCAGAAGCTGAAACATGTCATACCACAAGAACTGCATGATTATTCATTGTTCAAAAGTAATGGATCAAGAAAAAAAAATCAGTCTAACCACATATAATTCTAAATCTTCCAAGTTACGTTATTAGACATGTGGCCAAGTATGTATGTAAGTATGTATGTGTATGTCTGTGTGTTTGTGGATTTTTTAAATAATTTTTTCATGCTGTGACAAAGCAGTAATAGACCTTTAATTCTTCAAGGAGGAAAATAGTGTACATTTTCAAAATGCAAGACTTAACAGACTGCTAGAGAATGTAAAAATTTCTCAGTTCTAGAGTGGCATGATGTCCTTAGAATACTACTCAGTTACTAAATGAACTGATAAATGAGGAACTGCAAAAATTTAGTCTATGGCACCCTCTAGGGAATAACATTTGTAAGGCAGATCCACTGCTTTGAATTGTTTTAAACAGGTAGCATTTTATATTGCAGTAGAGCTTGGAAATGTAACTATTTTGGGCTGCACCCACAGAATCTCCCAGCAGGACAACCATTTCCTATGCTAGTTAGTATATTCTGGGAGATTTAACTCAAAATAAGTGATTTTTTTTTCCAAACTCTATCCACAGCATTCTGGCTATACATTCTTACTGCTTCTCTATAATGTAAAATCCAAAGCAGTAGGAGGAAAAAACCTGTAACACAAAGCAACTAAGTATATTTTTAAAAGAGCCTAATTAAGACAGTAGTGAATCCAGACCTTAAACACAGCCACCAAAAAACGTCTTCCTGCAAAGTCTAACCAAATATATCTCCAGTGTTGCAGGGATAGAGGTACCGTATATCTCAGTTAATGATACAAATGTGTTCCTGGGCTTTATTTCTTTAACAGAAACTTTGGTGTCTACCAGAGGTAGAAATAACACAGAAAGAATAGGGATAATTATCTACACCAGAAAAAAAAAAGAAGGAAAAAAGCAGTTCAACATGTTTGAGCAAACTTTTAATTCAAAACTAACATTATGCACAAGTGAAATGAAGCAACCAGGCCAGGAAAGTCTTGCATAAGTAAACAAAAACATTTTGAAACTTTTAGAGACTACTTGAAAACTTTTTTCCAAAATGCATCCTGGGGTGATTTTTTTTTCCTTTTCCTTTTGTTACGATTTCCATTTTGGTAGCAAAGCTTAGAGATCTAAGCCTTTTCAATAAATCAGGGTAGGTAGCTGGTAAGGCAGGTTACTCTGCTTTCCTTTTCTCTCTCTCTCTCTTTTGCTTTTCACATAGGCTCAGTAAATGATATGGAGACAGCTCTTTACCTTGCCTGTTATATGTAAGCACATATATCTGCAGTAGGATTGGCTAGAGTAGATCTCCATTCTTTTCCCCATCAAGCCTTATTACATTGTTTATTGTAGACACACTACTACAAGTCAACATTGAAAGTCTTTTTCCAGCCCTCCTTTGCCATCTTCCCAATGTCAGTACTGCAAAGAAAAAAATATTAAAAAAATAAACTTTCAGCTAGACAAAAGATAAGAAAAGGAGGGCTGGGCTAGGTTTGGCTGCTGGGTTCTCATAAAAAGATTTTGTTAAAAATTGTAAATTTTGTTTGTTTGTTTGGTCAGAGGCTTTGTTAACTGAAGTATGCCTGTATTCTAGAGAGCTTCTGATAATTTCAGTAAGGTGGCAAGTTTATATAGTACCAGCATATATACAGTGTTGCCTGGGATTTTATTTTCTCATAGGTAATATTTGTTAGAAATACCTTAGGAATTACCTTACCTTCAGAATTAGATGCAGTTGAAATACTCAGATTTGAGATCCTGTGTCTTTAATTCCACAAACTGCCTTGTCCATTACCTGTAACTTTCCCTCATATTCCCCAATCCAATCTGTATTCAGATTGTTAATATATTGTTAATATACAGAGGTTTTGGTTTCTAAGGGAATACACTACCCTCTCCCTTGCTGCTAGGCCTCATCTCCATAGCAACCAGTCAGGCCCAAGAGCTCTCTGGCTGAGAATTCTAGAGGCCGCTCCCTAAACTGCAAACCCCAGGATTCCATAGAATCTTCTCAGGCAGCCAATCATATGAGGTTTTCTCTGCCTGACACAGACAAACTTTGACTTTTATATATTAGATGAGGTAGTCTGCCAAAATCATATCCTATACCATTCAAAGCTTTAAATTTATCACCAGCAGTTTCAACTAGACCTGGAAACAAGTTGGAAGTCAATACAGCTGCTACAACAGAGGAAATCACAGTCTATGAAGTTGGAAGCCCTACAGTCTATGAAGTTGGAAGCCAAGACAACTACTACATTGCTGGGGATGTGTTAGCTGGAGATCCTACAATGAGCAGGAGGTTGGACTCAATGGCCTATGAGACCCTTTCCAACTCTATGAAGTTGGAAGCCACTAAAATCACATACTCCCTGCAGTAATAATAAGAGTGCAGTGTTATAAACCTATTGCTCTTTCTGGACACTCTTCAAAGGCAGCTCCTTGTTGAGCAAAGCACAATAATTCAGATAGGATTTAAGGAAGAAATTTGTCACCTTGTCAACGTCTGCACGATGCATGAGTTTCCACTAGAGGTGTAAATCATTGCTTATCTCATTCTCATGTACCAGAATGAAAAAATTCACAAGTTATCTTGCTGATAGGAAAGACTGAAAAAGGAATTGTACATTATTCTTTGAGTTTTCACATTTTAGGTTGTTGTTTTTTTTAAAACACAAAAATTTGCAAAGTTGTTTTCTGTAAACCTATAGTTTATGCAAAAGACAATAATTTGTACAAAATGCTCTTTTGCATTATAATTTTTGCTCTTACTGCTGTTGACATAAACAGTGCTAGCCTTTTTAAGCTTGCAAGAAAAGCTAAAACTCTTGTGGTTATTCACTGGTAGGTTTTTGTTTGTTTGTTTGTTTGTTTTTTTGGACAGCAGTCCAGCTACAAATCTTGTAGTCATTCATAGTTTTTGACCGCTGTCTAGCTACTGGACAACTACCTGCTCATGATTCTTTAGTTGGGAGATCCTGCAGTGAGCAGGAGTTTGGACTCAATGACTCATGAGGCCCCTTCCAACTCTACGATCCTATGATTCTATGACATAGTTTATAGTTTATTATTCTGTGACACAGTTTATGACATTTCTAGAGGATGAAAAAAAATATATATCACTAGTTGCAAACTATAATATCTTCACATATATGTGAAGCATGAATTCATTACAGAGGGCATTACAATTACCTACACAGAAAAACATTTGCAAGTTCGTTGACTATTTCAGGTGTGGGCAAAGCATGGTGCATGGGTTGCATGTAGTCCCCAGGGCCATTTTTGTAGCCTTCAGGGCCTCCAGGGATCAAAAATTCAAAATGTCCAAGAATGCTTTTTAGGGGATGTGGGAAGGATTTCTACCATCTTTGGAGGAGGCTTTCCCTAGAGCACACATGGGTAAAAACAACATTTTTCAAAATTTTTCAAAAGAACTATTTTGCCTCCAAGTGCCATCTAGAGCTCAAAGCAAGCCCCCATGTCCCCCAGAGGTTGTTTGGGGAATTCGGGTTAAAAAAAAAAGATTGCTGCAGGAGCTGGTTCAGTGGGGGGTGTAGCCCCCCAAGATCTCCTAGAGACCTTGTGTGGTTCTTGGCCTTTCACAGTTGCCCATCCATGATCTATTCCCTGGTGTGGGAATATCTTTCACAATGTATTCTTTTTGTAATCTTCCTAAATAATTTGGTGCCATCAGCAGACTTTGACTGCCTCACTGCTTCCTCGTAACTTCAAATCAATTATGAACAAGTCAAAAGGTGGATATTTGCATTCCATCATTGCCAGAACTGATATTTCATTCCTATTCTCTGCTCACACTGTTTCTGATCCCTAAAAGGCTCCATCCCTATCCTCCTATTCCATGATAGCTGCATTTGCTCAGAAGTCTTTCATGAGAGATCTTGTCAAAATCCTTTTGGAAAGTGTAATTAAATGTCCACCAGCTTGCCCCTATTCACGTGACTAAAACACTCTCTGTATTTACTTTTGAACACTCTCAGGATTTACTTTTGGGGCAGTATTTACTTTTGAAAGGAAACATTTCTGATGATTTGTCCACAGGCACAGGCAGGTCGCTCTGATGTCATGTGATGGTGAATCTATTCTGGGCTTTAGTCCAAGCATTAAAGGAAATGTATTTTTCAAAGCTGAGATTATAACTTGACCACTCATTGCCATTGGAACCACTCACCACCCCTAATTGTACACCTGTGTGCATGACAGTAAAGTTGTACACCAAGTTATCTTTAACAGCCATCATGCTACTTGATATACAATTGCATGAATCTGCCTGAATTCTTTTTTAAAAAATTAAAAAAGGTTTTGCACTGAGCACTTTTCACTTCTTCAGCACACTTTAAGTAGAAGTGAAGATTACAAGGGAACAGGATTGAAATCTTACTGTAAATGAGAAAGAGAATTTACTTGAAATGTGCTAATCTACATTGCTATCTCTAATTCCATATTTTCCATAGACCTGGAAAAGGGGCAGAAAATGACAGCCTGTGTTATCAATGGACTGGTAAACTTCCCCTATGAGGAACACCCATTTAGCTTAGCAAAGTTTAACTTACAAAAAAGGTGAGTACAGTGAGGCACATAAAGAAATGGATAAAATAATACATGCTGTAGAACAGTTTTATATCAGGGTTTTTTTGGCTTTGGTTCTGGTTTTGTTTTGCTGTTGTTGTTGTTATTATTTTTTGGTTAACCATATAGAACCTGGGATCATCTCAACTGGTTGGCCACTGTATGATCAGAATGCTTGCTAGACTAGATAGGTTTTTGATCTGAGCCAGGATGGCTCCTGATATGTTTTTATCCCCCTACAACTCAAGGCCATCTGAGATAGCCCTTTACAGTCACAAATTCTTTCCTCAGTGGATGAGCTGTCATTTGTCCCACATCCAGCAAGCTACCAGCCACTGGTACACTTACAGTGTGTTTTCTATACCCAAGTGATATGAGGCTGTATAGAGAATCATTCATTCTTAAAGCTTACTCACCTCAGGATATGTTTGTTGTCTCCCTACTGCACTGCTATGTGGCAAGGAGGATTTCATCAAACATCAGGTTAAAACATGTACAAAAATTATCATTTGTATAGACTCTTTCTCTGTAGCTGACAAGACTCAGCTGGTTGCTCAGCAACTGACTATCAATAAGCAGCAATCTTGCAATCATTTTCCTTATTCAAGAAACAGCAGAATCTTTTCATATCAACTTGAATAAGACAGATTGCAATATAACCTCCCTCCTTCTTCCGACCTTTTCCTGCTATTTTTCACAACATTTTAAGGCACAGTCTGGCTCTAGCCTTGGACAGAGTGAGTAAGGCAATTGCTTCAGGTAGCAGATGCTGTGAGGGAGCCACAAGGTGATGGAGCATAACTGTATACTGAAGAGCCTGCTGTAAGTTAGTCTGTTGCTTTCAGGTATGGTGGACAGATGTTGTCTCATTATCATTGTTCAGGAAAGCGTCAACTGCCAGTCCAGTCAACTTTAAAACATGGAAGCTGTGTTCTTTTTCTACTCAGGTAGGAAAATGCTTCGATCTGGCCCTAATTAGTGTTTTTAACACATCCTTCCCTTTGTACCAATCACAACACAAGTTATCCAACCTGATTTGGTATATTATGCTTGCAAAATTTGTATGACTTTTTCTAATCTGAATCCTGTCCATTTTGGCAAAGCTGACTACACTACAAATTCCAGTGGAGTTCTGTATGCTGCTGATACAAGTTTTATATAGAGTTCTTGTTTTAACACTATTCAAAATTACAAGATGTTTTGTTTTGAGGACAGCATTGTATTGCTTTACCTTCAAAATTCACATTGTAATCTCCAGAGTCTTGTCAGCAATGTAACAGCCTATTTTTCCCCTTCCTTGACTGTCACTGTGAGGAAACACTTTCCACATAGGCATGACCAAAACAGAACAGAACATAGTTGTTTACTAATACCTAGCCAACTTATACACAGAGATAGCTTCAGGACTTTTTTTTTTTAATTGTGCACTCACCCAGTTTCTTTCAAAGAGCTTTCTCAGGATCCAGATAGCATTAACTTCCACTTGCAGCCCTTCCATGTTTCCCCTCTGCTGCTTCTACATTTTTTCTTTTCACATTTTCCTTTTCTTTTGTTTAAGAAAAGAAAGATGTAAAAGTGGCAAAATATCTAGCAGTGCTAGAATCAGTGGAGACACTCAAAGTCACTAATATTCCATAGTCAAATATATCAACTTATGACATTACTTGCTTCATTAGATGTGTGTTTTAAACTCCTCATTATTTTACTATAGCTCCTTTAACTGATATCTAAATAGAAAAATAAAACTGTATAAAAGGAAAAAAAATCCTAATGAACCAAATGTAATGACCATGCTTGTGGCAGTTTGGATTTTGGGGTTGCATCCAAATTTTAAGTTAGTCATCACATTAATTCCCCAGTGGGTCAAGTTGGTTATGACTAAAGTCTCTTTAGATTGTATCCAGTGGTGGTCACTCAGCTAACAGATGAAATCAACTAATAATTGAATGGGAAGGCAGCAATTTTCAACAACAGCATCATCTTCTCAGTTGTCTCTGATGTGCCTTGAATCTGATTTTCAGGGTGACAGATTCTCCAGGGCAGATTTGGAGGGTGCATGGGGAGCTGCAATGAAGGAGAAATTCCCCCAAATCCCTCCCCATCCTGTTTCTAAGTATTTTCTGTGAATGGAGTGGTTGCTACTGGATGCAACTCAAAGATTTCTGTGGTATAAAGGCATGATTACCTTAAAGTGGATCCATAAAAGGGCAATGTTAGCAAAACCAACCCAAACTGTGTGTAACATCCTTCTTTTAAATATGCACATTTTTATTATATCTTCCAAAACTGTTCTCATTGGCATACCAGAATGTTTTCAGCAGTAATATGTAAGCTCAACACTGTACACTGAACAGAGAAACAAAAAAGGAAATTATGTTTAATGTGTAGTTATCTTCATTCTATGCATGTTTTAAAAATCTGTCTGCAGCCCTATACAGACATATGTATGTGAAATGTGAAATTCATTTGTAATGATTAATTGTGCATGTGCTGTCTTATTATATAAAGAAATTCACATCCTTCAAAAAATGTATTCTGTTTTCAAAAGTTTTCTAAAATATAACAAGTCTTCATACCTATATAAATACATGATGAAACTAAAAACTACCAAAAAAAAAAAAAGGCCTGTAAACCACCTGGCCAAAACCATCAGCAGTTTGTTGCCTCCATTTCTCATTTCTCTCTCTCCCTAATTATGTCAGTTCCTGTTTCTGGACAGGCAGCAGATTGTGAATACACACACATAATGACAATCCATGGTTAAAACCAATGAAAGCAATCAACAAACTGTAGCTTCAAATGGGGTTTGTGTCTAGCTAGCATATTATGGCTTAGACACAGGAACAAGTTCAAATTCAGCCTGTTCAGCCTCATGAAGGAGGAAGTTCCATCTTAAGACCCCCAGTACTATTTAATATCAATAAAAAGCTTCTGGGTGAGGTTCTTAGGAGATCTCGGGTAGTGTGCCATCAGTAAATTGATGACACTCAGCAATACTTTTCCTTGTTAGCAGATTCAGCTTGCCCTACAGGTTGGAAACAAGTGCCTACATGTTGTAATGAGCTGGATGATCAGCTATAAACTGAAGTTGACTACCGATGGATGGAGGCTGTGTGACTGGTGGTTACCAGGGCTGGGAAGTGGGTAAATGACTTGCCCTTGATGGGGTTGAACTCTCCCAAAGAAGAAGGTGAATAGCTTGTGAGTATTCCCGGATCTAGCTGTGTCACTGTAGGCTCACACTCTGTGGCTCAAAGCACTTGGGACCAGCTCTGACTAGTCTATCAACTAGACCTTTCCTGGATGGGGCTAAACTGGCCACAATAGTTCATACACTCGAAACTTCCAGATTAGAGTACTATAATGTGTTTTATATCAGGGGTTCTCATCCTTTGGTCCTTCTGATGTTTTTGTCTTCATTTTCCAGAATACTTGCTTGATAATTCTAGCCTAGATTTTACACAGCTATGAACAAGAATCAGTTATGCCAAACATGTTTGTTTAAATAACTGATTTTCACTTTCCCAAACCAATATTTCTTCCTCATAACAGTAGTCAAGTCATACCAGTTTCAAATACTCAAAATATTACAGGGGAAACTCATTTCTGAGAATGTTAACATACCAGCCAAAAGCAGGAACAAACCTACTTCCTTTCAACCAATCTACAGTCAATCAGATAACAAATTCAAATTATGTTATTTTCTAGCATGATACTTTTGTTTGGCCTTGGGATTGTTTTGGTTTTCCTATTTAAAAGGTGTACCAAGACTTTCAAAATATTTTTTCTTTGCTAGAGAATTGAAATTGAGAAAACTCCAGATGACAATTGTTCAACCTCCAGAATCAGCTTATGATGTTTAAAACAAAGCCTTCACAAACGTTTATATACATGTTTGTTTTCATATTTATATATATATTTTACGCAGTTTTGCCTAATTATATACATTTTTGCAAATGCTTGCTTACCTATAATACTTTTTTGGGTTATTTTTCACTAACATACAAACTTTTAGTATGCTTTACTTATTTACAGGGGGTTTTTTTGTTTGTTTGTTTGTCTAATTGGATAATTGCATTACAATATGTGTAATAGTGTGAACATTTTATTTATTTTTATTTAGTTCTTTAATTTATATCCCTCTTCTCCCAGATGGAATCCAAAGAAGCTATTGAAGGTTAACTGTGTTTCAGGTCACATATTGGCTCAGGAAGTGTGAATTATAGATCTGAATTAAAATGTGAACTAGTAGAATTTCTTCCTAGCATCTCATAGTATTCTCCTTTCTGGATTATAGGTGCCATCTGAACCCTCACCTAGTGAATTATCTCCAGCACATAAAACTCCCATCCCATTAGAACTAGCATGTTAGGAAAATATCTGGCTACAATCTCCTTGATGGCATAAATTACGTTTACATGTCCATTTTTTTTAAAGTGTGAAATGATACAAACATAACCTTTCACACACAGCTGAGGCAGTTCAGTTTCAGAAGAACCGTTATCATATGACATTTTGGAATGTGTCATGTGTTTCTAAGGCCACAATTCATTGCTCCCCATGAAGAAATGTGAAACAGTGTTTACATTCTGTTATTTTATGCTTTAGTTTAAAGAGAAGGAATACTTGCTATTTGCATGCAAGCACACCACCTCTTTAGGAAAATGGATATGGGCTTTTTATTTGCAGAATAAAACCAGAATATGTTAGCTCTTTTCTTTATTGTTTTTTTTTTCATTTTGCTAAAAGAGCAAGGGTAAAAGAATCATAATTTAGCCTACCATCTTGACATATGTACATTTTACAATATATAAAAATCAAAGAAAACTCTTGTCACAGTAAGTGATCTCATTCTTAAAGGATAAATTAACTCTTTCACAATAAACATACTGTGACACATGTGGTGTTCATTGGGACTTTCCACGTGAATAATCTTGCTTTCTCTGATACTTCCTGTCCAAAATGTAGGTTAAGCAGCAGAAACACAAGCATGACAAGAAGAGATGTCACACCAAGTAACAGTTCAGCTAAGGTTCACTGAAGGCATGGGAAATGGGACAAGAGATATTGGTGGTTAAGAAAACCAAATAGAAAGAGGCAGATATCAAGAAAAGATAATAATCTTAGAGAATTAAAAACTCAAAAAGGCCAAGACTCTACAGTTCTAGAGTCTTGAAAATATCATTTAACTAAGGCCCTTTCCACATGTGAAGGAAAAAACGTCCTGAGACGTCCTCAAACGGAGCTTACCTGAAACCCGGTAAGTCTGTCGCCACGTGGAGCAGCGCATTTTCGCTGCTCCACACTCCTCGGCGTCCCGCGGTGTCCTGCGGTGCCCAAAATGGTGGCTTACGACTGGCAGAGGCTCTCCACCAACCGGAGAAGCCTGCCAGCCGGAAAGCCCACCCCCGGCAGATCTGCAGGCACGCCCTTGCGCGTGCCTGCAAATCCACACCGGGCGCTGCGACGGGGCTGTGCACAGCTGCACGATCGTGCTTTTTAAAAACCTCTTCAAAAGTGGTTTTTAAAAGGCACGTGGCGCCGCCACTTCCGGTCGCCCTAGTGTGGATTGGGGTATAGAATTACACTAAAGTAATCCGCTCCAATCCATTTTACGGTGTAGACGACCTCTGTCAGAGGTCGCGCTACACCATTTTAATACCCCCATGTGGAAAGGGCCTAAGAGTTTTCCTGTTGATTTTAGTGGCGTTCATTCCAGAAAGAGAGTTCCAGTATTTAACTGAAATCAGTGGTCTGAACTGAATAACTGAACTCAGACCCTCTTTTCAATCCTCCATGAAGCTGCCAAATCAGACTCCATACCCCTGGATGTGATTTAGGCCATTTCCACATGGGGTCACTATCATGAGTTAGGGACATGATAGCAGCAGTCCACAGGTCATGCTTTCACACAACGTCATCACGATCCCACTGCCATCCTGCCCCCACCCACCACAATTGTGAAATATTCGCTTAACGGGGGAAAAAAATATGTTAAGTGCTCATGATGGAACGATGCTCCTGTCTTTCCTAGCCATGTGGAAAGGCAGGAAGTGTGGTGGAGGCCCTTCTTTCCCCACTGCAGCATAGGAAAGAGCCCAGCTGTGCTGTGGAAGGCAGGTGCATGTCGCTCATGCTCCCTTCTGTAAGAAGCCGGTTGGGTGCAGAGGGGAGCATTCCCATCACATTCCCTTCTCAACAAAGGCACTCCCAGGATCATGACAGGAGGACGACAGGATCAAATAACATGCAGAAATGGCCTTACATATTCTTGCTACCAGTGAATTCAGTGAGTCAGATGTTTAAAAGAGTCATCAGGAGATGAGGAAAGTTCTACACCAACCTCCAGCTCTTACAGCTGTGAGCTACAGATGTATCCCTAGCTCATGAACATGTTCCTCCACAATTACACTCACACTTAGGCTTGCTCTGTTAATTTTAATATGTCAAATTGGTGTCAGTGGGACTACAGGCTAAATCCAACTGTTAGTCCCCACTAAAGTGGACTCATTGCATGGACTGTAAAACAGTTAACATTCATAAAAATCCCACTTACTCAATGGGTGTATGCTAGTTGAATCCAGTTATTAATAACTGGATTCAGGCCACTGAATAAATAGCTTAGTCTAGATCCAATCCAATGTACATGAATGGCTGAAGTGCTCCTAAAGGGAAAAAAAATGGGTGGACTTTCATTGTTTTAGTATGGAGGAATATTATTTGATATAGGCCCTGGAAGCACAGGACATTTAACTTTAAAAATCAGCAGCAAGAACTACAAAATGGCAACTAATAATAGATGGAACAAAAATAGGTTCCTTTCCTACTTAGGGTAAAAAAGGGTCAACCATTCAGCTGGGTACACCACTTCGCTGGCAGCTTCAGTTCCATTGGCTTCATTGCAAAATTCTCTCCACTGTTGATGATGCCACATCATATAAAATTAATTGAAAGCAGTGCTTATAGTTCCATTATTTCAGGCTTGGAAAAAAAAAAGAGGCAAGGTTGAAAACTCTGGAATGACCATTTCAGAAGAAAAAAAAATGTAAGTGTGATATGGTGTTTGGGATGCAATTCAACACATTGCACACTCTGAGTACCACTTTCAATCTTTCAGTTCGAGCTAGATTTTTAAAATATCTTTCTTGATGCAGGTGATGGAAAAAAGAAATATGTATTGTGCTGCCAGGTTTAAGTATATGGTGCATGCTTCCCAAAGCCCCTGCCAAACCACAAAGAAACATTTCATCAGATCAGATGAATTACTTTTCCATCTGAACATTCACTTTCATTTTCTATTGTGCAAATTCACTTGAAATAATTAACAAGATTAATCATTGGGATAGGCATAAAAGTGGCATAGAATACGTAATGCACAGTTCAATGTATTGTTTGTCAGCAGGTTATGTTATATTGCACTGAGCTCTTACATGACCATGAAATGGAAACTGGGTACAGTGTGGCAATTTTCAAGAAACAAGCTATCTCAGGCCATTTCTGCACTACACTGTTACAGTGCTATTTTTCCACTTCAACATTCTGTTGACTTCTGGGGTTTGTAGTTTATTGAGGCCAAAGAATACTCGGGCTGATAATTCTAAATGCCCCTCTCTAAACTGCAAACCCCAGGTCTCCACAGGATGTTGAAAGCAGAATAATAGCAGTATAACAATGTAGTGCAGAAATGGCTTCAGTCTGGAAGCTGCCAGAGGAATAGGTATGTATACGGCAGCCACCGAGGGGGTGCACTCAACATGGAGCCTGCAACTGAGAGAGGCCATGGGTTCAATACCATGCCCTCCCCCTGGTCCTCTTGTCCTGAGAACAGTCACTGCAGCCCTTTGTAAATGCTGTAAGAGTTTTACAAATAAGTACCTTCCTCATGTATTTGTTGTAATGGACAGAAATGAATGTGCATGGAGTGTCCTAGCATGAGAGAAAGCTGGCAAGCAAGACAAAAGGCAAGGCTTAAGCTGCTGTGAATGATAAGAGCATTTGTTTGTGTGCCCAATATGTCTACATTTAAGTTTACTGGGGGAGGAAATGATGAACTTTCTCTATTGATATTTCCACCAACTCTAAGAAACTGGAGGGAGGCCTCTTGTGGCTTTTCACAGAATTAGTGCTCTGCTGTTTTGTTTGTTTTTCTTTTAAAGAAAGCTCACTGAGGTCTCTTCTTTTCATGCAAATTAATACTAAATGTTTCTAGCTTGTATATGTGGCTTAGTCACGAAGTACTGTGAACTGGAGAATAACCATAGCAAAACCAGTGACTTTTTAATACAAAATATTAGATTCCACCACTGTACAACCAAGCTTCAAGCCTTCCATTACCACCACTACTTTTTTTAACCTCATCAATGCTAATGACGAGTAAAAATGTGGCAGATGGTATTGCACAACTGATCGAGGATTTTTTCTCTCTCTGTGTTAATACTTCCTCCTACATTTTCTAATTGTAACATCTCAAATTATGGTATTGTCTGGACTGGAAGGAAGTTAAAATTCTGCTGGTTCCAAAACCACAGAGCTTTGGTTCTTCTTATCAAAAAGCTTTGGATTCTCTCTTGTGTTGTTTCTTCTTCAGCAGTTGCTGCTCACAGGCAGACTGACTGTGAATATGAAGGTTACATTTTGTTGTTGTTGTTGTTGTTGTTGTTGTTGTTGTTGTTATTTATTTGTATCCCGCCTCTCCATATGGATCGAGGCGGCGAACAACTTACAAATAGCATGTATTTCGAAACATTTCTATACATGCCCCCAACAAGCTGGGTACTCATTTTACCGACCTGCGAAAGGATGGAAGACTGAGTCAACCTATTACAGCTAGTTGTCAGTTATAGCCTTATCCTCTTTGCTGGAATTTGTCTGATTCGTTTTTAGAGAATTAGTGGCCACTACCATCACATCTGCCAATCAAATACACATTTCACAAAGAAAACTTTCAATTTGTAGTTGTGCCTAATATATTTCAGTGCTTTCACAAGAACACATCTCCCCACTCACAGAAAATTAGAATGTCAGGCAGAGGCAAAGATGGGATTTTTATCCCCTGACCTGCTAGTCTTCCATGTGCAAAAATCGTATTAGTCAGGAAAATATTTAATTTGTTCAAGCATGCAGCTCAAGAAGAGTCTTGCCAACACAATCTTTCTTTTTAATGGCGGCTTATTCAAAATAAATTGACAGCCCCCACCCCTGCAAAAAAAAAAAAAAAAAAGTGCAAGGGGCCAAAATCCTGTTAGCTAGTTTCTAGTACAATAGATTCACTGACTCAGTTGTTGAATGGTGAGTCAACATGTAGGTAAATGTACTTGATTTAATGGGTCTACTCTAGTCAGCACTAATAATAGAATTTAGGCCACTGGCTGTCACAGAATTGTTTCCTCAGTGAGCTAACCAATGACAGGTAGTGCTATTTAAAAGACTCTAGTCAGCAGCAAAGGATTCACCAGAGTTTAGCCATTAGAAAAGAAGGTGTGTTATGAAGAGCATCCTGATTGGCAAACATACAAGCAAATGGTATTAAGCTTCATGTGTAGAGATGACAGAAAATGGGGCTAAGGAACATCTAATTTTGTGAATATATTATGCAAAGCTTGTGGCATTCTGCTTTTACAAATATAAATCAACAAGAACAAGGGTAGGTGATAACAGAAATCCATCTAGTCCCCTTAAGTGGCTGCCAGAATACAGAGTATAAAGAAGAGCATAGGCTGGGAGACATTTATACATATGGGGAGGTAAGCTTCCATTTTACTCCATATTTGATCATAGGTTCACTCAACATATCATTTTTTTTCCTGATTTTTTGTTCATTAAAATTTGCTTCGGTTTAATGCAGTCATTTAATTGACTTCCTTCTTTTGCAAATGTTTCCAGCATGTGATCTACACAGGTTTTGAAGCTGCATTCCATATATCTCTTATCTAATTGCTGTGTGCAGAAGGAAAAAAAAGCCCATGTACAACACAAGTCCATTCTAAGCCTAAAATAAACTGAGAACTCCCAAGTGTGAGTTCTTCCACCCTCATAAGACAGCTGTATTGCTAAGTAATCTTAAAGTTCCAGCAAGTTTTGGTTAGCAAATGGTATACTGATTTTATTTTAAAAGAAACAGATAACTTCTAAACTTCTTTCTACACTTTTAAAGTTTAAAATAAATATACAGTAAACAGAAAATTGGAGGGCCTTAATACCCCAAAGGCACCAGACCCTATCTGATCTTAGAAGCTGAGCAGGGTCAGCCCTTGTTAGTATTAAGTGGGAGACTACTAACAAATATCAGGTTCTGTAAGCAATATTTCAGAAGGGGGAACTGGCAAAACAACCTCTTGCCTATGAAAATCCTATGAAATTCATGGGATCGCCATAAGTTGACACATGATTTGAAGGCACCCACACTCACAAACAGAAAAATGGCATAGATCTCACTGTTTTTACTAGTGCAGAGGGCTGCCCACTTTTGAGATCTCCATATCACCTCTGTATCTTTTCCTGTGCCCCCCATCACTACATACACATACTGAAAAAAACAGTAAAAATGGAGATTTGTCACTGATGGGAACTTCCAGGAGCAGCAATTTCTATTTAAAACAAGTTACAGAGCCTCCTTGGTGTGCCTCTCCAAAAGGTTTTACAACATTAAAAAGTCTATTTCAGGCCACTGGTTTCAGTGGGGGGGAGGGCAACCCATGCTAAGTGGCACGCATGGCTACCCAGATGGCTAATCTCACATATGCCTTGTACTGTTGCACAAACATGCTATCTAGACTGTTAATAAATTTAAATGAAGGTCTGCAAAAGGGGATCTATCCTTCTCTTCCCTTGTAAAACACAGAAGCCTGGATGCCCACATGTTCTGCTTATGTGCTGTTAAATATTTTTAATACTGTGTGGGTGATGGCAGCATACTTCTGATGAATACAAAGGGTGATTCACAGGACTAGAGGTACAAACACACTGGTTTGTCACTGATGCACTCAGAAAGGAAAAGAATAATTAATTTCTCTAGACTGGAAAGTCCACACAGCGCTGTAATACTGCTGTGACAACAGTGAAATCCTCAATATACACAATATTAAAATTAACTAAATGTCAAAAATAAAAATTTTAGAGATGTTTTAAGACTTACAATATGCAAATACTCTTCCTAGTAGTTGTTTTCAGGGAAAAATAAAAAGCAAGGAAACTCATGTAAGAAAAGCAAAGCATGAACCAGCAGCGAGCTTGCACTGAGAAGTAGGTTCTTCCAGTTCAGTGTAGAATATGAAGTGATGGGTGAGCAATCATGGGGCAATGGTTGCAACGGTGGTAAGGTTTACTAGTTAATACCCCCAGTTGTCAACTGTCATTCCACATGCATTAAGTTTGACGTATTTTGTCTAAGGCCTCCTCCAGACTGCCAAAAAATTTCAGTAAATGTGGTATTCTGTTTCAGGATTTCATATCTCATTCATTCATTCATTCATTCATTCATTGTAATGCTTTTCACAATGGTTTCTCTACCTGCATCAACTTGTACCTTAAATATACTGGTTTTAGGGTCCTGATTTGTTGCTAATTGCTAAAGATTTTAGTGCTACTCCTTCATCTGCATGTTTCTTTTCAACTGCACTTTTTTCTTTCTTGAGGTGTGCTTAAGCAGCATGGCGGGGATTACCCTGCTAAGTCCTCCCCTGGTACCTTCTGCAGTGCTCCTTCCCCAATATGCAGAATCTCTGTTTCACAGATGGATGTTTTGGGAGGAAAATGTTACACTCAGTGCTAAACTGATATAATCTTATACCACTTCAATATCATAATTGTAGAAGGAAGGGAATAAACGTTTAGTCTCATAACTGGAAATGTAATGAGGGAACAAAGTACAACAAAAACTTGCATGGCAAATGTGACACCACCATGCAATATGTCATCAGTGGCACCACTCATAATGCAGCAAGCAGGCCCGAGGCAATGGATTGGAAACATCTGGGGAAAGGGGAAAAAAACATATCATGCCATAGGTGTAAAAAGTTGCAGCTAACATCAGAAATTTACAAAAAGAAAAAGAGCAAGAGAATTAGACATGCTGTATTTTTTTCTTAAAGCAACAATAGGTATAACTACAATTACTGCCAAATTCTGAAGCTTTTAATATTCTGGAGGAGCCCTGATATGAAAATAAAGCCAAAACTACATGTTTCTTTCACAGGATAAATGGGAACATTATTAACAATTATGGAGAATGTATGCTGTAAAGAAGATTTTGGAGGACAGATATGTAGTTCTTTGCTACATCAAGTTCATAGAATCATAGAATCACAGAAATGTAGAGTTGGAAGACACCACACGGGCCATCTAGTCCAACCCCCTGCCATGCAGGAACACCCTCAAAGCACTCCCGACAGATGGCCATACAGCCTCTACTTAAAAACCTCCAAAGAAGGAGACTCCATTATACTCCGAAGCAGCAGATTCTACTGCCGGGCAGCCCTGACTGTCAGGAAGTTCTTCCTGAGGTTCAGGTGGAATCTCCTTTCCTGCAGCTTGAATCCATTGCTCCTTGTCCTGGTCTCTGGAGCAGCAGAAAACAAGCCCTCTCCCTCCTCTACATGGCATCCCTTCAAAGTTCTAAGCACTGATGAAGTGTTCATACTGAGATAGCTGAAAGACATGCTGTAATACAACGTTTGATTTCAGAAGAAATTTCTAGACTAGAGAAATAAAGCTGAGTATCATCAGCATAAAGATGATACTGAAAACCATACAAACTAGTAAGATTACCTAAAGACAGTGTACAGAGATGAAACAACAAGGGTCCCAGAACAGAACCCTCTGGAACCCCAAACTGGAAGGGTAAAGAAGAAGATGCAGAACCTCCATCTAGCATGTGAAATGACTGGCCTGAGAGATAAGATGTAAACCAGCTGAAGACTGAAACAGTAAAACTTAGGTCATGAAATGAATCCAAAAACAGAGTATGATCAACTGTGCAGATGTGCAGGCTGCAGATCAAGGACTGAATATAGATCTTTTTGATTTGGCCTGAAGAAGATCATCTGTGATTTTCATAAGAGTTGTCTTCACAGAATGCAAAGGGCAACATCTGAAGGAAAGACTCAAATCTGAAAGACTGAAGGAAACAATAGAAGAAACATGATTGTAGAACAGGAGAGTGCTGAACAGAGGAAGATGACAGGAAATGAGGAGCTCTTAACTACCAGTTGACTAATAGCACAACTCCTTGGCCAAGTGAGTTCAAGCAAGAGCAGTGAATTATGTAAGAAATTAAAAAAAAAAAGTCTTGTGCACAATAAGAGGGGTCACAGAGTAAGTAATTCGATTCTGACTCTGTAAGCCAGAGGAGACTTCAGCTGTCCAATTCAGGAACTTTCAACAGCAATTGCATCTGATTTGCTGGCATAATATAATTGAAAACACTGGTGGTTATGTCTGAAATGATTGTGTAGAGTGTAAGTTACCGTGATGCACTTTAGTAACTGGGAAGAATCCTTCAAATGCATTGGTTATTTTAAATTAATAAGACTTCTTGGAATTGACATAAGCCTTTCATGTATGCACCCAGAAGTCCAACCTTGGCCTGGTTTGTTCTGCCATTGGTAACCTTCTAGTTTCCTGCAAAGAAAACAGGAAGCTCACTAGAGAAAAATTCCCTTGAAAGGGGGTTGCTTGAGCCATTAGCATTTGAACACCAAATTAAAACTTTGATTCCACCCCCCGCCCCCCAGCATTTACTGCTATTTGATTTATCTTGTACTAAGTGCCAATGGCCTCTTTTCAGTTGTGTGTTATCTGTGATATTTTATCACTACTTTTCAAATGCCTTGTAAGACATCATGGAGACCTTATTGTAGACAGGATAAAAATGCACACGTGTGTAGGTGTTTTAAAATAACTCAGTCCTCAAAGATGTTTCCTTATTGCAAAGATGTAGGTATCCCACAGGTGCAATCATTTTAACTGAATGCTTACAAGGAAAAGAAATCACCCAAAGATTATCTTGGCTAGTCCTACCCAGATCTTGAGAGGACAAAACCTATATACTGTTCTCACTGAAATGAAGATTTAGGATGATGACTTGATCTCAGCCACAAAAGATGATCAGAAGTACACAGTACTGAGCTTAGATAGATGGTAGGATGCTTGTGTAATGCACCTAATATGTAGTTGCCATTATCTTTTCTAAAGAAAAGGTTCAGTAGCAGTAATCAAGAATTTGTGCTTCAGGATAAACCTCTCCCCTCTGTTTAAGTTGAGCATATCTTGGAAGAATGTTCTACATGTAGAAACTAAGCTATTTGACAAGTGCCTCAAATACAAAATCAATCATATGCGTTTTCCTCAGAACATGACCTATGCAAACAATGCAAAATGGATACCTCTGGCTTACTTTACATTTGAAACGAGATAATTAAGGATGAGGAATTACAGAGGAAACAGTGTTGAAACTGTTGAACTGTTGCTCATGACTAATAAAATATGTGAGCAGTAGCTAAGTAAATGACAGAATCAAATGCTTTTTACGAAACTCTGTTACTACAAACATCATTTATTCATCCTCAAGAAAATATGAACTTCTTTAGCTGAAGATGCCCAGTACGTCTTTCAAAGCAAATATCATCTTGTCAGATAAGACTAGCTTCTCCATTTTATCAAATTTTAGATTTCTGACCCTTTTCAGTTCATCAGGCCTAAGGCCTGACTACTGTCAAAGACTGGCAACTGTTATCCTTTATTTTTTGAAGTAATAAATAGTTCTAGAGATATTCTTGCACATCATGAAAAAAGGATTAAAATTTCTCCTTGCCTTATACTAATTTTATATCTACTATGAACATGGATCCTCCCTTCATGTAGTACTTTCCATGCAGTTTTTAGATGGATAGCATTAAAATACAAATTTCCAGCTACAATCAGAGCTGTCTCATACATATTCTATCACATGATTTTGACAAACAGGTGACAGTGGCTGAGTGAATGGTTCTGTAAACCAAGAATCAGTCAAAATTTGCAATATGTGTGCAGAAACGAATCATTTTTTGAGAGTAAAGTACTTACAAGAAACAGCTAAATATACCCACATTTTATGGCAATATAAACCAAATCAATGAAAGCAACAAGAACAAAAGTTTCTTTGTTCATCAGATTTAATCTTGGTTCTTTTGACATCCTCACTGGTATCAGTTGTCTCCATTTAGCAAAAAGGTGTTTTTCTGCCACTGGTGCCTGTAAGCTAGCTGCATTCATTAAACACCATTATATCTGCATCATTTAATTTAGGTCAACATGTCAATGCTACACACAGTCATATTTGCTTTCAGTCAGTCTATCTTATCCTCAAATATGAAAAAAAGCTATACGGTCTATATTTGGACTTGGGAGCGGAAATGTTATCTACTTTATATTCCAAGGTGATACACTGCAAGCAGTAAACACAACATATGTAGGATTTCATTTCATTCCTACCTGTATGCAGTTGAAATTTCACAAGATAAATACATAAATTCTAGTAAGCGCTAGCAGCATGTGATAGATTAAAGAACAGTAGTGAATTTCAGACACTGGAACTTTGGAAGTCTCTGAACCTTTGTATGCTAATTCAAACACCATTTTAGCTTGATTTGTAAGAGGTGGAGTTCAGCCTCTCACTACTGCCACACTTTTCTGCTACCCGTTTCACTTCTCCTTCCCCTAAACTGCAGGGGGGAAAGGCGGGGGGAGGAAACTGGCAGCAGAGAATAGTTGGTGTTTGCCAGTCTTCATGCTAAATTCTCAGGTTCCTGCCTGCAGAGAGTATGCTTAGAGACTGATTTTGACAGGAACTCTGTGCATTTTGAAATGTATGCCCAGAATCCCTCACTGTAGGCAGCAACCATGGGAATTTCAGAGAAGCCACTGGATTTTTTTCAGTCTTTTCTATTACCAGATGCTCTCCCCACTACTTCTACTCCATTGAAATATAATAAGGCTGATGGTACAGAAATGTAATCAAGAGTTGGAATGGTTGGATGCCTACTTATGGCTCATCACCAACTTTGCTAAATGTCACTTGTAAGGGTGGCACTGCAGCACTGCCACTTCTTGCTGCCTCCACCAGTTACACTCTCTTTCCTACATGTGCCTGGGATGTGTTTCACCTGCAGGTATTTCACCATGGTACTAGATGCATTAACCTCAGCAGTAAAAAGAGAAGCACCAGGAACAAAGAGATCACAAAAGAAAGAGAAATAAATCAGATTCAAAAACTAAGTATAAGCATAATCAGCAATTTTATAACAATAGCAAAATATGTTTGTAAAAGAACATACCCATGACAAAACAATCCCATATAGCAGGTTGTGCCACATACATAATGGCAGGGGGAAACAAAACTCACAATAGGTTGTTGTGGGTTTTCCGGGCTTTGAGGCCATGTTTGATTAGTATTTTCTCCTGACGTTTCACCTGCTTCTGTGGCTGGCATCTTCAGATGATCCTCTGAAGATGCCAGGCACAGAAGCAGGCAAAATGTCAGGAGAAAATACTAATCGAACATGGCCTCAATGCCTGGAAAACCCACAACAACCTACAGATTCCAGCCATGAAAGCTTTTGACTTTACATAAAACTCACAATGTATAATATAGGATAAAGGAAATTCATCAGAAAATTGAAACCAAATTAGAAAACATGGTGGCAATGATGCATTTTAATACAGTCCAAATGTGCAAAAAACAATGGTTGGTTCAGGCTGTGGGATGTTTTCTACATTACAGAAAGATCTACTTGTCCTTCAGTAGAACTGAATATCTGAAAAGAAGAAAATGTTCCAGGTAACAGTATGGCCTAATCAATTGCCCTGTGAGCGTAGTCATTTGTATTGCAGGCCATTTAACCATCAAATTGTAATTTGCCACCCTCTCACTTTCTTTGTTCCTATTTCCAAAGTCTACATTTTTTTAAAAAAAAGTCAAACCATTACTAAGATCCTACATTAGAAGATGTATCTTAAGTACAACCATGGCAGAACAGAAATGTTTCCACGCTCCCTTCCCACGAAACTCATGGCTCGCCACAACCATGTAGTAGTCGTTGGAGAGTAGAGGTCAGCTGGGAGGTATCTGGTTACTATGTGACTATAGCAACATGCACAACAACAATGTTGTCTTCCAGGATTTCTGAAGGACCCCAGGAGGTTCCACAAGATGCCTTCATTGTTGTGCTTCTGGTTACAGTTACATAGCCAAATGCTAATCAGTCATCCTCCACTCCCCACTGGCCACTACCTGGCTTGTGGGAGACAAGAGAATAGTGGCTTGTCTGTAGGTTTCAGCTGTTGAGCATGGGAGGAAGAGAATTCCAAGCTCTCTGACAACTATAAAAAGAGAGACATGGGCATAAAATGGGTTTATGCCTGTGTGTGCTACTCACAGGATGCCAACCAATAATGTCTGATGAAATTGAACAGAATAATACAGCAGTCTGTTAATTTGTTTCATATCTCTAGATGTTATTCCATTCCTTTGGCAAAAACTAATCCCGCTCAGTTTGCCCCTCAGAATAATCTGCCCGTATCCCTTTCATTCACTGCAAGAAAACTGCTTTTCTTAGTTTCTTAATTCTGGGCACTTCAAACTACTACCTTCTAGCAGTACAAGACTAGATTGGTGAATGACACACATGCAGGTAATTAGCATCTTTCTGTGAGGTTAAAACAGTTTAGGAACTGCTTCAAATTTCTACAAGTCATACAGCAAAAGACTTCTATTTACCAGTACTTTAAAATATTTTGTTCTTCTAAAAGCAACAAGAGCAATGCACAGCAATACACTTTAAAGTGAAATGGAAAAATAATTGTGAAGCTTCTCAAAAGGGTCAAAGGAGAGCATTATTATTCATCTACCCACCTGCCCAAGTTTTGAGCCAGATTTCTTTGATTCCTTCCTCCTTTTCCATATCTTTTTTGTTCTGTCTTTTCCTGTTACTTCTTTTCTCTTTTCCCCCATGACTATTATGCTTTAATCCTCTATTTGAGCTGTCTTGCTTTCCCCACCTCCTTCTCCTTCTTTGTACAATAAATTCATCTCTGGTGTCAAGCTAGCTGGATACAAGAGAGCGAATAAACTGACCCTTTGTCTGAGTCCATTCTAGAGGGCGAATCCAGCAGCTGGGGAATTTGCAAGTGGCACATTCTTGCCACTGTACTCTGCTCCTTAACTCCTAGCCCTTAGTTCCAGCAACTATATAAATGTGTATGTCTGTATGTTTCTGATCGAACATATTTGTCCTAAATTCTGGAGCTGCTGGACAAATCATCATGAAGAATGTCACTTGAAAATTGTGTGAGATTCTCTGATTATTTATTGCATGCTAATAGACGAAACATGTGATGTATCCTGCAATGACAGAAATGTTCCTGGTTTTATGATGGCATAGTTCTCTATGCACGGCATTAAACAGATTTTAACAAGTTAATCCATCTAGTACCATGGTTTTTGAGAAGCCTCTGTGTGATTAGACAGGGAATTAGACAGAGGCAGAGTAATGCTTTGTTTTCTTCAGAGAATACTTGTGATTATACTGTTGTGGTTGTTTGTGGCTCAAAGTCAAAACAAACTTCCACAACCGTAATCTCTACAGCTTAATTTAAAATGCCCAACATATTACATTATAAAAGATGTGGTTCTCAACTCACTAAATTGAAAAACAGAGACTTATCTCAACCTGGCAAGCAATGACATATGAGGCCAAGGGAAAAGAATAATAGCTCTGAATGTTTAGTTTCTTCTTCTTCTTGTGGCTGCTCCCAGGTTGTGGAACTCCTTGCCAAGGGAAGTTAGGCTGGTTTTTTCCCCGTTGCCCTCCTGCTGATAAGCAAAGACGTTTTCATTCAGGCAGGCTTTTGCCAAATAAGTTGCAGTCGTGAGAGCATTTTTAACAGAAAGGTGCATCCCTTAGTTTTAAAAAAAATGGTTTTTTTAAAGACAGTAGTATATAACGCTAAAATTGTTTAATTGCATTTCAATATTATAACTTTCTGCTGTGGCTGTACCTGTTTTATCTGTATCTATTTTAACCTCACTGTGATGTGCCTTGAGTCACATTTCTGGAAAAAATGTGGGCGATAGATAGATAGATAGATAGATAGATAGATAGATAGATAGATAGACAGACAGACAGACAGACAGACAGACAGACAGAATCCAGGTGGAAGGGTTGCAAGATGTATTTCTCTGACTTTTTATACACTGCAAATAGAATGCATTATCTGACCATAATATATACAGGTATGATATTGGTAATGCCTTTCAAACCAGCAATAAAACTGGTAAAGATTACTAAGGATTACGTGGGCATGTCACAAGGGGCCAAGGCACGCATTGGAATGGGTGCAATCAGAAGTATTGCTTGCAGTATGGACATGAGCACATTACTGTTAATAAGGAAGCATAATTATTGTCTTTACTAAAGGATGATTTGCCTTGCAAAACTTGTATTCTTCAAGACTTAGGCTTGTTCTCTCTATAAAAATATGTAACCAATATCTGTATCATCACTGTGAAGGCTTGTTTTAGTCACATTTAGCACATCTAATAGGATCACACCACTCTGTGGCCTCACTGATCTATTCTATTAGGGAAAAAATACTCTTTAAGATTAAGCATTTATCCAGATCTTTCAGATTTACTTTTCTTGTTTATTTCAAGCATGCTCTGAGAACAGCTATTGGATCACAATTCAAGCACAGTTTCTGCCACAAGACACAATGTAGAAGGCAACTATCACTGTTCAAAACACACAGACAAGGACAGATGGGTTTTTCAGTATCATAGTTTAACACCACCTACTCTAGATGGAATTTTCTGTAAACATGAATGGCACACTGTGCAACGCTTTTTAAATGCTTTGAGACATTTAACTTAAAATAAGAGATCCTCCAGGATGCAATCTTATGCACACTTATGTGAGGATACAGAACACCGTCAAACATGCAGTAAACTAAAGGCAATTCAGCAAATCCTTATTCAGTGATAAATTTCCCTAAATAAAATTGAGGATATGGAATCATATACTTCACATGCTGAGAACTGCTCAGATAAGTCATTAATAATTTCTGGTTTTTGTACAACTGTGCAAGATAAGGTGTCATCATACTGGGATCTATCCTTTAAGTTAATTTATATTTCATGTGTCAGTTGCAAATTCTAATAAAGGTAAGTTCTTACAACCATTTAAAACATAACAACTGGTTGGACTACACAGAGGATGATATATGATAAAAACTCTCATAGAAATTAGAGCCAGAAGCAGAGAAAAATAACCTTGAGGCAGGAACGTAGTTTTCCGTATTGTACATTTTTTTCTGGTAATTTATTCCGATATTTCAGAAAATAAAGAAGCAGCTGCAATCCTCAAGGTCTATTTGAATCTAATACTCCAATCACAGTGGCAGAAAAGTTTATACTGGAACTCTTATGTAGAAAGAAAATAAGGATCATTTGGTTCTATAACATGGGACAGCACAGAATATAAACTGTAAACTGTTTATTCCAGATGAAATATGCTATAGACAATGGGACTATTGCAAGAACCATATATACTCTGCAGTGCAAATCACGTTTCAGATTATTTAATTACTAATAATCAAACATGCATTTCATTCACTCATGTATCTCTCTCTCTCTCCCCTTCTCTCTCTGTGTGCATATATAAAAAGACATTTATGTGTTTGGATACTGCTAAATCATTGAATCTCTCACCACATTCTGTGGCAAAACCACAGTGTCTAATTAACGACTCATAATTTGAAAGCAAAGATGAGTCTCTTTGTCCATTTTTAAATTTCCTAGCAGATAACTCCACATCAGTAGCTGTATTCATGAGGAGCAGAATGCAGTGGCTAATTGAGACAAATAAAGTCAGCTGTCTACCAAGCACTGCTGGTGTACAAGCTTCAATCATTTCAGTGGGGCTTCTGTGCCAAAATGAATGAAGACTACACTGAAATGATGCTTGGTGGACTGAACTGAGTGCAAATATCCCTTTTCTTTCTTATATAGAAGACAAGAGCAGAGACTAACAGTGAAGTTCCATGATCAGTGGGGCTAACTTCCTAGGAAGCAAGTTCAGTTTAGGATCATAGTGCAAAGTTCCAATCTAATGCATGCTTATTTTGAGGGATATCAATTCAAAATGATTCATTTCTGAGAAGACACACAGGGTCATGTTACACAACGTTCTTCATAAAAGCAGCACTCTTAAAGCTGCTGCAATTATAGATGTTGCAAGCACTCTGCATGGCAACCTGTCCACAGGCAGCTGTTTGCTGTATTTATCAGCCCACAATGTCACTGCAGTGTACAGAACAAACTACTGCACACACATAGTTCAATTTGTAGTGCATCTACCACATTGGTTCAACTTCTAACAATCTCCATGACCATTATGTAACAAGTTGGCATATCTGACAGAGTGCAGCATAAATAGGGACCAATGTTCTTTGTCAATTGCACACACAGAATGTTTAGGAAGCTGTGACAAATGTTGTTTCTGCACCATCAAGGTGAGAAGGTAGAACCAGCTGCAAAACAGCCTCTGTCTGTATTCCAGGGATAGTGCCACCAGCATCCATGTGTTATCAATAACTCTTATGCGGTGCATATGAGAATACAGGCTTAGATGCATGAAGAAAGATGGACCTTTTTCCTAAACCTTTCTCTAAATTTTGGGGGGAGGGAGGGAATCACAGGTTAGCATGTTTGCCAAGTAGTCCAGAACATAGGTGAAAGCAATTTCAGATATGAAAATTTATAGAAATGCAGGTTCACCATCTGTAACGGTGTAATCATGTTCTAGAGATATAATTCTTCATTAGATTTGTTCTCAAAGGTAGTAATGATTTCAGCAATTTTCTTCACACTGTGAGACAGTTTTCAAAATCCATTTGGTTTTCAAAGGCTATTCCCAATTTGGACTTATTCTGTGCAAAATTTGTATGTGGTTGTTTTAGGCAGGAAACAGCATTTTCTGTCTGGAACATAGTATTTTAATACAGAAATATTAATTCAAGCACAGAAAATCTTGATTTCTATGCAGAAAATGCTGTTTTCTATGCAAATAGACTGGTCATCTGTGAATTTTACACAAAATAAATCACCAATTATAGTACTTTCTGTGCATAAAACATCATTTCCTATGTAGAAATCAATATTTCTACATTAAAATATTATTTTCCCTGCAGAAAGTGCTGCTTCCAGCACAGAAAGTACTATTTTGTGCAGAAAACAACTCATGCAAATTTTGCACAGAATAGGTACCAAACTGTGAAGATTCATGTCAGTGTTTTTCATGTTTTCAACCAGTTTTTGAATATTTTCAAATATTCTTTACATTCCTACCACGTTGTCTTTTTATTCAGATATACATTCAAGGACAAGCAGTAAAAGTTCAATAAAACAGATGATCAGACAAGTTGGCTGAAGTAAATTCTTACAGATGATACAACCAGTGACATTACAGTTGTATTATTTGGAATTGAGTGTTATGCTGTGTGTTAGAAATGACTCAGTTCTATTTTTGCTTCATGTATTTTCTTAATGTGTTTCACTCTCTATTGTTACTTCCCACATATAAGTTAAACAACATCTCTAGGATACATTTTTGGGTGCTTACTTGAAGTTTCTGAGTAAACTCAGGTCTTGGGGCTTCTAAAGCATTTAACATTTTACTGGTGTTATGGAAATTGTAGGTGTTATTTTAGTGCATGCTGTGAGGGAAGAGTGAGGATGAAAAATCACAAGATTGCCAGTTGTGCATATAAAAGCCAAGAGAAGGGATGGACAAAGTATAGCACTCCAGGACTGTTTTTTTAAATACCTTAAGTCCAACAGATTCCTCAGTCGTTCTTCTAGCCAGAAAAGAGTAAACTGCTTGTCTGAGAGGCCTCCAGGAGCAACAATTCACCTTTTGAATAGGTTGCAAGGCTCTTCTACCTTGTTTAGCACTAAAGGACCAGTTTTTCAAAACCAGATGTGGATACTACATCCACTTTGGATATTTTTTTTTCCATTTTTGGCAGTCAGTGTCACCCATGTATAGCAGACAACTGACTTCCAGACCCAGAGAGGTTGTCTAGATTTCAAAGCACTAAAACATTTTTGGTACATTCATGTTAAATAGTTAAGAAATGAATACATTAATATTAAATTTCTAAAAATACTGAAAAATTGATTTGTTAATTAAGTCATTAAGTCAATTTTTTTAGAAAAAAATAACAATATAAGATTAGAAAAACCTCTCCAAGCAAAGGAGATAAAGCTCTTATTCCCTGGGTCCTGCCACTCATGATGTACAATGATGATGTACAAAAACCTTCATCCCTGTAGCAGTAGGAAATTGGCAAATATATCTGCCCCATGGGTATTGTTGATTATTTATTGAAAAATCAATTCTGTTTCCATTCAAACCACATAAAACTGATGAATTTCAAACTAGTGGCAGCTCCACGGTCGAGGGGGTGATAAATACTTTCTGGGGCGTAGTCTAAACATTAAAGAACCAATTCAAGTTGCAGAACATATTTTAGAAGAAGGTTTAGTGCTTTTGACAACTTCAGGCTAAATCGGGGAGTAGATTCACTGTCCCAGCCCTTACTGTTTCAAAATGGTGTTCTTTCCTTGGAAAAGAACCTATATAATATATTGAGATAACAATAAACTTTGCTTGTATAACCATTCACAGGTATACCTCATTTAACAAAGTTATTCCTGGGCATTACTTCTTTAACAGAAAATTTGGCAACACAGGCAGAAATAACATGGAAATAATAGAGATTAGTTTCCTGAACCACAAAATAGATGGACAATTCAACAAGTTTCAGCAAACATTTTATTCAAACAAAAGAAAACACATGAAATGAAACAACCATCTCAGGAAAGCCTACTCTAAGTAAACAAAAACATTTTGAACTTTCTTAAGACCACTTGAAGTTTTGCACACAGGCATGTTTTTTTTCCCTTCCACCAGCTTTCAGTTTTCTTGTTATTTTTGTTTTGGTGGGTGAGCATACAGGTCCATGCTTTTTCAACATGCTGCAGGTACCTGGTGAGATAAGTTGATCTCCCCTTTTCATTCTGTTTTGCTGTTCACACATGGTCAGTAAGGGATTCTGGAGGGAGCTGCTGCTTACTTTGCCTGTTGTTGGCAGAGCACGAAAGGTTTGGCTAGAGAATCCCATTGTTTCTCAGTTCAAGCTTTATTGCACTGATTTCTGCAGACATAGTGGCGCAACCTGACACTGCAGACATAGTGGCGCAACCTGACACTGAAAATCTGGTTGTCCATCCCTCCTTTACCATCCTCCCAATGTTCATGTTGCTAAAAAACTTGCAGTTAGATAGAAGATTAGATATATAAAGGGGAAGATGAGCAATGTAAAAAAGACTGTGTAAAAAGAATCTTCTTTGTCAGGGGATTTCTTAACAGATGCATGCCTATATTGACAAATTATGCAGACACCAACAAATAGCTTTAAAACCTCAGTTAAAAAGAAAATCATGTATAAACAGAACACCATTTTCTTCAATGAACTGTGGACAATATCTCTAGCTCTCTGTGTATATGTGGTTTCCTGCTGATGCAATAACAGGTTCTTCCTTTGGTTTTTTTCTGCTATAAAATGTTCCACAGTTGTGTGTCAATTTTTTAAATGCCACTATACATCTCTATTACAAAGTAAAACAGATCAGGAAATACATTTTACAAAACACATAAAATATATTCTGGGCCAATTCCACAAAAGAGGATACCACATATGCATTCCAGTACCAAATGAAAGGTACATGTCATATTCCATATTCCAAAAAATTCAATAACATAACAACAACAACAACAACAACAATAATGAGAAATCATGCAATGTATTAATATTCAAGCAGATATTAATTAATTGGGCAAAGGATGTTTCAAAAAAGGAATTTGAACCTAATTCCATCATTGTATCAGTTGAAAAATATGATAATTTCCTAGTACATATTTGGATCCACCGGAAGAACACTAGCTCAAAAAAACAAAAATAGTTGACATTTTCTATAGCTTTCCCCCTTTTTCTGAAAAAAAATTGGAGTTTCAGTTCCTGCTTATGCTATGCCATCATCAAAGGAGTGAACTTGGGGACTTTACTATAGCTGTTTCCAGAAGACTAGTCACTGCCCTTTCCAATTAGAAAATTATGGAAATAAGAAGTAATGGGAAATGTTTCCAGGAACTTCTGTAAACCCAAGGGGATGAATTGCTGATTAGATGCAAGTCCAATGAGGCCTGGGCCTGACCTAAACTAGACAGAGAGATAGCAGGGTCCAAAAATGTCCACTGTCTGAACATGTTTTCGGAGTTTTACTTTATTAGTAAGGAAGTTGTGGTCCCTCTAGCTGTTTTGGATGGCAAGTTCTGTCAGCCATACCCACTATAACCAATGGTAAGGAATGAAGGAAGTTGAAGTCTATGGAGAACACTACACTGTTCTTCTTATAGATGGCACTTCATAGTAAAAAACAGAACATGCTTATATATCTTTATCACTTGTTTCCTTGGCCTGGCTTACATATGCAGTAGAACAAGACACTACAATCTTAGATGGCAGACTGGACTGTATGCATTTTATAAATTAACTTTGATATTTTAAAAAAAAGTCCTCATTTTTTTAAAAAAAATTCTAACCAAAATGGTTTTGATCCTAGTGTTCTTCACTGTGTATTCATTTTCTAATTACATACATTTTTTTCCTCCAGAAGGGACATCCCAACATTTATTTGTGTATTTATTTATTCAAATATTTATATTATGTCCTATATTATGGAATCTCAGTATGGTGTATACACTACTTTAATTTCAATAGGCTAAAACAATGTAGAGTTTAAATAAATAACAAATAGTTTAAACTGAACAAAACCATGAACAATTATTAAAACAGCTTTAAAAGTTGGAATTGTTTCAGCCTATATACATGAACATTTTGTGGGAAAAAACAGTTAGGCCTCTAAGGTTTTAATAAAAAGCTATTTTTTTTGGGGTGGGGTATATTTTTATTTTCTCCACACAATGTGCAACTGTATAGTTCTTCTAGCAAACCTCTTGTCTGAATTGAAGACTAGAAGAATGCTCTGTCCAAGTTGTCACTGCAGGATCTGTTAAAACATTTTACTCATCTGGCTGTTGTACAGTTCCCTTCTCAGACACATAAAAGCTATGTTTTAACATACTGACATGAAACCAATGTCAGTGCCAACAGGACCTCCAAAAGGAGGCCATTAAATATACAGGGTACCAAAGCACTGATAGCTGTCTCTCATCTTTTCCTGCAATGCATTGTTCCCACAAATGAGAAGATGGAAGAGGAACTCTCCAGCAAACCTCAGTCCTCAAACAGGTGTATATCGGAAGAAGCAGTATAGATGTCCTAAGCTCTTCAGGGCTTTGAATATCATCACTCTTTGAATTCAGATGAGAAACATACTAGCAGCTAATACAGTCCCACCAAGGTGAATGTTAAACAGTTCATACATAGTATTCTAATAAGCAATCTTGGTGATGAGTTTTACACCAACTTTTGATGTAAACTTTTGAAGTTGTCCCTCACCAGGAAAGTCAACAACTGATGAATAAGTCAAAGCTGGCCCCAAACACTCTGGGCTAGAGTCCATCTGTCCCTCTAGTGACAGAGATGGATCTTAGAGAACTCCCAAGTGACATACCTGCTCCCTTAGGGGAGATGCAAACAGCTCATGAAAGGCTGTTTACCTAATTCCTGGACCTAAAAACCATCAGCCAACAAACCTTTGTCTTATCAGGATTAAGTTTCAGTTTATTGGCCTCCAACCAGCTCATTACAGATACACAGGCACTGGTCTGGCAGCTATATATTTCCAGCTGAAGCTAACAGCAAGGAGAAATGGAGCTGAGTTCCATCAGCGTACCGATGACACCCCACCAAAACTATTAATAACTTCACAATTTTGTGTTGTTATTAAACAGGATACAAGATAAGATGGAGCTTGTATTACCCTACAGAGCTTAATGGCCATGGGACTGAACAGAAATCTCCCAGTGCTTCTCTCTGGGACCAGCCCTTATAGATAGCAACAGAACCACTGTGACATAGTGCCTCCTATTCCCATCCAGGGGAGCCAATCCATTGAGATATCATGATCAAAAGCTGCTAAGAAATGCAAGAAGATAGCAGGGTAGGGTTCTCCCAGTTTTCATCAGATGAGGATGTCAGTCAAAGCAATTAAGGCCATTTCTGCACTACACTGTTATAGTGCTATTATGCATTCCACTGTGGAATTCTAGGGTTTGTCGTTTACAGGCCAAAGAGCTTTTTGGCTGATAATTCTAAATGCATTCTAAATTCTAAATGCATTCCCATTCTAAACTGCAAACCCCAGGATTCCAAAGGATGTTGAAAGTAGAATAACAGCACTATAACAGTGTAGTGGGGAAATGGTCTAAGACTGTTTCAGTGTTATGGCCTGGCCTAAAACCAGACTGAAATGAGTCCATATAATTAATTTCTTCCAAGAATGCTTGAAGTTGCCCAGCCGCTACACACTTTAGTGCATTCATCCCAAAGGATATATTAGGAACAGGGCAGTAATTCTTATAAACCTCTTGGTCCATGGAGATCCCCTTTGGGTATAGAAAACAATTTTCTATAGCCTTCTTCAAAGCAGTAGATACCTCCCTCTGACATAGCCACCCCCTAAGCTCACTTAATCAAACCATATTTGCCAGATCTTAAGAGTCAAGATGGGCGAGGAATGGTATAACGAAGTGTGGAAAATTGCAATTAATGATAAACTAACATGTAGAATTAGGTTTATGAAAGGTTTGGTTAAAGGGAATGATTTTGAAGAAATTTGGAAAATATTTTTGGATAAAGTTCTGAAAAGAGATAGTAATACTACCCTGTCAAAAGAAGAATGGCAATTTTGGAAAGTGGATTAAATAAAAAGTTGGCTCTGGGGGGTGGGTATTTTTTAGTTTTAGTTTTGTTTTTCTTTTATGTTGTATATTTTGTAATTCTTAGTAGGTGTGTGTGTTAAACTTGTGATTTATAGATTTAAATGGATAAGTGATGTCAATGTTTTTTTAAAAAAAAAGTTAAAAGAATTAACAATAGAAATAGATTAAAGGGGATGTGAAAAATATTGAATTAAATGTGAAATTATAACAGTTGAACAGATTTATAAATTTAAGGGTAAAGGTGCAAAATAACAATGAAAGTTAGTATTGCTTAAGAGAAGAGAAAAAAAGAAAAAGAAAAAAAATTTTTTTTTAATTCACTATTATGTATATCACATGGTGTTTAATTTTTTTTTCTTGTTTTGTATTTGTGATTTAGTTATATAATTAATAAAAAAAAACAAGGAAAAAAAAAAGAGTCAAGATGGGCAAAGGTCAAGCTTACATGCAGTAAGACTGATTAATGAATCTTCTCCACACTTGGATTCAAATGAAACACTGGATACTTCCTCATTCTCTGTGAAACTGATATTGTCTGAATGAATACAAGCAACTTTCTCCTCAGAGAACCTAGTAAATGTATTACAGCAGGAAACCAAGACTGTCTTTCTTGGTGTCTTCAAGTCAGATCTCAATCACTAGTCAGAACAGAACATGCTGGGTAGCATGTTTATGATAATACAGCAGAGGCATTATAAATTCGTGTGTGTGTGTGTGTGTGTGCGTGCGTGCGCGTGTGTGTGCGTGCTAAGTAATAATGTCTCTGATTTCACTGCCACATACAAAGCATGACAAAGAATGTTACCTTCTTAAAATTTGAATTGGTATGGCCCATTCTACCACCTCATTTCCACCTCATGCTGCTGCATATGCAAAACCAATCTACTGAAACTATAGGCACAGCCAGTCTTCAAACATGAATGTTCATAGGTACATGAAGCTCAATAACTTTCAATGAGATTTATAAGCTATGGGTTTCTGTAAAACAACTTTTAGAGCATTGCTTTCAAAAGACACAGTTTCAAAAGACCTTGTTCTTTGAACCTCTATCCGTGTACTAAACAGTTGTAAATGTGTTTCCATTCCTGCAAATGGTCAGGGTAAATATTTGTAGGAAATACTTTGTACAACTGTGATGAATCACATCTAAATAGCTTCTGTTACTGAACAAGAGAATATATTTATCATTACCCAAGTGGCTGCTGTTCATAGTTACTATACATCATCATTATAAAAGTTTTAAAGTAGTGGGCAGCCACTGCAGGACACATTTCTGTTTGATTTTCAGCCACAAATCAAAGCAGAAGAAATGAAAAATGAGGCACTTTTGTCCTTCTAGAACTTTTGGACTACAACATCCATAATCCCCTACCATTGCTTATTATACCCAGGGCTTCTGAAAACTGAAGTTAAACGTATCTGGAGACCAAAGGCATCCCACTTCTAGTTTAGATTCTGGCTCATCTAAATCATACTGAAGTCTATAACATATTCTGTGAATTTACTATATATCCACTTTCTACGAGTTTTTACACCGCTATCACACAGAAATAAGCACTGCACATTTTTGCAATAGCATATTTAAACCATTTCATGTCAAAAAATCTTGTATTACTCATTCACTCTCCAAAACCCATGACTTCTTCAAAGCCTATTGCCTTACTGATGAAATGTTACCATTGCTTGTAGACTTCTAATCACCAGCTGCACTGGGTTAAATACATGTGTGAGAACTGCTAGCTATGATACAGTACAACCTGGAGCAAATGCAAAGGAACAACACTGCTGGTGGCCCAGCTTATAACAAATAATTGAAAAAGCAATGAGACACGGTAAATAAAACCAGCATGAAATCAGGGAAATATAAAGCTGGTGAATGGATTTGCCAGAAATATCATGCCTGAGGATATGGAAACTAGATTTGGTGATAGAATTCCTTCTGCGAGTTCACACTTTACGATAATCCTTGGTTCAGAGCCAAGTGAATGGCCATACGGCATTCTTTCCCAGCCAGCTGTAAGATTTTTCACTTTCCCATAACAGTTACATAGCTGAGAGTCCCTTGACTACGTTACAAGATCATTGCTGCACACACAGATTCAACTAAATATACAGTCAGCCTTCCATATCCACAGGTTCTGCATCTGTGGATTCAACCAACTGCAGCTCAAAAATATTAATAAAAAAAAAATCCAGAAAGCAAACTCCAATTTTGCCACGCGCTGACCACCATGCTAATATGTATGCATAGCATACTTTAGTGCTTTAGCCTCCTGCCATTCCACAGATTCTCAGGCTCTCTCTGGCACTCCTTTGGGTTGTTTGCCATTTTATATGAGGGACACCATTTCACTACACTACTTTATATAATGGACTTGAGCATCCACCAATTTTGGTATCCATGGGGTTTGGTCCTGGAACCAAACCACAGGAGATACCGAGGGTCCACTGTACTGCATGTTCATCAGTGTAATTAAGTACACTACAATCTTTTTTCTTAAAGGAACACCTCTTTGCTACACATGGCAAGATCAAATAGAGATTCACAGGACACTGGTTGCAACTGTCACATGGTAGTCTGGTCAAATTCACTCTAGTGAATTTGTGAATTAAAAAGATAGGCAGCATTATCAATGCATAAAAGCAAAGCTTCCATGAGATGAGCTAATCATGAATGCTATGACTCATGAATACTAATCACGAAAACTATGATTTAATCTTCTGAATCCACCTACTTCCTGGACATAACGAGTTTGCACCAACGATCCTGCAAAAGTTGAGTGTTCCTAGGAGACACCAGATCCCATCCCACTCCAATGTTACAATCAGAAGTGATGGACTGTCTATATTTTATAATGGAGTTCCAGAGGACTAAAAAGGGAGGAGGAGAACCTTGCTCGTTTTAGAAAGTAAACAGTGGTATACTGGTGACATTTTGGAATTTCGATTAGATATTATCTTTCTTAGAAAGTAAAAACAACACAGCCCTGTAGCACCTTACAATTTATCAAATCTGTTATAGCATAAGCTTTTTCGTGTGCTTGAAGAATCCTCCACAATGACATATTAAACATATATACCATAATAGATCTGTTAGTTTTTTTTTTTAAATGCTGAGGCTATTTGTTATTTTTACTGCAACAAACTAACATAGCCACCCAGCTGAAAGTTGTTACACTGTTACAAAGTTACAAAGCATGTAGAAGCAATATAAGCATAGCCAAAAGAAAGGCAGGGGGAGATGATGAGCTAGTTTTAACACTCAGAACACAGTACAGGAAAGACCCTTCATACAATGAAATGACTTGGAAAACTCCTATAGTATATAGACTAGCTAGGACACTCTGGTGCAAATCCTGCATTTAAGGATGCAGTCCAGAGGTTCCACTGCACTCAGCTAGCATGTATTTTTAATGTATTTGTGCATTCCATTGCATTGTATATCATTTTTGGCACAGCTAAAGGTTTCCAACTACAGCTGGATACCGTCCCCCCCCAGTCGCCCCGCTCTGCAATACAGGATGATTAATAAATTCTGCTGTCTCCTAAAGGTGACAGAAAAAGTAATTAAATTGAAACTCCATTGTCCACTTCAAAGCAATATACAACTGCATGGCTTCTTACTGAGGGAGATGACTATCCAGTGGTAGATGGGATCAAGGGTTTGCAAAGTCAGATGGTCTTTACTTAATAGGAAGAACTCCACTAGCAGCCAACACCCTCATCTTTCCTGTTTCCTCTGAGTTTAGTTGCAGTTCTCACAGTGGGCGGGGTGGGGTGAGAGCAGCAACACTATACTTCTGTGAGCATTTACAGGGTGCCTTGATCCTGAATAGGAAGTTGAACTGTGGCCATTTCCGCACTCGCCTGTTATAGCGCGATGATTCCACTTTCAATATCCTCTGGAATCCTGGGGTTTGCAGTTTCGGGGGGGCCGGCCAGCCTCTCCCGAAACTGCAAACCCCAGGATTCCAGAGGATGTTGAAAGTGGAATCATCGCGCTATAACAGGCTAGTGCGGAAATGGCATCTATTAGCTTTACAAAAGACCGCATCCGGTGGAAATAAACATGGAGCCTTTCTGCACTACACTGTCATAGCACTGTTATTCCACTTTCAACATCCTATGGAACCCCGGGGTTTGCAGTTAGGGCCCTCCTATGGAACCCAGGGTTCCATAGGATGTTGCAAGTGGAATAATAGTGCTATAACAGTGTAGTGCGGAAAGGCTCAGTCAGAAGCGGTTCGATGACCCACACAACTGCATTTTGGGAGGACTGCTGGGGGCCTATGGCGGTGAGAGCTTTGCCATTCAAAACTGACCACTCCACTACTGCCTTTGCCAAGTGAACAGGTGAAAGGGTGGGGGAGCGCAGGACAGCCCTGGGGGCAGCTCTTCTCCCCTTGAACACTGACTTTTCCACAACGGTCCCCCCGCCCCAATTCCTCTCAGCGGTCGTTCCCTCCCTCGCTCTGAGAGGGTCGCCGATTCGACCCCCTCGGTCACGTGGTGCGCGCGCTGCGCCAAGGGCCCCTTCCCCAAGGGACCCGCGCCTGTCGCCTCCCCAGCGCCGGGCGGCGACGGACGGGTCCGGCCGTTTCTCCGCGCCTTCCCCGCGCTCGCCACAGAAGAGGCGAAGTGGGCGCGCTTACCTTCTGTCGGAGCCGGCAGCGGTTGGCGCTGCTGCTGCTGCTGACGGCGGCGGCGGCGGCGCTGTGGCGAAGCTCCGCGGCCAAGCTGGGGCGCAAGAGGCTGCGGGTGAACCTCCGCGTCTTCTCGCCAGCCATGTGCGGGCGGCGAGAGCGGCCGCCGGGAGTCTTTGGAGTCGCGTCGGCTTAAGGAGCGAGGGGAGGACTGTCCTCTTTGCCGCTCCTTCCGTCTCCCCCGGGCCAGGGCTTTGGCACTTCGCTTTCAGGAAGCGGAACTCGTGCTTCCCTTTGCCGCCGCTTCTTCTTTTTCCTCAGCAGAGCTCGAAGGCGTGACCCCCCCCCACCTCACACTCACACGCGCGCTTTCGCTCGAGCGTGGCACTTTTCTGGGCGCTCCGGGCTGAAAAGGAGAGGGCGAGGAGGGTTTTTGGCGCCGAACTCGTGAGGGAGAGAGAGAGGGAGAAAGACGACGGCGAAAGGCGCAGAAGTTGGCTGGGGGAGGAGGGGGAGGAAGAGACCCGGCTGGAACTCTGGAGAAAAAGAAGCGACGCGAGCCAAGGAACGACCCAAAAAGCCTCCCTTCGCCAGAAAGGCAGCGGCCCCTCGCTCACAAGGGTTGCTGCCCTGGCTGGCGACGGATCCCCAGGCCCGCCCCGGCCTAGCCGGACGAGCTGGTGCTACTATTCCACTCCAGGGGGAGGCTCAGAGTTGCGCTCCCCTTTCCTCCCAGGGGACTCTCTGCTCGCCATAGTAAACGGGGGGCATTTCCGCACTAGACTGTTATAGTGCTATTATGCCACTTTCAACATCCTATGGAATCCCTGGGATTTGCAGTTTAGGGAGAAGGCTCAAAGGCCCCTGGAAACCCCAGGATTCCATTGGAAGTTGAAAGTGCCATAATAGCACTATAACAGTCCAGTGCAGAAATGGCCGGGGTTGATCTGGTAGTCCTAGTGGTGAGGGCTAACTTTCAGTGCTGGATCACCCTCCCGTCTCTACAGGGGCCTAACTTTAAACTATCAGCAGTAGATGTGTTGTTGTTGCTGTTGTTGTTTAAAGTTTTTTCTGACCCAGTGTCCTGCAATGCATAGAAAATTGGACTGGATTCTGGTTTTCCCTTAAACCCTAAACACTCCATGGCCTGAGTCCTGTCAGTGATCCAGACCAGAGTTAGCTCTGGCCATTTCTGCCCTTACCCTGTTACAGTGCTATTGGTCCACTTTCAACATCCTATGGAATCCTGGGGATTGCAGTTTAGGGAGGGGCATTTAGAATGCTCAGCCAGAGAGCTCTTTGGCCTCAGTAAACTACAAACCCCAGAATTCCACAGGATGTTGAACGTGGAATAATATCACTATAACAGTGTAGGGCAGAAGTGGCCCCCTGTTAAGTTTTGGCTCCATTCAGTAATTGATTCTGTGCCAGTTGGAACTATTCAACAGGATTCAGGCCTACCTGTGTTTGTGCACTGAATGTTGGGTTGGTGGGGGGAAGGGATTGTGGCCCACTGGTCCCCCTAAATGCATGTACAGCATTAGCTTTTCATGTTGGGTCAGGATTCTTCTCTCTCTCTCTCTCTCTCTCGGTTTACTTTTTCTTTTTTCTTTTGAAAGGTTCTCTATCACTGGAGAGAGGTACTTGTGGATACTACATGCATATATAGCATCTGCACCAGATTGACTAGGGGGGAAGATCCAGTCATGCATCCTCATATGCACATTCACACTGGTGGCTGGAGGCTCTGAGGACAGTGAGGTGATGAATTTGTTTCTGGTTTAACTCTGAAATATCCCTGTCCATTTCAGGGATAGGATTCAGGACTTTAGTATAGTATAGTATAGACCAAAGCAATTGAAAATGCAGCTACTGGGTAGAATTTGCCCTCTCTAGAGTTAATTAAATGTGATGAACAAGGCCTCAGAATACAGTTTTCTAGATCCTAGTGTTAACTGAACAGGCAAACACAGCTGCATCATGCCTAGGCAGCTGAAGAAAGGCCCTCTATCCATCCTAGGTGCCACTACTGTGGCATCAAAGGAAAAAGAACACACAAGTACAGCTCGATTGCATCTAGGCCCAGCAACTGATGAAGAGACTTCCATCCAAATTCCAACTGCCTTTGCTCTGGCCCCTGAAGGCAAGAACAGCAGTGGCTGGACTTAATTCCTTTCCACATTGCCACTCTTTTCCCTGGTGAGTCAAGTCTTTTTAGATTTTAAGCCTGAGGGGATAGTGAAAAGTGTAAATTGCTCATGTAAAGCATCCTGTACACTGATGACACATAATAAAACTACTGCTACTACTACTAATAATACTGTACTTCTAATGAAATAAAATAAAGGCATAGTCATGCCTTCTTGCATAGTCTAAAAGAGAAGTGGAGGGGAAAGACAATGTCAAAGAACAATAAAGTCTGGTTGCCACTAGGCTGATTTTCTGTTTTGGTGTTCATACTGGAAGAGTTCAGTCAATGAGCCATACTTGATCCTTTTCACTTGGGATTGTGTGTTTTCTTTTTTTCAGTGGTCCTAAGTCAAAAGTATCATTATTAAACTAAAAACCATAAATGGGCAGACATTCATAACCACAGGGCTTTAGCAAAGAGTTGTGCAGAAGCTGTAGGACAGAGGTGGGGAAAATGTGTCCACATAAATGTTTCTTTTTTTATTATTATTTTATTAACATAACACTAGCACAAAAATAAAACACCATGTGGTACAACTAATAATAAAACAAAAAAATTTCAACCAAAAAAAACTTACATTATTATTTCTCTCCTATATAATTACAATCAAAAACTTATTCAGCTTATTCTATATCCGATTACTTATATATTTTTATTACCTATCTCAAATTCTTATTCTCATTATACTCATTATTATTATAGTAATATCATTCTTAATTCTATATTTTTCCCTTAAATTTAATCTAATACTATTACTAAATATAATCTTGTTACTTAACATATTAACCCCAAAGCCGATTATATTTTAACTTATTTTTCATTTTTGGTTTTTTTTGTTTTGTTTACAAATTTAAACAACTCAACTCCAATTTAAACAAAACACCACATTATTATCACAACAAAGGGTAACCCACCCCCCAGAGCCAACTTTTTATTTAATCCATTTTCCAAAATTGCCATTCTTCTTGTGAAAGGGTAACTTTACCATCTCTTATCAAAGCTTTTTCCAAAAATATTTTCCAAATTTCTTCAAAATCATTCCCTTTTACTAAGCCTTTCATAAATCTAACTCTACATGTTAATTTATCATTAATTGCGATATTCCACACTTCTTTATACCATTCCTCTATTTGAAGTTTTTCATTTGTTTTCCATTTTTTTGCTATTATTAACCTCGCTGCAGTTAAGAAATTTGTCATTAGTTCCTTTGTTACCTGGGTACACTCCACCTCATTATAAATAGACAGCAACCCTATATTTGGACATACTGGTACCTCAACTCCTGTTATCTCATTTATCTCTTTAAAAACCTTTAGCCAAAATTCCCTTATCTTATTACAGTTCCACCACACATAAATGTTTCTGAGGCCCCTATGCACTCTCAGTACTGCACCTGATTTAAAAATAAATAAATATATAAATATTTTTGCCAAAAAAAACGCCCCTAGGAGACATGGGGTAAATTTCCATTTCCCCTCATGATAATTTATGCCCTGAGCAAGCATTTCTTGCAACAGGAAATAAGCTTAAAGTAAAGCAGTTGAAATCAAATCTGATTGACTTCCTGTTGGAAAGAGGGGGACTCCCACAGGCTTAAAACACTGCAGGGGCCAAAAAAAGGGAGGGAGATTTTAATCCATTTCTACATTTTGAACTATTTTTTAAAAAAAGAAAGTGAAAATGGAGATGGCTTTCATAAGGCACATTGTGGCCTTCTAAGGTGCCATGGAGGAACCACTCCTGGTGGTTGCATACCCTTGCTGTAGAATCAGAGCCAAGAATTAGAAGGTATGCCAGGGTCATTTAGTTTTAACTCCCTGCCTGTACTGGAATCCTCAGTTTGAGCCCTCTAACAGATGGCTATCTAATCTTTGCTGAAAAACTTCTAATAGAGAAGAGACCACCTCCTTTTGAAATAGTCTGTTTCTTTTGAAGTTGTTTGTATGCAGCTGTAAGGCCCCGCTTTGGAGGTCCCCAATATCAGTATGGTTTGAATGGGCACCATACCTAATTGGCATCATATGTAATTTACAACACATTTTATTGGCTCTGATATCAAATTCAAGACTGAAAGGTGACAGGTCAAACCGAGCGAGGGAAACAATTTGACTGTAAATGTGAGAAGCATAGGTCAACTCCAAAATTCCTCCAGGTAAGACTGAGTCATTTGTCAGGCAAATACAGACCATTCCTGTGGATAATAGGCTTAAATACAAGCTGGAATTTTCCAGGGAATCCAACTGTGAGGAGCCCACCAGGACACTAATTGACAGATATCCATCCCTTGTACACCTGGATTCTTTCATCTGTCCCCACAGCACCTACAATAGACAGCTATTACAACATTCATCATGTCTTTGTCAATCAAAGCAATAAGCCCATCAACCGGCAAAAGACTCATTGTCCACAAGAGGTTCCCTTTGTCTTGCATCTGGAACCTTCACAGCAACAAGCCATTTTCAGGGTACAAATACCCCTGATTTGAGGAGGCCCAGTGCAGTCTCTTGAAGATCTACCAGTCACTCTGTCCATCTAGCTCCTGAATGAGGACTGCCCTTAGGTCCTACCTAAGCCAAAATACATTTCTGTTCTTCACTACTCTTCTGGACTGGTAATTATAAATCCCCCAAAATCCCTCAGCCTCTCTATAATTTTTCCTCCCTTTCTCTTTCAGCTAGCTCTTGTGTGAATGTGTGATTGTGTGTATCTTGTGTGCATGCATGAGTGAATTCGCCTCAAAAAATCATTTTATTAGACAATTTTGCTTGGTTTTTGGCTTGGCCTGACCCCGTAAAAATTGGGTTTAACGATCTCGCTAGATTACCCTGCCTCTTGTAGTGCTACAGCTTGTGCTCTGGCTAATTCCCATTCCCCATTATTTGGAGCACATTGAGGTATCCCCCAAGGGACCCCAGAAATCAGGGTAACACAGCCTAGTTGTGACTAAGTACTTTAAATAGAATATTTGCCTGTCAACAGTGATATGAGTTCCTATGTAGACATGCAAGATTTTGATCTGTATAGGGTCAGTTATTTGTTTTTCAGGACAGAAAGAAATCTGCACCCTTGTGGCTGCTGTGTTGAATGCTTTTGTCTCCTCCCGAATGACAGCAAGTTACCATTGCCTGCCTGAAGATGAAAAATGAATGCATAATTTATTCTGCTTTGGGCAATGGATAGGAAAGCAAAGAGGTGGAAGACACAGGCACAGAAGAGCCCTAGGGCTACATTACTGTATGCCAAGGCTCTGGGTTTTGAAATTGGTGTTGACTTATCCCATGGCTCTTTTAGCTAACTGAGTATCAGTTTTAAAAAGACAAGTCTTGAATATATGTTTGGATCCTTCAGTCAATGTGACAGAAGCATGGTAGTGTGTCAGTGCTGAGAACTAGGTATCTAAAGATTACTCACATTTTTTTTTCATTGCTGACAGAAAAGCATGGCTCAGTACATAACAGACACCCCATCAGAAAAAAAGGTCAGTCATTGTGAAATGTTTTGTTATTGTTTGATTTTGTTTTGTTTGCATTTTGGGATTGTTTGTGAAAAAATGTGTTTGTGCACAATACAGTAGAGTTTTGTGCAAAATATACTGGTTTTGAGGGCAAACAGTTTTTGTACAACCAAGCCTTTTGTACAAATCCCTAGTCATCCTTTATGCAAACTGTTTCTTGGAAAACAGTACCAAAATGCAAAACATCATTAAAAATCTTCAAAAATTTTTACAAATTCACCCACTGGTAAGAAAACCTTAAAAGTTCTTTGTTCATGCAGATGAGAACAAAATACCTGAAGATCTGCATCTCTCCTTTATATTATCCACTTCCACTGAGAACTTATTTTGGAAGCTATCTGAAAGAGATTGCTTGTATTGCATTGTTATGGAGTGTTTGATTCCTCCTTTTAGTTTGTGTCTGTAATTCTAACAGTGCTATGTGTCTGTTGCTGTATTTTAATCTGTTCTTTGCTACTTCAATGTATAGTGAGAGATGGGTAAGAAATAAATATTCTTATTCTTATTACTGCATTAAAATATCTTTGTACAGTTTTGTAACCAATTTACAAGCATTGACAGTACCAAACAGCTCTAACAGATAAATATAAGACACATTTCATATGTAAGTTCTCTGTGTGCCTCTAGAGTTATGACCTCTAGTGAACAACGTTTTGCTAGCTAGTGTTGGCATAACTATGTCTGTAGTAACATATTAATCATTAAAGTGTCTCCTTTTTTAAAAAAAAATTTTTAAACTGATTGACTATTTGTGTAATTATAAAATTAACACCATACTGTATAATCCAGATGCACTGATATCATTAGCAAATTCAGGACTAGACAAATTCATGGAGGATAAGTCTATCAATGGCTGCTAGTAGAGACTTTTTTCAAAACAATGACCAGAAGTCACTTGTGGTTTACTACCAACTTCGTGGGCCTAAAATAGCTTTGGGACAGGGGGAAGGGAAACAAAAGAACGTTTGAGAGAAACATTTTTTAAAAAATTGAAAAATAATTGGTCTGGGGATGGGGCTGCACTTCAGGAGTTCTCTTTGCCGTTCCCTGCTCTAAATAGTTAACTCTAGAAAGAATTGACAAAAAATGACTTTTAGCTTCATGTCCTGCTTATGAACTTTCCAACACTATAGGAAACAGGATCTTTCAGTAGAGTATATATGGAAGCCAGAGCTTGGAAAGGTGCTGTTGTTATTGTTTAACAATTCATTTTTATAGTGCACTGTGAATCTCACTGTGTAATTTGTTAGCTCCTATCACCTTTTTTTTTAAAACACACAACTCACTACAGTTCTCTTTACTTGGGACAGGAGGAAATCGATAAAAGTATGAAGATTGATAAAAGAATGGCATTAAACCTGAGAAATTCCAAAGTCACTAGAAAATGTTAGTTGTGTCCACCTTTTATTTTTACCTTCTTAGGTTAGTTTGAAATGTAACCTGCTTACCTCTCCCCAACATTATCAGAAAAAGCAATGCATTACAGATGATGACATTACTTGTAAGCCATTGTTGATATGCTCCAATGGCAACGTATGGCCCTCCAGATGATATTTGAGTGTCCTTGCCATTGGCTATTCTGGCTGGGTTGGCTTCCTTAACCTTGGATCAAATGCACTAATGATTTGATTTAGTAGAACTCTTACTGTGTTCCTACATAGATGACAGTGTTGCCAGGCTTTCAAACTAACAGTAAGGGACAGCTGAAATTCAAGATGTACAGTGTTGACAATCAGGAAGTAGCTATTAAGAAGTTTGTGTTCTACCTGAATATCAAAGGAAGGCATAGATAGCAGTTAACTTACCCAAGTATTTCTCTTCAATATTAACATATTTTTTATATTTATACATTACATGATAACATTTAGTTTTTATGAAGGGCCTATATCCCAAAATACAAGATTTTTTGGATTCTCATTCTCTCTCTCTCTCTCTCTGGCCCTTTTCGCACGTTACCCGCTTGCACAGCTGGGGGGGGGCGTCTTGCATGAAAAGTCTCATCCGGAACGCTGCCGCTTCCCTGCTCCTTCGCCCTGCAGCTCGCTTCCTGGCCGCATGACCATCGCACTAGTGCCCCGCCCCTTCCTTCCACAGTGCAGCCTGGGAGCTGTAGGCTGCGCTGGGGGAGGAAGTGCGACCGGCCCAGCTTGTCCGACACACCGCACGGCAGGTAAGTGCACGAGGGCCCCGGGAGCATTGTGCAACCATGCAGTATTTTCGTCTCCCAGCCGAAAATAAAAAATTCGTGCTCGGCCCACTTTAGGCTCGTGAGCGTCGCGTGAATGGGAGTGCATCATACGGACCGACGCTCCCATTCACATGATGCTCATGGGGCCCTCTCACAACAGAAACTGCATGCGAAAAGGGCCTCTCTCTCTTCACTCTCTCTTCAGCTTTCCAACTATCAAGTAAGAGATATCCCTTATTATAATAAGAGACACTTCTTAGCTCTGTAAGCAACAAGCTTTCTGGCCCTCAGATAAGGGACACCTAGCAATGTTAATGAGGGACCATAAATGAATACTTTTCCTGCTTTGGTAATAAAGTTACAGTTTTCGATTCACCACCACCACAACAACAAATCCATCAAGATGAGAGTGAAAAAGCCACTAAACTTTGTCCTCCTTTCTGTAACCTATTGTTTGTTGTCCTCTTTCACCTTGTTGTAAAGCATAACTTGCTAGAAGCTAGTTCCTTGTGGTTTTTATTTTGCCATCAGCTTAGGGTTTATAGGAAAGAAAAGAGGGGGGAAATAACATATAGGAATAGAAATACATACTTCCAGTCTATGAAAGAGGTATAAAATCTTCATTTATAAATTAAACTTTCTGACAAGTGATGATGTTTCAGACATTTTTTTTTTTTCAACTGGGAAACACTGGGATGTTTTCTAGTGTTTAGTTGGAAACACTTTTGTGGGGAAGCACTAGAATGTTTTCCCTGAATACTAGATGAATCACCTTGGTGAAGGAGAATGGCCTGAAGTAACTAAAACAATCTCTGCTAGAATGTGCATCATTTTTAATAATAATAAAAAATTATGGTCCCTTTCCCTCTTTTCAGTTCAGCTTGTGTTGTAGAAGGGATTCTTTCATAAAATGCAAACCTCCTCCTTAGAGTTGGTGATAAACAAAATAAAAATTCTACCATGTTTTTTTCCCAATGAACCGTGGAAGTAATTGTTCCTTTTAATGGACCTGCTGGTTTTTCTTCTTTTGAAAGAGGCTTCTGTGTGGTTTGAATACCAAAGGGAAGGGATCACTCTGAGAATAATTATTACTATGTGGTTCAGAACACAAACAACATGTTGGTTTGTGAAGTTCCAGATTAGACCATCTGTGATCTGCCTTTTCAATATGCTTCTTGCTGAGAAGTGTCCTCTCTTCTTTCAGATTAAATCAATGGAACAGTATGTTTCAGTTCACATGGAGCAGACCACCATAAGTTTTATTGTTTGTAGGTCATATTGACAGTCAAACACAGTTTAAGCACTCTGTGCTAGTGGATCAATCTCCTTCCTGCCTAAAAGACTTTATAATTGAGGTAGAACTTAGATGACCTTGAACCTAGTCTCAACACAATCTGCTAATATGCTTCTACCTGGAGACTTAAAAATTCATATGAAAGCCACATTGACAGGTATAACTGCCATGACAAACATATTCATATTCCAGGTCCCACAGATGAGACAGATCATATTTTGGTTTTGCTTTCTGTAAATATATGCGCACGCACACACGCACACACACACACACATACTGGGGGGAAGGAGCAGACATATGTTTTTGACCTGGTCACATATTCAATATAATATTGTATGTATAATATTGCTCACTGATCAGATAAGCTGATGTGAAGACACAGAATGTTCATTACTATTTCAACTACTCAGGGAACAAAAGTTGCTTCAGAATGTTTGCAGTTCATCTTGTGCGCGGGAAAGTGAAACATGTCAATTTGGATGAAATTAAACTCTATACAGGCGTCAGGAATAAAATAGATGAGTAGAAGGAAGATATCCCTCAAAGCCCATGGTGAAGTTTTAAAAAAATCAGAAATAATTTGAAGTATTTTGGTGGAAACATAACAGGAATGGGAGAAGGCTGTTTAATCATTTGTCTTTCCTATGTTTGCACAAAGTAACCCCACTGATCTATGCTGTCACTCATTGAGGAAATGTATGGGGAAAGCCTTAAATATCCTCTATACTCTTCTTTGTCATTCTAGTCATACCTGCAGCAACTTGAGGGAAATTTGTTAAAGAAAATCATGCATCAGGATGCATGACTTGTAGATGATGGTCCTGATTTACACATTATAAATGTATGCAGCAATTCTTTGCTTCTCACACCAGGCTTTTCCTGCCCTTCAAAATATGCAACTGTAATAGGAAGGAGAGAAAGATGCAGCAGAAGAAGGGATGGTAAAAAAAGTTAGTTCTTCGGCTCAGTTCAGAAAACTAAAAAAAGCCATTTTTATTTCTTCCTCTCTGAATTCTATACACCGCACCTGCTCATCATAAACCTTGTAGCTGAGATGCCTGAGTTTTCTTTTGCCCTCTTCCCTCTCTATCTTTTCTTCTTCTAATGTCTTTTCAGTTGTAAATCTAATGATTTCTACCAGGCAATATCTGGATTGGAGTTGTTCCAAAAAATAGAAATATATTGTTCATTTAGAGCATAAATATTCTAAAGGCAACCAGATCCTATCTGATCCTGGTAGCTAAGCAGGTTCAGTCCTGGTTAGTACATTGATGGGAGACTGCCAATGAATACTAGGTGCTATAGGCTATATTTCGTAGGAGAGAACTGACAAAACTACCTCTGAGTATTCCTTAGCTAAGAAAACCCTATGAAATTCATCGTGTCACTGTAAGTTGACAGGCAGCTTAAAGGCCCATACATACACATTATTGATTTATCTTCAAAGATGAAAATATGTACCAACATCAAGATACCATTTTTCTCCCTTAATTCTATACCAAAGAGTATGTGTGGTATATAATCAGCCTTTAAACTAATTTGCACTCAGATTCAGGTCAGACTCAGCTTGCTGGCTCACATGTGGCAGATTGAATGAGCAAAGTACAGAAGTACAGTATTAAATTAGAAAATCATTTTCTCTCTATCATTGAACTGAGTCTTTGCTGATTATGATAATATACACCTAGTAGCTGTAAAAGCAGTAATAAAAGATGCAAAAATTCAAATAATAAATGTGGCAACTGAGGTTGAACAGGTACATCTAATGATTTCACTTTTATCTCCTCCTACTAAGCATGGTTCCAATCACTATTTTATATGTTAGAGATGGTTATGTAACTTTTGGGGGGAAGGGTAGGTATTCATGAGAAGACAGTAATGGGCAACCTAAAAACACAAAGGCTCCCCCCCACACACACAATAATATTGTTCTAACCTTAGCAATCATTTCATGTGATAGAATTTGTCAGTGATTCAGGAAGATATTAGGAGATTTCTTTCTTCTGATAAATTTACATATTTTAAAAGTTGGCCACAGAAAATGAAGTTCTGTTATGATCAATGAAAATTTCTTTTCATGCAAGGACCTCAATTATTTTCCTGAAGTGAAGGCTGAAATAACTCAGTACAATCCTGACTTGAAAATACTGACTGCAAAGGATAAGGAATAGGAAAAAGATGCTTGGGCTCACAGAAATAACATTCTGCTGGCAGAACTCTTGTTTACCAGTTTGTCTCAGAGATCTCTCTTAGAGATCTGCTGGCAGAAAAGCAAAAAGAGCAGAGAAGAGGTAGGGAGAGGGGGGAACTAAATTGTACCAGCTCAAGACCTCCTCCACCTCAGGAACCTATCCAAAAGTGCAGCAAAGTTAGGCCTAGAAAAGAGTAAGTCTAATTGACTCTCAACATGCTTGAGAGGGATTAGGATCCAGTACAACTTCAAGGGTTTAGTAATGGTTCAGCTGGGCTTTGGCCATCTTTGCAAGTTAGGATTGGAATGCGAAGCAGTTTTATGCAGCAGAAGTTGCGGCAGACATAGACAGTGCTTGCTTTACCATTGTTATGTTATTTATTAATAATATATGTATAATACTCGACCAAAGAGCTAAGAGTGGTATACATACTCCCCTGCTCCACAAAATCCTATGAGCTGGTCAGACTGAGAGAAAGTGAGATTTATGTCTGAGTATCGAATTTCAATCCTAATCTCAGTATAACAATTTTAACTGCTATACTGTTGAGACTCTAACAAGCCTAAATGTCTCCCCCTCAAAAAAAAGAAAAAGAAAAAAAAAGAGGTACAGCCAGCCTATTAAATGTGTAAACTATCCAGCCCATGCGTCCTGTCAACTATATATTATGAGTGACCTGCTAGTGTTTCATGAATGTTTATTTTGTAGCACTGGGAAGATCAATGAAACAGAAAGCACTTTGAACCTATGATATACCACTGTAGTGGGTTTCATCCATCTTGGTAGCTCACAAGCTAAGTAGGTCTACTTCAGGATGCACTGATCATGGGTCAGGGTCCAAATGGTTGAACCAGCTCAAGCTTTCATTTTGTGTTGCACAGTAGAACAAAATATAAAAAGCAGGCTATTAGGTATGTAGAACATACATAAGTAGGTAGAACAGAAAATGCCAAGAGTTCAATTATCATTGTATGTTCTCTGGGATAAGATATTCATTAACAACATCCCTACTTGGTCTGTGCTTGAGTTTTGCTTAATGGTGAGACTGAGCTTTGCCAAACTGGTGCTCAAAACAAATGCTCTTCAGATAAAATAAACTAAGGCAGCAGCATATAACTTAAGACCCTTTTCTCTCTATTTATTTGAGCAATGATGGTATCTCTACAAAACAAAAAAGTTCTGGCAGGCTGGGAAGATACTGGATAACTATCAGTAAGCTTGTAAGTTCCTGTTATTTTTTTAAGCAAACTGTAAAAGACAAGATGAGAGAGAACAACTCTAGCCTTGCAGTAATATTGACAAAGTAATGGAATGAATGACCACAGCTCTCTAAACTGTTGTGTAACTGCAGCGTTATCCTGAATCAATAATCTTACTGAAATCTGGGATATACTATTGCTAATACAATAGTGCTCAGCAGTTTAGCAGTGCATCATCTTTTTCAGTTTGTGCGAGGAAAAACTTTCATGCTGGTTGTTTGCAGATCAGTTCCTTGTAAAACTGACTGTCTTTGCTATGAAATTTGCCTGGCTGAAAACCTGGCAAATCAATTCAAATGTTTGCTGAGATTGAAACCATGTGTTACCTTTACAGTTAATAAGGGGAGAACAATGTTCCTTTTCTCCCCAAAGTAATCATGGTAATATTGTTATTTTATGCGTTATTAGAGAATGTTTACTTGTTAGCTTCTCTCATTAATTTTTGAAGTTAAATGCTGTGGATGGTATTGGCTTTTTTTTTTTTTTCCTTTCACATTCTAAGTCAGTTGTATTTTATTTTTTTAGTGGCAGGGTGAAGGAACTAAAACAGTGGTGTGAATTATGCAGCCCTCTGGACGTTATTGGACTGCCACTCCTAGCATTCCTTGCCATTGGCTGTACTGTCAAAAAGTTACTTTTTTGGAATTTGCAGTAAGTTTTGTAAAATATTACTTTTAAAAAGTAATTTTTCGAGCTCTGTTGTCGAGGAGGCAAGTTGGATCCATCACAGCATTCTTACTATCTGAATGTTCCACCCACTGCTGGTATCAGCATTTGCATGGGGCTGCCTTTAGTCTTTTCCACAGTTGCCACCATAACACTATCCAGTGTAGAAAGGCAAAGAGCAAAGTCTACTAAATATCACACAGTGGTTTCTCTTAGAGAACAAGCTTAGGGGCACTGATGGCTTCCATCCCATGCATTTAAGCAAAGAGTTGTACCAGTCAGCTAGAGAAAAAAGAATGTGCCTCATTTTTAAAACAAAAAGGGACAATAACAGGAGCAAGGCAGAACCCTGGATGCTCTGTCTCTCCTATTGAGTTTCAGACTGGAAGTGGCTTGATCTAGAGGGGAAAAAGGACTTGACTGCAAGAAGGTAAGCAAATGATGAGGGGAGTTTTCAAGCACCACATCTGCACTCCCATTTAGATTTCTAATGAGTTGAAAACATACAAAGAATGTATCAGCATGTCTGGCCTATGGGTCTAATCAGGCCTACTGAAAGCTCTCCATGGAACCTTCTACTTCATTGAAATCTGGTCTCCTATCAGAGGGAAAAAGCTCCTGCTGACTCCAGTCAGAGATTGGAGATAAGAGCGGGTGCATCCGTTGATTGCGCCTCAATTGGTCTCTGATTTGAGACAGCAAGGACTTTTTATCTTGCTGTCAACCAATGACTGCAAGAATAGGGTGAGCCCCACTCTGAGACTGATAGGATTTTGTTCCCTGTACTTTCTTTTCTAAGTGGGACACTCCTGGGAACATTTGCTATCAGCTGATTACTCCCCCTAAATTTTCTCCAAAGGTGGAAAGAGAAGATGAAACTGCTGAGAACGCCAGCCAAAAGTGTTTTGTGTTCCCATCCCCCCTTCCATGGAAAGGGGGGAAATGAAACAGAGACTCTTAGCCAGCACTTCCACTGGGATCTAAGAACTATGGGCTGACAGCCTTTTACTTCTCTGCTCCCCTCCTGCATGAAGAAAAGTATGAGGGAGCTGAAGACAGGTTCCCTGTTTTGGCTAAGAACCTGATGACATCAGAAAAGTCAGCCATGCCCCTGGTGTCAGAAGCATGGACACAATGTCTGATATCATCCAGCCTGGAGAAGCCCTGGACTTGGGAGCACAGTTCACACCTCATCCTATTTCCATATCCTCCAACTGCCCCAATTTGGCAGGGACAATCCAGAGCCCTTTTTGCATGGCATTTGCCATGCGAAAGGGCCCCTCGACCATCGCACAATTGTGAGGAGCGATCTGCACAACACACTCACAATCACACAATGCTCCGGGATAGGGCAGGTGCCGCTCACACACTTTTTAATTTTCGGCTTTCGGCTGAAAATGGTGCACGATCACGCATCACTCCAGGGCCCGCGCTTACTTACCGTGCGTGCGGAGCCTCCAGAGCTGTGGCGGTCACACTTCCTGCCCCAGCTCTGTGCTGCAGAAGGAAGAGGCAGGGCTCTCGTGCTGCCTGCTCAGGAGCAGGCAGCTTGTGCGGAGCTGAAGCAGTGGGGACATGAAAGCCTCTCTCTGGAGGCTGCTAGCATGATCCCCACACACCAGCGCTGAAAAAAGGTAAGGTGCAGGTCTTCTATCATCCCACTATTGCAGCTGATCTTAAAATGTCCCGGTTTCTCTCTTTCCCTCCTATTTTCCCTCTTTGTCCACAGCTTACTTCAGTTGCTGCAAACTGAATTCCACATACAGTGAGCCCTCTTCTGGCGTGACCTCTGCATGCATGAATGTGAGGTTTCAAAAGCATTGTTTCCCATTATAATCAAGGGATGTGGCAGGTACACACCTGCACTGCTGCTGTCAGGAACAGACTCACGCTCACACGTAATCAATAAACTTGATAGAAGATTTATTGAAACATAGTAAGGGATGCTGTCTTACAGACGTCAAAGCTCAAGAATGGGATTTGTTTCCCACACTCTACACTTAAACAGACAGTTTCTCCTGAGATAGTTGTAAAAAGGACAAACGACCCCAATCACCATGACTACTATCTGGCCAAACGGTTTCTGTGAAATTCCAGCCGGAAGGAATGTTTGGCACCTGGGAATAACCTAACATTCTACTATCACTATTCCCCAGGCTACTGCCATACTAAAGCAATAAAATATGGAGGACCCCCGACACCCTGCCCCCCTTCAAAAACAAACAAACATACAGATATATAAGATACATGGAAAATACCACAGAACAGTAGAAATATAGGAAGACTAAATAGCAATATAAATGCAGTAAAAAAATCAATCGGGGCGTTGAGGCACATCAGTCATCGAAGAAGTCAGCGAAGGGGCCCTCTTCAGCAAACTGGAATGAAAAACAGGATGAATAGCTTTCAGGGAAGAAGGGAGATCCAGTTCAAAAGAGACATCATTAATAGCCCTTTTCACAGGAAAAGGACCGAGAAAGCGAGGGGAAAGTTTCTTAGATGGGGAGAGAGAGGAAATGTTTTTAGAAGAAAGGAAGACCAAATCACCGGGCTTGTAAGGGGGATTAGGCTGCCGTTTACGGTAGCGAAGCGTTTGTGGGAAGCCTTAGCGGAGGCGAGAGCATGCAAGACTGATTGCCAAATGCCAGAAAATTTAGAGACCCAAGCAGAAACAGAGGGAGGAGCGGAAGAAGGGGGGAAGGAGAAGGAAGAAAACTGTAAACAATTTCAAAGGGGGGCTTCCCAGTGGAGGAATGAACTGCAGAGTTAATGGCAAACTCAGCGAAAGGAAGGAGCGAAACCCAATTAATTTGGTTCTCAGAAACAAAACACCTAAGAAACTGCTCAAGGGATTTGTTAACACACTCAGATTGGCCATCCGTCTGGGGGTGATAAGCACTGCTGAGTTTCTGGGTGACGCCCAGGGTTTTCAGTAGGCAAGTCCAAAACTTGGAAGTGAAAACAGGATCTCTGTCAGAAATGATCACGGAAGGTAATCCGTGAAGTTTCCAGACATGATTGACAAACAAGTCAGCAAGCAGTTCAGCAGAGGGCACACGCTTCAGGGGCACAAAATGACATTGTTTGGAAAAATGATCAGTAATAACCCAGATGGCATGAAAACCTTGCGAGGAGGGGAGAGATACAATAAAATCCCATGCAACAACCGACCAAGGACTAGAAGGAACAGGCAAAGGTTGCAGGAGCCCTTGATGCTTAGATGTGGGCGATTTAGAAACGTTGCAAGTGGCACACTGTTTAATATAAGTTTGCACAGAGGAGTTCAATCCAGGCCACCAAAAAAGGCGGTGAATCGCGTGCAATGTTTTCAAAAACCCAAAATGTCCAGCGGGTTTGGAATCGTGATGACGATGAAGGAAATGCTCATGGGCAGCAGGAGGAACGTAGATCCTGGTGCCATAGAAGGGGAGATTGTCAACCCAGGCTATTTTGTCCTTGTTAGCCGGGAGCCAGGAATCTGCGTGCGCGGAATGGAGGATAGCATCATGGAGAGCAGAGTCACAGAGAGATGAGGCAGAAAGCCTTGATTTTGCCAGGGCACGAGTAGTTACTTGAGAAGCCAGGGAGGAAGCAGGAAATAAAGTTTGGGAGGGAGGGGAGGCAGCAGGGGGTCCCGCAAAACAAGGAAGTTGAGAGAGAGGGTCTGCCAGTTGGTTAGTGCGGCCAGGTTTGAAAACAATTTTAAATCGGAATCTCTGGAAAAACTCAGCCCATCTCGCCTGCTTAGGGGAGAGCTTCTTAGCAGACTGCAAGGCTTGTAAATTCCTGTGATCAGTCCAAACTTCAAAGGGGAGTCGGGCCCCTTCAAGCAAATGACGCCAAGAGGATAGCGCAAAATGAATAGCCTTGGCTTCTTTCTCCCAAATAGGCCAATTAGATTGTTGAGGAGAAAACTTCTTTGAAATGAAAGCACAAGGCTTGAGTGCTCCTGCGGAGTCATGTTGTAAAAGAACGGCTGCCATAGCAAAATCCGAAGCATCTGTTTGCACAATGAATTGCTTCGTACTGTCAGGGAAAAGGAGTAAAGACTCAGAAGTAAATTTAGATTTCAATTGTTCAAAAGCTGATTGACATTCAGGGGACCAAGAAAGTCTATGCGACTTGCTTGCAGCCGAGCCTTTAGGTTTCCGTAAAAGGCTAGTGAGCGGAAGCGTTATGGTGGCAAAATCCTCGATAAAGTTCCAGTAGAAGTTCGAAAAGCCAAGAAATTGCTGTAGTTGCTTCAATGTTTTGGGAATGGGCCATTGCAAAATGGAATTAATTTTTGAAGGGTCCATTTTTAGGGAGCAATCTTGAATCCTGTAGCCCAAGTAATCAAAAGTTTGAGTGTCAAATTGGCATTTAGATAGATTAACCACGAGGTTATTATCTATCAGACGTTGAAGCACTTCACGGACCAATGAGACATGAGATTCCATGGAATCTGCATAAATTAAAATGTCGTCCAAATAAATCAGAACCCCCTGATACAATAAGTCATGAAAAATGGTGTTCAGAAACATTTGAAACACAGATGGTCCAGATTGTAAGCCAAAAGGAAGAACAGTCCATTTAAAGTTACCGAGTGGAGTTGCAAAGGTGGTAAGCCACTCAGAGTCCGGGTCCATTCTAATTCTATGAAAAGCCTCTTTAAGATCAAGTTTGGTGAAATATTTTCCTTGGACAAGATGGTCCAAAACGGTCCGTATCAGGGGGATGGGATAACAGTTGGAAGAGATAACTCGGTTAATAGCAGAGTAGTTAACTATCAGCCTAGGATCAGCACTGGGATCTTTTCTCTTTTGGAAGAACACAGGACTCGCCGTGGGGGCTGTAGATGGCTTGATAAAGCCACGATCCAAGTTCTTATTTAGGAACTTCTTGAGAGCAAGCAGTTCTTGTTGGCTCATGGGGTAAATTTTTGGTTTAGGCAGTGTGGCCCCGTCAGCCAATTCCAGCTTACAGTAAAATTCTGTGTGGGGGGCAATTTGTCAGCCTCCCTTTCATGGAAAGCCTTTTGTAAGTCTTGGTAGTGTGAAGGTATTTGTTGCAATTCTTCATGAGAAATAGGAAAGTTTGAATCTGAAGAAGAAAGAGTGCCAGCAGTCCAGTTTATTTGGGGGTTATATTTACGAAACCAATCGATTCCCAAGACCAATTTGAACTGCACCGCCTTGGGAACCAGAAAGCGCATGCTGTAATTGTTTTTGCCCATTTGGAATGAGATGGGCTTTGAAATTTTACCAATTACTCCTCCAGTCATTGAGGTCCCATCCATTTGAGTTAATTTGATGGGGCGTTTCAGGGGCTCATAAAGAATTTTAAGATCCTTGGCCAATTTGGGATGCAACAAGCTTCTGGAGCAGCCAGAGTCAATTAGTGCCCTATGTACATGCAAAGTCCCATCTCTGCCAGTAAGCGTAACCGTGGTGAAGAAATGGGAGTACTTACAGCTGTTCCTGCTGCCTTCCAGTCATCGCAGTCATTTTCAGAATCTCCGTCTGTGTCAGATGAGGACGAAGAGGTAGTTTCACCGTCGGGAGCGGAGTCTCCTGTCGCTGCTGCAGGGTCCTTTGAAATGTGTTTAGGCGGTTGCTTGGCAGCCACGGTCTTACGTGGGGGTTCTTTATTCCTGGTGTCTGCTCGATCTCTCTAGTCCCAGCTGGAGCTTGGTTTTCGAGGCAGGTATTGGCGAGGTGACCCGTTTTGCCACAGTTGAAGCACATGCCCAGACGGAGGCGTTTGTTCCGTTCCTCAGCGTTGAAGAAGGTGGAACGTCGAGGTTGTCGTTTTGGCATGTCTTGTCGTTGTTGGGTCAGCTGAACAGTCTGGGTTATGCCTTCCACTTCAGTAACTAGTCTGACCCAGCCTAGCAGGGTTTGTGGATTGGCCTGCATTAGGCACCCGTGTAGAATATCAGGATTTAGTCCATCTTTGTATAATTCAATAAGGATTTCATCATTCCACGGGACTTTGGTGGCCAGGTTTCTGAATTCACGGGAATATGTTCCCACATCATTCCTGCCTTGTTTCATTCGTTTTAGTTGATATTTGTTTTTTTCCAGTAGATGAGGGTCTTCAAAGCGTTCGCGCAGGTGGTTCATGAAGAGCTGCAGATTTTCAGTTTCAGGGGCGCGGGTGTCATATAGGTTCGCTACCCAGTCAGCTGCCAGTCCTTTCAACCTCTGGCTGAGGTATCGAATTCGGGCCGCATCATCCCGAAACAGATGGCCGTGATCAATCATGAAATTATTTGCCATAGTCATAAAAAAAGAGAGTTTCTCCCCCTTCCCGTTGAAGGACGCTTTCAGGTCTCCAACATTTCTGAGTAACGGTGGCGCTGGGGCTTGCCCGGCTGGTTGCTGGGGCAGACCAGCGGCGCCTGCCACTGGGATGGCAGCTCGTGGTTCTCGTCCTGGTGTTCTCCCTGCCTGCGAGGGACGGATGTGCATCTCATGTAGCATGGTCCTGAGTTCCAGTATCTCCTTATCTTTTCTCTCCAGTTCTGTTTCCATGTGGGTTATCTCCTCCAGAAGGGACAGGTCTTTTGCTGAAGTGTCCCATCTAGCAGCCCTTCTGCATTGTCTCAGCGTCATACGTGGCTTCTCTCCCCAGACCCAGGTTTGGCCGCTTGTGGGGGTTTCCATAGTCTCGGTCAGGCGTAATTTTGCCTTGGTATCCATGGGCACTTCAGTCTCTGCAGCTCCATCAGATTCTGCAGATGCTCTCTCTTCTTCAGTAATTGACTGGTCCATCGCTTGGTGCATTTTTGGAAGATTCTCGAGCTTTCTGTCAGGAACAGACTCACGCTCACACGTAATCAATAAACTTGATAGAAGATTTATTGAAACATAGTAAGGGATGCTGTCTTACAGACGTCAAAGCTCGAGAATGGGATTTGTTTCCCACACTCTACACTTAAACAGACAGTTTCTCCTGAGATAGTTGTAAAAAGGACAAACGACCCCAATCACCATGACTACTATCTGGCCAAATGGTTCCTGTGAAATTCCAGCCGGAAGGAATGTTTGGCACCTGGGAATAACCTAACATTCTACTATCACTATTCCCTCAGGCTACTGCCATACTAAAGCAATAAAATATGGAGGACCCCCGACAGCTGCAGGGACATGCACTTTGTATCCAGGAAGTGACGCTTGTATTTTTTTTTTTAACATGGAGTACATATAGAGCAGGTGCATAGTACAAGAGTAGTTTGCACTTAATTAACTCAGTAGGGGTAGGGGGAGTGGGGAGCAGCTGCAGAATATTTTCCTTCCTTGTAGGTTCAGACAGAAACAATCTACTGCAGTCTCTCCTAGCTTATGTGTTCTTACTCTTTAAAAACTTTCCCCATCTCAACCATACTCTCTTTTTTTTATTTATTTATTTTTTTTTTTACACAAAAACAAACGAAAAATAAAACGCCATGTGTTATACATAGTGGTGAGTTAGAAAACAAATAAACAAACCAAACAAAACAAAAAATTTTTTTCCTTCTTTTAAACAATGCAAACTGATATTATTGTTTTTCCCTTCCCCTAAAATCATAAACTTGTTCAGCTTGTTCCGTTCATACAACTTATACATTTTTGTTACGTATCTTCAATTCTTATTTTCATTATATTCATTTTTATTATTATACTTTCACTCTTAATTCAATATTTTTCACTCCCATTTAATCTCTTACTATTATTAATTATAAACTTATTACTTAATATCTCTAATAATAACCTCTCTCTAAAACCAATTACCTTTTAACTTTCCCCCCCCCTTTTAAACATTGAACATCACATATCAAATTACATCTATAAATCACAAGTTTAACACACACAGATAATAAACAATATAAAAATACAAAATGAAAGATAAAAGTAATAATAAAAAAAACCCACCCCCCAGAGCCAACTTTTTATTTAATCCACTTTCCAAAATTGCCATTCTTCTTTTAACAGGGTAGCATTACCATCTCTTTTCAAAACTTTTTCTAAAAATATTTTCCAAATTTCTTCAAAATCATTTGTTTTTGCCAAACCTTTCATAAACCTAATTCTACATGTTAGTTTATCATTGATTGCAATTTTCCACACTTCTTTATACCATTCTTCTATTTGAAATTTTTCATTTGTCTTCCATTTTTTTGCTATTATTAATCTCGCTGCAGTTAACAAATTTGTTATTAATTCTTTCTTTGCCCGAGTACACTCTACCTTATTATATATGGACAACAACGCTATATTTGGACATACTGGTATTTCTAATCCTATAATCTCTTTTATCTCTTTAAAAACCTTTTGCCAAAATTCCTTTATCTTGTTGCAATTCCACCACATATGCATATATGTACCAATTTCTTGACATCCTCTCCAACACAATCTTGAATATTTCTCATCTATTTGATTTAATTTCACTGGAGTCAAGTACCATTTCCAAACTATTTTATAATAATTCTCTTTTATTCTTATTGATAATTTTTTTAAATGGCGTTGTTCCCAAATTTTTCTCCATTCTTGTAAATCTATAGTTTGTACTGTCTCTTCATCTCAACCATACTCTCATGTTGCATGGCTCTTTTTCTCATCTGTGAAATGTTGGAGGATATGCATTTTACTTCCTCACCACCTAGGAGAGAGAGAACACTCCTCCAGTAGCAGCTGCTACACATTCTGTGTGCTGACCAACTATTCACCATTGACAATCTTGACTCAGCTATTTCCTTCTAATTCAGTTCAGGAAAGGCTTCAGAATCTCTCTGGGCTTCTTAATTTGTTTTCTAATCTATTAATAACCTCCCTTGGCATAAACAGCTCTTTGTGCCAGACCTCCAGCTTGCTCTTTGCTCAGATGGTTCTTTCCAGGACTGTAGAAATTGAGATATTACTTGAGACAGATAAATTCATTATCTGTAGCAGGCTCCTTGTGCTATATAATACTGCCTAGGATTTAGGAAACTTAGGAAAGGTTCATGAGAACAATAGGTACTGTGTTACAATTTGTATACAAAAATAAAAGCATGCACTTTAGATTTGTTCATTTTCCAAGTAAACATGCAGCATCCCAATCTGGACTAAGACCATCACACTTTTTTCATAGATTGTTCCCCAAGGGGAAAAGGTTCCATGGAAATTTATCCCCTGCTGCTGCTGCTGCTGCGGCTGCTGCGGCTGCTGCTGCTGCTGCTGCTGCTGCTGCTGCTTCTTCTTCTTCTTCTTCTTCTTCTTCTTCTTCTTCTTCTTCTTCTTCTTCTTTTGTTCTAACTTTTCTTGACATGGATATATGTGAATGCAGGAATAATGTCTTGGAATGTGAAATAAATCTCCCCCACCTGCATGAAGTGGAGTTGATCTGGATCATGGCTGTTTTTAAAAAGGAAATCTAAGCTGCCTAAGCTTGGGTTGTTGCATACATAACCAAAAGTATTACCCTACCACTTCTCAGTTATGAATGGTTCCATAGCTTGTCACTATATTCATTTCTTTATATATAACTTTCCAAGCTGTGTGACTCAAAACATTTGGCTATTTTGACAACTGGTGACATTTGGGGCTTTTATTCCACCAGATTCAGGAATCCCATAGTTCCTTGTTATTCTTTGCATCTTTGTCACTTCCACACGTCATCCAGTGGATGAAGAGGATGGAGAAAGGAAGTAGCAACAAATTACTGGTGTCTCTGTCACTATAGTCTCATGGGTGAACCAGGAAAGAGAAGGGAATTGATGAGAAGAGGTTTCAGCAATGACATGGGGGAGTCTGGAGACTGCAGGACCATGCCAAAATAGACACACAGCTGAAACCAACTGTGCATGTTCAGCCCATCTATGTGTAATCAGATCTGTGTAGCTGTTGCAAAACCACACCTCTGTTCACATAACTCTGTTGGCTCTTCTCTTAGTCTGAGACTTCTTACAAATGGTCCATGGAAATTCCATAAGGAAGACAGTTTTCCAACTATCATACATTTCTAATGAGGAAAAAAAAACCTGGGCTCTGGAAAATCCATTTCTGTTTACTGCTCACACTGATGACAAGACACTGTGAAGTAAAACTAGTTTTCAAAATATATCCTTTACAGACAAAGACATTAATGAATTCTTTCTTGAGGCAGATGGTTTCTTTCATTTTTATTTTATTTCTTCCCAGACCGTTGTGGAAGTGCTGGCTTTCTTTTCTCAAGTGCCATTCACAAAAATGTTAATTCCCCCATTTAATTGTTCTTATAATATTTTCCTGATGGAAGAAAACTATGAGTTGTAAATAGCTGCCTTTATGTGTTCTTTTACTAGCAAAAACCATTAAAAACCTCTGAGTATATGTATTACTGTCTCCCTCTGGTGGCTAATTTCATTAAATTTTATCTTTGTTTCTGTTTTACTGTACAGAAATTTATACACTAGGTTTTTTTTAAAAAAAGCTATCAGATTACTGCCTCTCAAATTACTATATTTTCTGGCATATAAGGCTCACTTTTTTTTTTTTTTACCAAAAAATACTGTTTGAAAATGAGAAGTGTCTTATCTGCTGGTGCATCTTATACATCTAATGTGGAAAACCATCTTTTTTTTCCAGACTATGCCAGGAGCTGTTACATTATTTATGCCAAATTATTGTTGCATTTACTCTAATTGCTGGAAATTTACCACAGACTGGTACATTAGTAACTTTCCAAATGAGAATTACAAGGACCTATGAATGTTTATAACAGTTTTTATTCTATTGATAATTAAACTGTATTTTTAAATTTTGTATAGTGTGGGTTTTTTTAGCTGTATCAATTTTAACTTTTGTAAGCCACCTTGACTTGCAGACTTGAAAAAAAGAGACAAAATATAAATATATTGGCTCCCATTCTGTATTGTAGCAATGGATGTATAATCTAGAATTATGGATCTGTAATTGCATGCAATCTGCCCTGTATTCAGTAAGACCCCAGTCTTACTGTAACACTACAAAGATTCCCTTTGAGCACACCTTAACAACTAGCAAGTGCACTGGGTGAAGGAGGTGTGTTCAGCTGCTGATCAGGGCAGAAGGAGGATCACATTTCCGGCCTCTCCCACCACCAAATGAGGCTACGATGATCAGAAACAGTTGCAGTTCCTCATGCCAGCCTTTCTCACTGAGGAGAAGAGCTGGAAACATTCTCCTCCTTGAGACCCAACTGGCAGCTGAACAGACCTTACACCCTGTGCAGTTGCTGGCTGTAAAAGTGGTCTTGCTGGGTTGGGCCAAGAATCATTACTTAGGCCCTTTTCGCATGTTACCTTTTTGCGTGACGGGGGAGGGCATCTCGTGCGAGAAGCCTCCTCTGAAACGCTGCCGCTTCCCCCCTCCTTCCCTTCACAGGTCGCTTCCTGTTTGTGCGACCGTTGCGCGAGTGCCCCGCACCTTTCTTCCGCAGGGCACTGCAGGAGCTGTAGGTTGTGTTGGGGAAGGACGCGCCACCCGCCCGGCTCTCCGATGCACCACATGCAGGTAAGTGCACGAGGGCAGCACGACCATTGTGTGAGCACGGGGCATTTTTGGCTTCAAGCCAAAAATCAAGAAATGCACGCCTGCCCCTGTTCAGCCTCGTGAGCATTGCGCAAGCAGGGGTGTGTCGTACGGAGTGACACTCCCATCTGCACGACGCTCAAGGGGCGCTTGCACTAAAAAAAAAATGTGAAAAGGGCCTTAGTTACACATATGTAACTAGGTAGCCAATGTAGAATACTAGCAAACTATTATTATTATTAACTGTCATGGCTCTGTCCTAATGAATCCCAAGAACTGTAGTTTGATGAGGACTTAGAACTTTCACAATTGTAGTTCAGGAAACAGACTAGAGCTCTGTAGAAACAAATTCTAACTACTTAGTGCTAGGATTCAACAAGATGGAACTGTGGAACATAAAATGGTATAACTGTGTAGGCTGGATACACAATTAGTAAGGTACAATATTAAGATCTCTGCTATAGAGATCTAATCTATTACCTGATCTGTACTTCTTAAGATACCTAAGCACTGCTTTCGAAAAAATTAAACTGATTCAGTCCTTAATTCCTCTTTGTTCAGGGTACTCTGATGCCTTCCAAGTATCTCACCAAACTATAAATGCCAGGATTCCTGGAAGCAGAGCCAGGATAATTAAAGTGTTAGGCTGCAAACACACCTTTATTCTCTTTTAAAATGAAATCTAGGCCAACTAAAAGTATAAACAACCAGCAGGTGGCTTAGCCAGAATTCTAATAAAATCCAGCAACCTGGGTGATATGGCAGCTGTCATCTTCTACTCTTATTCTTTCTCACTGTTTTGTCTGCCTCTCAACCCATATAAGTCATTCAGCCTTTCCCCCTCCATCTCCAACATATCAGGCAGCAGGAATTCTCTTTCTGTATATCAGTACATACAGGTACTCACATCTGGAGTCAGGAACAGGCAAGATTCACCAGATAGCTGGCTTATATTGAAACAAGAAATGTGCTGGCCAGTACTGGAAGTGGCTGGGAGTTTCAATATCCTGTTCTTCTGGTCACCTACCCAAAACCAGCTGCATGCACTCTAAATCTCAAGGTTCTTACTCTTGAGGATCCTGGTGTCTGTCACCTGGAGGCTTAGTGACTCTGTGTCCCCTTGCAACTCAATATGGTACTTTTGGCTATTGATAGATTTTGATGAAAGAAATGAATTTCTCATACATACAAAGGCTGGAATCCTGTTGGAGAGTAAATTTACTGACTCATGTGTTGAATGGTGAGTCAACATATAGGTAAATCCAATTGCTTCAATGGTTCTATTCTAATCAGGATGAAGGACAGTATTTAGGCCATAACCTCAAGGAGCTCATCTTGGAGTTATGGCAAGATGGACAAACATATTCCTGCTCATAAAATCAAAGACATCAAACCTTCTTTATTACTAAAGTTAAAACAATATTAATAACATATTCCAAGCATCTTATTTTCTCTGGAAACATGAGATTTGAGGAAGAAAAGCAGGTAAAATTCTACAGGATAACTCTGTAACAAAGAGAAGCAGAATGAAGCACCCACTTTCAAACCTGAAGTATAGACAAAGGAGAATAAAACTGGGGTATATAACTTCAGTCAAGATGGAAGATAGCCTTTTAAAAATGACATGGAAAAGAAATTTATCCATGCATACTTCCGTAGTCTGATGTAGTTGTTATTTTCCTTCAAGTCAACTTTTACTTATGTTAGTTCTATGAATGAAAGATTTTCAAGAGCCCCAGTCATCAACTACTCATACCTTGCAAACTCTGTAACTTCTTTGATTGAATCATTCCTTCTGTAATGTGGTCTTACTCTTCTCCTACTTCCAGTTTGCCAAGCATTATCATCTTTTCAGTAAGTCATGTTGTCTCAAAATACAAAAGCTTCAGTTAGTCACTTTGGCTTTTAGTTAGAATTCAAACTGCATTGTATTGATACCCCTTTAGGTGTCTTTTGGGCAGTGCATGGTCTCTTCAAATTGGAAGGAGGTCTCAAGTGGAGTGTGTCAGGATTCTATCCTAGAATAATTACTTTCAACATTTTTAACAATGATTTAGGTGACAGGATGGAGGAAATCCTTATCAAGTTTGCAGATGACAAAAAACTGGAAGGGGTAGCTAACACATTGGAAGATAGGGACAGAATTCAAAAGGAACTAGACAGAAATTAATAAAATGAAATTCAATAGAAACAAATTCAAAGTTCTACATTTAGACCACAAAAACCAAATGTGTAGGTATAGTTTGAAAGATACATAGCTCAGCAGTACTACATTGGAAAGTGACCTTTGGGTTGTTGTTGATCACAAATTGAACACGAGCCGGCAGCTGCAGCAAAAAAAGGCAAATTCTATCTTAGCTTGCATTAATAGAATCATAGTTTCCAAATTGAAGGAAGTAATAGTCCCACTATAGTCTGTGCTGGTCAGGCCTGAATACTGCATTCAGTTCTGGTCACCTCATTTTAAGAAAAATATAGACAAGTTAAAGTAGGTTCAGAGAAGGACAATGAGGATGATAAGAGCTATGGAGAAGAAAACATATGAGGTGAGGTTGAAGGACCTGAGCATGTTCAGCTTGATGAAGAGAAGACTGGGGGAATACATGATTGTATTCTTTAAATAGCTTAAGGGCTGTCACAGAGATGATAAGGCAGGCCTGTCCTCTGCTGCCCCAGAGGGTAGAAAGAGGCCTAATGGTTTTAAGCTACAGGATAATAGATTTCAGTTTCACATTAGAAGGGACTTCTTGGCAATAAAAGCAGTTCAGCAATGGAACCAATTGCCTAGAGATGAGGTGGAGGTCTCCTTCTCTAGATGTCTTCAAAAAAGGGGTGGACAGCTACCTGCTGGAAATATTTTATCTGGAGATCCTACCTTGAGCAGGGGGTTGTACTAGATGGCCCATGAGAGCCCTTCCAAGTCTTCTAATTCTATGACTCTGTTTCTCTTTTCCAGCACCATGTTTCAAATGGGGTGATTTTCTTCCTGTCAGTTTTCTACAAATGTGTCTCTGTGCTTTCAAATTCCTTGTTGACTTACGGTGACCCTATGAATTTCTTAGGATTTTCTTAGGCAAGGAGTACTCAGAAGTGGTTTTCTAGTTCCTTTCTCTCAGCTTTCTGTACTGTCCAGCTTTTACAACCGTACATAAAAATCATAATACAGCACAGATGATTTTGAATTCAGTTTTTAATGACATATCTCTACATTTAAGGATCCAATTCAGTTCCTTTGTAGCTGCCTTTCTAAGTCTTAGCCTTCTTCTGATTTTTTTACTATAGTCTCCATTTTGACTAATGTCTGAGCCAAGGTAGAGAAGATCTTTTAGTTAGTTCATTGTCTTTTTGTCATTCTGTATAAATCATCTATAGTCATTATTGAGGGGACAGGTTGGCATTAAACTATATCCTGTATGTTTTTAGACTGTTATTTGATACACTCAGTACCAAAGAGCAGTGTGATGTAATGGTTTGAGTGCTGAATTAGGAGTCCAGGAGGCCAGGTTTCAAATCCCTGCTTGGACATTGAAACCCATGGGGTGATCTTGGGCAAGTCACACTGTCAGCCTGAAAGAAAGACAATGACAAACCAATGATGCCAAGAATACCCTCGGATAAAGTTGCTATAAGTTGAGGTCAACTAGAATGTATTTAACCAGAATAACAACAATGAAGGGACAATCGCTTTCTCTTCAGACATTTTTAGCCCACATATTCTCTCTTTCTTTCCATTTCACTCTCACATATGTGTGCATAAGCACAACAACATCTAAAAGTTAAGAACGCATGCATGCATACAGACAGACAGACAGACAGACAGACATAAAGAACTGGAAGCCAAATTCCAGCTTTTGTATCTGAAGTTTCTGCAGTTTTTACTATCATGCTATGGAGCTTTGCAAAATTTGTCCTCCAGACTATAGCAATGAAGGGAGGGGGTGGGTGTGCTGTGTAGGCAGACACCAGATTGTGGGAACAAAAGCATCAGCATCTGTTTGCTTGGCAAAATGCCCAGGAGCTGCCTGAGTTGTTATTTTGGCACAGGATCACCTATGGGTCTGCCTTTTGATAAACACAAGTTCTCTTTCCCTCAAGTATTTTGTCTTCCCCTAAAGCTTATATAGTTCTCGAAGAAATAAAATAAATACAAGACCCACCCACTTTGTATTTCTTTTTTAAAATGGAAATGTATCCATTTCATATAAACTGTTTACCAAGATTGACATATATTAGGTAGAGAGAAAATAATGGTAAAGCTGTAGAGAGTTTTGCTGTTTGTCACTAATTACCAGTGAGTGCTTACATTTTTGAACTTGCAGTCACCTGAAAACAAACACTTTAATTCTGTGTGTTCAACTTGGCATTTATTGAATTGTGTCACATGTTCAGGGCCATTTGATCATAACTGACTGAATGCTGAATGTTCTAAACATTAAATTCTAACTTTTGTCCCAAATAATTAGATATGACATGGAAGATCTCCTCCCTCTGCCTTCTCTGTTTCTTTCTCTCTTCCTCTGTGAGTAATAAAGAAATATATAGAAATTAATGCCAATAGTGAGTGTTTATAAATAGAAAAGAAAAGAATTGAGAAAACGCTTGGAAAAATACAAATCAATTTACTTGCTCTCAAGATTTGAAAGAAAACTTCCTAAAAATGATGTACAGATATCATCTCTCTCCAGAAAAAAATAGACAAAATTTATCAGACTGGGAATAACAGATGTTGGAAATGTCAAGAAAAGACAGGTTCCTACTACCATCTTTGGTGGACTTGTCCAGTGACAAAGAAGTTCTGTACAAAATTATATGATGTCATAAAGGAGATATTTCAAATTACATTTCCCTTATGTCCAGAATTCTTTTTGTTAAATATGACTTTAATGTTTGATAAAAAAAATTCTCAAAAACAAAAAACAAAAAACCAAATCTTGCTGTACATGATTATGGTAGCGAGAGTTAACTTTGTGAAAATCTGGAAAACAAAAAATACTCCAGATATAGACCAATGGTTATTAAGATAAAAGAAATGAAAGACTATGGCTTACTTACCCATCACATAGACGGAACACAAATTAACAAATTTGAAGAAGATTGGAAACCCGTGATAACGTACATAAACAACAGATGGGGTGTTAAGATTTAAGATTATAAGCAAAATGTATAGGAAAGTGTATGTTCCAAACACCATTACATAATTATTGATTCTATAAGCCACCAAAAATATTTTAAATATGAGAATCTAAATGTATATAGATCCGAGGTTTGGTGCAATTACTTCCTTGCATTATGTAAAATGTGTTTAGCTACTTAAGGTAGAAATGTTATGTAAGGATCTACAGGGGAAAAAATGGGTGGATTCAAACTATGGACTACATCTCAACTAAAGACAAATAGGGAGTTTAGAGTAAAACGAAAAAAAATGTGTGTGAGCATTGTTCTTGGCTGATGGCAAAAGGAAGTCAATAACCATGTTTTTCCTCTATTGTTTCCCTCTTTTCTTATGTATTACCCCTCTGTTTTTCTTTTTTAATATGTGAAATATTATTTTTTCAATCATCTGTCTTTTTATGCAACAAATGTGTATTGCTTTTTCTTTTCCTTTTCTTTTTTTAATAAAAAGATTTAAAAAATGGAAAAGAAAAGGTTTAACCACATTTTCTGTGTCATTTGTCCAATTTAAATGGCCTTTACAACTGCTATCTGACCTGAAGAGGAATTCTATGGCGTGTTAATGGACCCTTTGACACTATCACGATTATAGCCCTATATTCCAATTTAATTGCCATGGCAACATCCTATGGAATACTAGGATTTGCAGGTGAGGAAGGGATTCTTAGAGTATCTGCCAGATAGTTCTAGTGCCTCATCAACTACAAACCCCAGGATTCCTTAGGAAGTTGCCCTGACATAGTGGAATCTACATAGCACTGTAATCGGGTAGCATTTCCTCATGGAAGCAACACTTTAACAAGAGGGATTAAATTAGGAAAGCAATTATAAAGGAAGATTTAATCCCACTCTTTTCTACACTTCCATGGTCCTAATCCAATTTACACATGCACACACAACTCCAGTTAGTAGCTTTAAAAGGGGGAGGGGGAAAGAGAGAGATCATTAATGTCCTATTTCTTATGCAAGCGCACCCTAATTAAGGAGCAGATACATACACAATTTATAGACATCTTAAAATATTGAAGTTTTAGGTTTTATGCAGTATTACAAGATAATATAATAATAATATACAATTAGCAGTAGGTTTATGAAAATCACATACAAATAATAACAGGTTTAGGAAAATAAGAATGATATTGGGCTGTTTATGTAAATAAAGCTTACTCTGAGGGAAATGAGTGGAGGACTGCAGCTTCAGACAGCTAAGATACATAAAGCCTGATCAGCCATATGGTTAAGGGCTTTCTATTTATCCACCCATCATTTCTTCCTATGTTTTTGGTCAGCTACATTGATAGTTCGGTGTGAAAACGTCTCAGATGTTGCATTCCTTTTCCACGTAATTTTCAAAGACACTGATAAGACTTCTGCAAATTTCAAACCCTTGCTGAGAAATTAATAGATTAATTCAGAAGTTGTCCTTTGAGTTCATATCAGCTTATTCTTTAATGTCCTTCTACAAATCCTTCTGTTGTTTGCCAGTAGTAGAAATAGTTGGGAACTAAATGTGAGGGGATATCGTAGAACTTGGAGAGATCTCATAATCTGCAGTTGACAAACTCTAATCTAACCCCCTGCTAATGCAGGAAATTTACTGCTGCAGCTTCCTTGATAGGTAGCCATCTAGTTTTGGTCATCTCTACATGTTTGTATATGTGAAAGGATGATCGGCTGGTGAGTTAATCATAATCATGGGTATATATACCTAAGGTCAGTGATGAAGTTTGGGGAGATGTGAGTGGAGTGATTATAATGGCTAGAAAGCTTTTGCTATGTTTAAAAGATATATACATGCACACACACACGCACACACACACACATATATGGAGAACCATTTGGTTCTATTATTTTCAAGGCACTCTGTTCCACTGCCAAGTGCCTCATAACATCAGGGTTTTTCCTGAATTTTAACATTTAGCATAAACATTATTATTTAAGTCTAAACATATATTAAACCTTTGGGGCCTCATTGATTTTTTTCCCCTCCAAACAAACCTATAAATGGTTTTAACCAGATTTAACTTGTTAACTTGCTTAAAGTTTTAAGTCTGTTTAAACCATTTTTGTTGGTCCAAATTCTATATTGCTTAGAAATGTGCAGACTGATTTTATATATATACTACCCTGAGATCTCATAATAAGAACCAGAATATAAATGTTTTAAGAAATAAATAGTTAAATCCTGTTCTAATATCTTGAACGAGTTGATTCTGGTCCTACTCTCTAATTCTCTTGAATAAATCGATTTGTCTGTCTGTCTGTCTGTCTGTCTGTCTATCTATCTATCTATCTATCTATCTATCTATCTATCTGTATAAATAAACAATTAAGTGATTGTACAGTGTGCCCTCTTCTGGTGTGACCTCAGCATACACAAATTTGAGGTCAGGTGAAGCATTGTGTCCATTATCATCAATGGACACAACACACTCTACACACACTCACACTGCCGCAGGTGTGTGCACGTCACATCCATTGAAGACAATGGGACATGAGCATTCACTTTTTTGTTTTATGCAGGGATTCCTAGAACAGAATGCACACATATACAGAGAACACATTGTATGGAAATTTTTAATAGAAGACCAAACAGTCTTCAGAAGTTTTGCCAAAAATATGGTCCACAGTGTCTTTTTTCAACTGTGCCTACTAAATTTAAAAAAAAATTCCTTTAAAAAGAATTTCAAAGGAGGAAATCTCATGGATGAGGTTCACAATTCTTGTGCTCACCTCACATATTTGGTGGCAGAGGAATTTATGTGACTCTCCTATCTTTCATTGTACAGTCGTATATGTGGCAGACAGCAGCCTTCTCAGCTTCATTAAAATCCAGGGAAGCTATCATTCTCAGCTAAGGAGGTATAAGCAGCCAGGGAAGCTGCAAAGCAATGATGATGTCTTTAGAAAAAGAATACAAATAAAATTAGCACCCTCAGCTGCCTTACAATGCTCAAAATGTTCAATGATAAGCACAGAAATATCATTAAAATAAATTCTGAAGGGCCCCAAGAATGAGGCTAAAAATTGGAAGCACCTCTCCCATGAGGAAATAAAATTTGGGGAAAATTGGAGAACAAATTTTGGCATAGCATTAACTCCATTTGTTTTTCATGGAGCTGGACCCAATCCTGCCTTTGCTTACATTTGCTACAGAAGAACTATATTCTAAGCATCTGCAGTATACAAAACTGATTCACAATAAGAAATGTAACATTTAGGATAATGGTTCTCAGACTTTGGTGCTCCAGATACTTGGGTCTTCATCTCCTATAATTCCTGACTATTGACCATAGTGTCAGGGATTTCTGGGAGCTGAACTCCAAAATATCTAGAAGACTAAAGACAGAGAATTACTGATCTACTCTTTTTTTTTTAAATTAAACTACAGAGGTTAAATAAAGGTTAAAAAAAAACACAGAAAAAAGAAAGAGAGAGAAAGAAATCTGCATTATGACAGTTACACATACACAGAAACTTTCCATTGCTCTCTTTTTAAGAAAAAAACCCCAATATCCATCTTTTGATAGCTAACTCTTTCAAATAATCAAAACCTCATGTTACCAAGTCATTTCTCTTTTTTTTTTAATTTGCAAAAAATCAATAAAGGTCCAGTCTTTAGTATACAGTCATCCCTTCACATTTGCTAGGACCCTTGTGAAAGTTTAAAAAAAAAGATGTGAATAACTCTAGGTCCTGCCAAACCATATTTAACACACAAAAAAAGTATGATCACCATATTCAACCCACCATGGATTCCTTCGAGCTATCAGGGTTCCTTCACAAGGCAGAAATGGGTGGCTAGTGAGCCTTACTGCCACCTCCACTGCTGCCCCACACCATTTTTAACAGGGACTTAACAAGCCTCGTTTGCAGTTTCTCAGTCTCACAAGGTTTGCAGTCCCTATTAAAAATGGCATAGAGAGGAAACAGAGTGACAGCAAACAATCCATGAAAAATCAAATCCGCAAAAGTGAAACCCGCAAATGTGGAGGGCTGACTGTGTATCACTAAACCTCTTTAGTTAAAACAACCAACTGATATATTTCTAGAAAAATGATCAACTTCAACCCTTCTTCCCCATGTAGAATATTAAATTATTTTAATATTTTAAAATATTAAATATTTAAAATATTTAAATATTATAATATTTAATTTTACATTAAAACTGTTTTGCTATCATTCTTAATTGTTTCTAATCAATCAATTTTTCTAACAGCATACCCACAATACATCATTTTAAAAAAGGAAAAATCTCTTTAAGCTCTTAACATAATCTCAATTACTAACATCAAGTATCAACAATACCTCATTTTAAAGAGATTCTTTTTGAGATCTTAAGATATTGCTAACTTTCAATTCCTTTAGCTATTAATCAAATCACATGTTGAAGCCAGAACCCCTTTATTCTATTTCTCTAACTCTTTTCTCATTTTATACCATTGCTTGCAAGGCACCTCTTTTACCAGGACTGGAACTGTTTGAAACAAACAAAACATATCAGATAGAACACTTTTCTCATGTATGTTTTTCCCAACAATTCCAAGTTTCTCTTCTCCACCAACTCGTAATAACCTAAAATTCAGCTTCATCCTAACACTGGCCCAACATTCAACCTTCTTTTCTATTTCAAAACCTGTTTTCCCCATCACCTCAAATTGTTCCAGCATATTCCTATTTCCTATTAACACAGATTGTTACAACACTTCAAAAAATTTTATCAACTCCCAATTGTTCAAGTTTTTTTCCTATGTCTTCATCTGTAATTTGAATTTTAGTTGGCATCAATCACACTGTGTGATCTCTTTATTTCCCATCTCTCATCATTTCTTCATTCAGCCCCATCTCTTCGTCTGTAAACTGAATATTGTTCTCTTCCACTTCGTCATCATCTCCCATTGATTCTTCATTCAGCTTCTGCTTCTCTTCCTTTGCCTCCTTCATATGCCATCTCAAAGACCTAAGCTCCTTCAGCATCTCCTCCAATGACTCTTGTAAGAATACTTGTTCTTTTCTAGTGTTTGCCATTATTCTAACAGCTATCATGTTCCTCCATCCACATTATGAAAGCAGTAGCTACTGGGTTAAAAATAAAGACCTTCATGCAACCTCCACAGTTTCAGCAAAGAATTAATCTTATTTTTAAAAAATAAATAAAACCTTTCCATCTTTCCACAGAGGAGTAAACTTCTAGTGCTTTGCCACAGTTCTAGGTTTCCAAAATACATTGCAATAGGAAATCCTCAATTTTCTTTCAAAATCATTGTTCTCTTTATCCATTGAAATCTTTAGTAAATCACCCTTATTGCCCAGCTTCTTGCTTTTAAGCTAGACTATTATAAACAAGCTTTATTGTCTAAGCTCTTAGCCAAAAAAGAGGAAGATTCACTGAAGTGTCAGTATCACCATCATAAATGAAGTAGTTAAAAAAAATCAGCTTGAGAAATGAGGTAGCTGGCCTAATGTCCTTTAAGGCTTGCTAATGGCTGATCCTGATGTTTCCCGATTACTCCTTCTGCTGCCCACACTCATCTTGGATCACAGTTTCTGTGGTCCTACTCTCAAGGAGGAGTTCCAGAGTTTATGTGGATGATCTCACAACTCTCTCCTTTGTCCAGAGAGAGGGTTATCCCTCACCAAATGGATATCCCTCCACACTGGCACGTTCCTCTGTCAAAACTGTCACTGCAGAGTCTGCAAAGAAGTTCAGCCCATCATTGATCCCATCCAGAAGTCCAAGAATCACTTATCTAGAAGATCCTGGGAAGGTGCTGAATACTGAAAAATTACTATTAGTGCTGGAGCAAAAATGTGCAGAAGACATATGTCTCATAATAATTCTGAGGTTTCCCACCTCCCCCACCCCACTTTACTCTCCTGGAAATATAAGGCCATTTTGCAGATCTTCTTATGCACTTTCCTCAGCATTTCTGTGGCTGCTTTCATATCGTTATTGCCATTCTGCCCTAGAAGGACACGAAGAATGGCATTATAAAAGATGTAAAATAGTGGCCATACTTTTAACACTATTGTTATTGTTGTTTGGAGCAGCAGTGCAACTTTGAAAAACCCTTAAGAAAAAAGAGCAAAGTTGAAGGCCAAAAGTTGACGGCCCCACCTCTGAGAAAATATTGGAGAACTTCTTCTCTGGTCTGAAGAAATTTGATAATATGGTTCCTTTTGTTCCCCATTTCTCTGTCTACAGATAAGACTGAGACTTTTGAGAGGCCATTTTCATACAGCGGTACTCAGCAATAATGAACATGGTACCATTTAAAAGACATTTATGTTTCTCAGTACAGTTCTTCTTGTTCATCTTTCTTCATGCAGTAATATTCATCTTGACTTTTCCTGCCACATAGCTTTTTCCTCAACCTGAATGCAGCTGTTGTCAGTTTTAAAATTTTCATTTCACATACACACATCTTTGTCTGCTAAATGAGTACACTTTCTTCCAATATAATTCCTATCCAGCAAGGTCATATACTGCTGATCTTGTTGCCTGTGTGGCCATGGTTACCATGACAGACTGTGCTTCTCACTGCAGTTATTTTATTCAACGCTACCACTTTTTGAACCACAATTTGCATTATCCTCCAAAGTAATATCATTTACTGAGGGGTTGTTAATGTTGCAACAGCAGACATTGGCACCCCCCTGCTTTTGTAATATGACTTATTAAACCTCACATCCTGGGAATAAATCTCAGGGACAGAGTAGTTCCAAAGTATATGTGTGGATGATGCTCCCCTCTGGTGAAGTTTCTGCTACATAAATTATTTTCCTACAATCCCAATCTTCCTAAGTGTTTGAGTGACTAAGACACTCTGCAAAATAAGTGAATTGTATTCATTTTAATTCAGCAGCAGTGGGTGATTCATGGCCCTTAAACCAACTCCTGACACAGGTGCCCTCCTCAGTAATTTGCAGTTGACAGCTTTAAAAATGAATATGACCCTCAAGGAGGGTGAGGGTGGAACCAGTTGGTCAAAATGATTTTGTTGCTTGTGCTATGTACTACAGTAGTTCTTCCGTGTTGTTCTTAGTTTTTTTTAAATTGAATTTCCACCCACTGCTGACATAAAAGAAGGGAGAAAGAGAGACCATCATAATCTGCTGGTAGCCCTTGCTGGTCCTCAGCACAAATGCAGATGAAAACTGCAGGAGACCCATTCAAGAACCAGAGAAGGGAAGAAACACCTCCTATTCCAGTCACTCAACAGCACTAATATGAATTGCATTGAGCAAGCTGCGCAGAGTACCAGATGCCAGGGAGATGGTTTTGACCCTTGTTTTCTGCGGAGTGTGTGCTAATGTCTTGGGATAAACACTACATGATGTTAAACAAATTACATGCTGTGAAAGATCATTTTAAAAAATATCCTAAAGTAAATGTACATGCACTGATTCCAATAAGCACGTGCTGGTGGGGGAGGCTTAAAACTTTTGCCCATCTGGGTTCTATCTAGAAATTCACTCCTTTGCAATGGTTTGTGCTGGTTGCTGTAAGCCTTCAAGTCATTTCTAACTTATGGAGACCCTAAGGTGAATCTATCATGGGGGTTCCTGGGAGTTGAGAGTGTGCGATGCACCCAAGGTGGGTTTCCATGGCCAAGTGGGGAATGAAACCTTGGTCACAAGGGTTGTAGTCCAACATTCAAACCTCTACACCACTCTGGCTCTTTCTGCAATAGTTTTAAAAGAATTAAAGAGACAGTTGTACTTCACCTTCCCATTCACCCATTCTTGTGTTCCTTTTGTGGAACGCAAAAGAGCTTACAATAAAAACAAGTGAAACGTGCTGTTAAAAAGGTAAAACAGAAGAATGAAAAAAGAAATTAGATAATGTATGTTTCAAATGCATGCTTAGCTGAAGGTAGTTATGCTTCCCTTGAAGAACTTCCCTACCAACAAAGGGCCTTTCTGTACTACACTGTTATAGTGCTGTTATTCCACTTTCAATATCCTATGGAATCCTGGGGTTTGCACTTAAGGGGGAGCATTTAGAATTCTCAGTCAGAGAGCTCTTTGGCCTCAGTAAACTACAAACCCTAGAATTCCACAGGATGTTAAAAGTGGAATTATAGCACTATAACAGTGTAGTGACGAAAGGCCTAAAGGAAGGTTGGAAGTAGACAGCAAACTTCCTCCTCTCCATGATTCATTTTTCACAGAAAAACTCTCTTTGGAAAAGGCAAGAACAGGTCTCTGGTGTGCACTTAATCCAATTCCTCAGCAATTAAAGGACACATTATTTCATTATCCTTTAAAGCAGAACTTGGAATGATCTAATCTCTTATTGGCTGGTATATATGCTTAGCCCCTGCCCATGGCTTGGAAATGTTGTTTCAACTACAACTCCCAGAATCCCCCAGCCACACAGTCACTGAGATTTTAGGAGTTGTAGTTCAGTACAACAGCATCTCTAAGCTCCTACTCATGATCAAAAGTGTTTTTTTTTCCTTTCCCACGTCCTCTTAAACTAGGGCCTTTTCCACACTGGGCGAGGGAATCACCCCGCACCACTACTCACTGGACCTTTCGGCTCCCCAGTCCAGTCCACGGCGCTCCGGAGCAGTGCGTGCTCATCAATACACACTGCTCCAGCATCCCAAATGGCGGCTTCTGGTTGGTAGAGGGTCTCGACCAACTGCTGATGCTTGCCAGCCTAAAGCCCGCCTCCGGGCAGATCGCGGGCTCACATTGGTGCGAGCCTGCAAATCTGCATAAGGGAGCAGTGGCGCGCTCCGTGCTTTTGAAAGACTGAAAAAATCAGGTCTTTCAAAAGCACACTGGAGGACCACTTGGGGTCATTCCAGATTGGACTGAGGTGCGGATCTATGTTAAATAGGTCCAACCCAGTCCGGTCCAAGGTGCAGACCTCCTCCTTAGAGGACAGACTGCACCGATTCAAAAACCCTGTGTGGAAAAGGGCCACATTTGCTTATTAAATAGTGGAACAAGTAGATCCAAAAGGATTTTTTTTATCTGAGGAAAAACTTCTTTCTTGGTTTGGGAATCCATGTCATGTCACTTGGGAGAAGCCCTCATCAGGTAAAAACCCAGAGATCTGAGGAAGCAGATTCCCCCCCCCAGGATTTTCCAGAGTCCAGCAAGAAGGGGGGCCATCGGGGGTGAGGGTTTAGGATTCACTCTCTTTAGAGGAGCTGAGTTCTGCAGAGTGATCCACAGTGGCTGGCCCTAAGTGCCTAAGAGCAGGCATGGTTAAAGAAGCAGGGCATAAGCGAAAGGCTGAATGAGAGAGTTAGGAATTTCACACATAGAGGCTTTCTGCTAGTAGACTGTGTTATGGGTGGAGAATGAACAGTATTAGGACACGAGCATGGCAAACAGAAATTGTGGCAAGCAACATGTCCGTATGCTGTTTTTCTGGTGCTCTTTGCATTTCTGGATCACATTCCTACTGTGTTTGGATTTGGTGGCATATGACCTTAGATAGACAGCAGAATTCTTGGCTTCCTTGTACTTACCTTGACAAATGACCTGATAGGAGCCTTTCTCTTATGACCCTGGCTCTGTTTCTTGAATTCTGCTTTGTCTGCCTTTTAACTGCATTTTTTTGTTGATTCTGTCTGTGCCTCAACCCTAGTTTGACTTCCTGGATGTTGTATTAGCTGTGTCTGATCTGCTTTGACTCTCTTTGTTGGGCTATAAACCTGACATAGGACCATCTGGCACTTGCTACCTGGAGGCAGGACAGCTCAGGTATGTACATATGTGTATGTTTGTGCATGTACTCGTTCATGTTTGTTTTCTGTAAGGCATTCATATCTGTCTTGCTTACATAGTTATCAGATGAACATAATATGTTTTATAGACTAATAGGGGCTACTTTGTCAGAATTTTGTTAGAATTTGGTCCACTGAGAAAGCCAGGTACAATCTAGTGAGGAAAGACAGTGGGATCAATCATCTATTTGATGTTGCATTCCATGAAGATGTGGTTAATTACAATTAAACTTAAGATTTTAAAGTAACTTTTTACATTCAGTATCTTCAATGTAATTGAAACCATACACTAGTGGCAGCTACATTATGACAGCTCCTCCATTTCTTTTCCTGGTAGCTTCTACTCCAGCTCCTCTAGGTATTACAGGAACCATTGAAGTGCCAAATCTATGTTGAAAAAAAAGGGTTCAGCACTTGGATAGCTCCCATAGCATCTGGAAGAGCTTCAGAGTGGTTGCCATGAAAACCAAGCCTGGAATCATTGCTTTCCAGCAACAGAATCACCAGCTATACTTGATTAAAATACATATCTGTAGTTACTAGATGTTAAAAAGTCTGAATGCTACTATCTGATGATCTGTAGCAGAAACGGCATTCTCCTCTCATTCATTTTGGCATTACCTAGCGCCCATAGCAGAGCTTGAGACCAACACTTTAACCATGCTCCTTCCCCACCATTTACCGAGACCACATTCCCATAATTAAAAAGCTGCAGTTACACTGAAAAAAAAGTTATGCCTTTTTTTATTAATAATATTCATTAATAAGCCTCTAAACATGTAGTTCTTCAAATGCATCAGTAGGTTGCAGTAGAGAGCTAAAATCAGATCAAAACAATTTTGTTACTTAAAAGAAAGTTTGCAAATCAATTATGGTTCTTTGATAAAATCTGTATGGGAAGTCAGCCCAAAAGTAAATACATAAATTTGAGAGAGCATTCTAGGTGCCATAAAATACACAAATATTCATAGAATGACAAATATCATACACATGGTCTTGTGCACATGCACCTTTTTATTATTTTATGCTAAAATATTACTGCTCCAAGCATACCATTTAAAGTATTTTGACTAATATAAATGAAAGTAAAAACTGGGGTTGAGAAATGGCATGTTCACACTTGTTAGTTGCAAACCCAAATACCTAGTTATTTCATGGTGGCTTGCTTGCTTGACAAATACAGATTTTATTTTGTACTCGAAGCTGTAATTGTTGAAACCAACCAATTTAGGAGGAAAGATAAATGAAAGGAAGAAAGGAACATATTCATCTGTGAGGGATAATTATTTTTCAAAATGTGTGTGGTTTAAATTAAAACACATACACCAAAATTTGGCATAAAAACGTAATTATTACTTTGATAATTAAGCTAACACACCAGTGTTGTTTTCTCCATTGATGATATATTGGCATGTGGAAGTAGAAAAGAAAAAGAAAGAGTATCTCATTCAGTTCGTGCTTCTAATAGCTTTTAGCAGGGTCTCTGATCCCCTCAAATTGTTCATTTCTCCTAATTTGATTGTAAGCAGCAACTTCACAGCTGTGCCTTGGCAATAAACTGTATATCTATAGGTTCCTATATTTAGACTGCATAGACGCGTGTTAACAACAACAAAGACAGAAAGAGTGCTGCTTTGCCCCTAGTGAAATCGTACAAAAGAGCTAATGAAGCTGACTCTAATAGGCTTTGTGGAGTGACCAGCTGGATAACTTCATTTGTATTCTGAAACAGCGACCCTGATTGTTGAGGAGAAACTCCAAAACAAAGTATCAAGTTCTTCTTCTTTCAGACTGGATATATCAGGGCTTGTCACCGATTCCTTCCGGTGGTGCATTCACAAGACTGTCCAATTAAGTGTGCCTTTTCGAACAAAACAAACAAGTCTATCAAGCATACTAAAACAAAACAAAACAAGCAGATGTTGCTTTATAAATAGCCAGGTTTTCAGTGGGGTAAGCCTCACACATCACTTGCTTTCTTTTGTGTCACATTGCTTGCCTGATAAAGTAAGTAATACGAATGGGGAATTGTGACAAAATGGTACAACAGTGAGTGCTTCATGCATGCCACTTCTCCACTTTATTGTTCTTCATCATTGGTTTTCCTTTCTAAAATTTCTTACTCCAACAGTCAACGTTTCCTACCTACTGAACCTACTCACTCCTAAGGAATAGGCATATGTGCATCCAGTACCAGAGAGAGAGAGAAAAAACTCTCACTTTTGTCTGTAGAAAATGACCTATTCAGACAATGAGATGATGTTCTCTGTTCCTTTTTTCAGTTTATGTGTCTCTTCCTTCTCCCATTGTTTTCAGCCATTTCATTCCACTATCCTTCAGAACCAGTTTTTGGGGTTTTCCCCCTCCCTTTCAAACAGTCAACCTTCAATGTTACTAAGTTCTTATGGGGTCACTTTATCTGTAGCTCTGTTGTTTAGAAGTTTTTATCTCTAAGATTTTTTCCCCAAATTCTAGCATTATTCCTGTTCTGATGAAAGACTCCTCTTGGATGTGAGGACAATAGAATAAAGAGAAGAGCTGAATCATGACTGAGGCTCTTCATTTCATTTTAGGTCATCACCAGTCCAAGACCTGGGTCACCAGACATGAATGCAAAGTTGGGTAGGGTTTTTATTTATTTATTTTTAATCAAACTGGAGTTCCTTCCTCTCAATTACTTTTTAATGAGTCTTGATCTGAGCCTGAAGTTAAAGTGCAAAAGGCAGAATATAGTCTTGTCAACTGCTCTGTTGACAAAACAAGAGAAAAATATGAAGAGGCCAAAAGTGGTTTTTGGGTGGAGGGGGCTCAACCTTGGGGGAGCTGAAGCAGTACAAATAATATTGTCTACTTGTAGATACTTTCAGGGGAAGTGAAAATTACTTTTTCCATCCATTATCATCCAGCTATCCTTAAATATGAAGACTACAAGGACAGTGTGCCCTTAAAAGTGTCTTCCATGTGTTCAATGTAGCTTACTCCCATGTAATTGCACAGGATAGATTACAGACAGCCTTTATTATTTGTGGGAGGGTTCAATGACAGTAGCTGCCCTAATATTTCTTAGTGCTCATTCATTTAGTACAATTCTGATTAATAATGCCCAGGAAGGCTCATCATTGTGGTCCAATTTTGCCAAGTCATTTCAGGAGTGGATCAGCTCTGCCAGCCAAATCTTGGGGGGGCTTCAGCACCCTCTCCCGACAAACACTGGCATCCATGAGAAAATGGCTAACTTCCTGATACCTATACTGGATCTGACCAATTCAGAGAATTCATACTGCTTACTGATAGCTGAGAACAAAATAAGCTTTTACGACTGAAGGACTTGAAGTAGCTCACAAAGCTGTGTTCTAGTTGCAACCAGTAAAGACTTAGGTTCAAGACACATAGTCATTAAGAGACTTATTTTTGACATTATTTCATAATATTTACAAGCCATCAGGAGTGTCCTTTCGCATCACATCATCGGTGTACTTTATCCAGTAGCAAGGACAGAACCAGATATTGATCTATAAAGCCAATTGGATTGATACAAACTTCTTTACATGCCCTTGCTTGGATATTGGTTGTCTGCATAAATCCTGGTTTCTCTACAGGGGCTGCTATTGGTCTTTAAGCACTCCTGGTAGGAACCAGTTGCCATACCCTTGTAGGTCTTTACTGGAAGCAACTTGGAGTTGATCCAGCCAGCGGCATGAACCTCAAGAATTCTTTCACAGCTGCTGAACTGCATAATGGTGTAATCTCAGCAGTTTCCAGAAAGGATCTTAGATCTTATTTGAGATAAGTTTTTAATGGAAATAAATATCATATATGAAGCACTAAAATCTGTTCATCCATTCATTTTATTTATAACATTTTACACCTCTTTTCATTTTTTCAAACCTCCGAGTGGTTCACCGTAAATACAATAGGACAATAAACTCCACAAAAAACAATGTGTTAAAACCAAGGGTTACCTGATCAACAAAATACTTAGGAAACTGCCTGGGTAAACTGATAATTTTTTGATAGGAGAAACACCCAGCACTGGCAGCTTGCTTAATCAGTTGAGGGAGACCATTCCACATAATGGGAGCTACTCCAGAGAAGACTGTCCTCTACACTTTGCCTAAACAAGTGTAATGGAGGCATGGTACACTAACTAGACTGTCCCCTCATCTAGTGGATGTTAAAACTATTCAGAACTGCATTAAAATAGCATACATTTTGTGGATGACAGACCAATTCATCAAAGACTAAAACATCGAACCATAGAGCTAGGTGATCTCAAGGCCCATCCAGTCCAACTTCCTACCTGTTCAGGAACCCACAGTGGAAGCACTCCTGAGAGTCAGGCACCCAACCTCTGTTTAAATACCTCAAAAAAGCAGAGTTCATCCCACTGTGAGGAAGTCTATTTCACTGTTGAACAGCTCTTACTGTCAGGAATTTCTTCCCAATCTTTGAGTAGAATCTTTTTCTTGTAATTTGATTCCGTTGGGTTGTGTCCTAGCTTCTGGATCAGGGGAAAACAACTGTTCCATCTTCTATGTAACATCCTTCAAGTATTTAAAGATGGAAATCATATCACCTCTCAACCTTCTCTTCTTCAAGCTAAACATACCCAGCTCCTTAAGCTGTTCCTCCTAGGGTTTCTAGCACTTTTATCTACTTGGTTCTCTTCCTTTGGATATGTTCCAGCTTGTCAATATCATTTTTGAACTATGGTGCCAGACTAGCATTTGTTCATCTTTAAAATGCCAGTTTTTCCCCAAAAAACTTCTCCCTACTGGAAAAATGAGCTAATTAGAAGCACAAACAGACAAAGCAAAGCAAAGTTTACATCAGAAATGACAGTGCAAGAGCAAAAATCTGTCATGGTCAATTTCAATGTGGTTTGACTTTAGATGTCCATTTTTGTCTTTATAGTCCTATTCCTATCCTTGGTCAGATGAAAAATTTCATGAGGAAGAGGATGAGAATGAACCTATCGGCCCTGCACTCTCTCTATCAACCTTGTCCCTGTCTCTGAAGACCTCTATGCAATGATGGGTTGAGATAAGGAAGCCATTTCTTCTGCTTCTGTGTATTAGAATTCTGTGTATTACAGTCCTGGAAAATCAGTGTTCTGCATCACATGTGGAGTTGATTGATTGATTGATTGATTGATTGATAGCCTGGCTCTCATAAAACTGGCATTTGAGGCAGCTTACAGCAAGACTAATTATAAAGGTACAGATAAAAATCTCCAGAAGTTATAAATATAATTAAACAGCTGTCTAATTGTAGTTACATTAAAAGCAATGTAAAGGTTTAGTTTTAGAAAATACAGCACCCATCCATTAAAGGCCTCTTCCCAAGACTTACATGAATAAAAAAGGACTTTCCCTGCTGATAGAAGGAAAGCAAGAAAGGGGCAGCCTAGGTACCCTCAGTAGTAGATTTTGCTGCCTGGGAGCCTACATAAGTAGAAATAGTTCCTTGCTCCAAAAGGTACCTCTTCTAACAGCTGGCAAGGACAGATCTAATGTACTGAACATTGTGGGTTGAGTTCATCCCTTTGGATCATTCCATTAACTTTCAGACCAAAACTGTGAGTGGATTCACCATTCCACTGACATTGGAACCTGGAGACTCCACTGCTTACAGTGGGGACTTAGAAGGACAACTAACTATGAGGAAGTGGAGAGAGACGTAGCTAACAAGGCTCACCTCTGCTATCCAACTCCTGCCATCCTAAACATGCATGTGTGTGTGGCAAGAATGTACTTATCAAGAGAGATTCTGTGGGCAGAATAACAGAAGCTTTCAGATGATGTTTATTCTACCCCCCATCCTCCCTACAATTTACATGAGGGACTCGCCCCCCCTTTTTCTTCTTCTTCTAGTAGTATGAACTGGAACTTCAGACCAGCAGAGATAAGACATATGGACAATACAGAAAGTGCTCTCTTTAGATCGTCATGATTATCTATGCCAGCAACACAGCAATGCTCTAAGCAATGAAACTTAAAATATCATAATGGTTCAGGTTGGCCTTTCCCTGCCACTGGCTGCCCCCCCCCGTTATATTAATAATGAAATGTTAAAAAACCAACCGGAACCCTGGTTTTTTTTAATAAAGTTCAGCAAGTAAACAGCATTGTCCAAAACAGCAAGCTGCAGTGCTACATTATCCACTGAAGCCCCATCTGCTCATAACAGGAATGCTAATGAGAAGCAGTTGGATTTTCATTTGTATGCTGGATGCTTTTCTCACAAATCACTACATTGATTATGAGAAAATACTATCAAATACTGCCTTCTTGTCATTTTCTCTAACCTAATTTCCATGTCTATATCTGTTCCTTCTTCTTGTTGCATCCGAGACTGGCCAGCTTCCATCCAGGTCTTGTGTGGCATTTAAAAAAATTGTCCCTGAAGCTTTTTTAAGTTGGTTCAATGCATTTTTTTTTCATGTTCTCTTTTTGTATGCAAGATAGAAAATGTTCCCAAGTTTTCTGCTTGGTGGTGAAGATTACAAGAGTTTGATCATTTTTGATGATTTTTCTCATTTCAGCACCAGGTTGGGAAATGTTTTTCTGCACAACCCCACCCCTTTCCCCCCAAAATTAAAACCTTTTTGAATAAAATGTGTTTTTGCACAAAATATGTTTTTGCACAAAATCCACTGGAAAGTTCTTTTGTGTGTGTATTGCAGATAAGACAAAATACTGGCCTTTTCTTTCTTGCAAAGGGTAGAAAAAGAGTTTTTGAATGTGCTCACACACTATTTGTTACCACCTCAGATCATGGTAAACCCTTAAGACAGAAGTAGTGATCATGAGGTCCAAAGGCTATAAATAGCTGGGGAGGGTCCCATGGATTTCTTAGTACTCTCACCCTTCCAATCCCCAATGTCAGGAATTTCTTCCTGCCAGACCGCAGCCAGCAAGGGAGGAGAGAGGCCAGGAACACTTGGGGAGTCCAAATATACCAAACACCAGGAAAACACAAGCCAAGCCAGGCCAAGGTCCAGTTCAAAGATTCAGGAGGCAGAGATCCGTCCGGAGGGTTTCAGGGAACAGGAGACACAAAGGTTGTGAGGGCTTGCTAATGATTTGCTGCAAGCAAGGAGCAGCCATGCTGGCAGACTTAAATAGCTCCTGTGAGCAGGTGCTGCTCGTTATTGTTTCCTCAGCCTAGTCCAAGCAGCCTCCCTCTCTGCCACCCGTTTCAGCCTTCTGCATGATTGAGGGCCGATGGCTGCAACTCCTCTGCATCACTGCTGGTTCCCTCTCTGTCATGAGCTGGCTGGGGCAACTCAGTCTCTGTTTGACCTTCCGGTACAGGGGATGTTTGCAGGCTGACTTGCTCAGTCACGGGCTCAGCCCCCTGCACAATCAGTTGCTCCTCAATCACAACATCATCATCTATCACACCCAACTTCAAAAAATTCAGGCAATCTCCTTGTCTTTTTTCAACTGAAAATATAGTCTGTGGTTTTGCCCCTATATGCTGTTCTTCTTTGGGTAGGGGGAAGACTGGGAGCCAAAAATCTATTTTAAAGTGACTGGAAGTGACTGAAAAATATAATCTGGTTTCAAGAAGTAAGCCTTTGTGGAGAACGCAGCCTGCAGGAAGCCAGGCAGAGCTGTAAATGGTCTTCTGAACCTCCATAAATGCCTATCTTGCTAGAAGAGAACATAGAGGTGACTACAACTTGACACACCAGCTGCCCCCCTCTTCTTCATCATACAAGGAGCCAACAACTGCAACAGCACCCCTTACTAGAATTATATAGCACCATTCCACTTACCATCTTGCAGCTTACGTCCTCTTGTCCAGTTCACAATAAGTGCAAAATTATATGTGTTAGGACAGTAAAAACTGCTTCAATGGATCTGGTGAACTGAAGATGGAAATAGGTTGGTCGCATCAGTATTATTGTCTGCTGGACCAGTACAAGAATGTCTCAAAACTGAAGCAAGGGAAGGACTGTGGATCTTTTTTGTCAGATACTATGCATCACAGACTCATGGTAGTGGAGGACAGGACTGGTCTCTAAGGCAGAATTTATTGGATTTTGTTTTTGCCTTGACACACATGGTAATTATTATTGCTTACTGCAGTGATTCTCAAATTTTCTTACCCTGTGATCCCTTTTTCATCAGCATGTGAACATTGGGTGTCCCCTCCTTTACACAGTATATGAATAAAAATATTTTGTTTCTTTAGTATGCATATTTTCATTCACTCATTTATCCATATTTTAACATTGTGTAAGAAAATGACATTGTTCAAATTAGAACAATTTTCAACATTTAAATAAATTCAATACCTAATTCAATAGAATCCCCAAAAGTGGAGGATCACACGCACTGTCCAAAAAGGGACTTATGCAAATAGAAGTTAATAACTCTGCTCCCCAGAAGTGGGAGATCACAAAGAACTGTCCAAATCTGCTGCTTCTCCCTTCTGTTGCTTTTTGCAATCTCTCTCCTGCTTCCTCCACCTCCCCTCATTCCATACTTGGAGGAGGCACATAGATGTTGTGCCTCCAAGTGTGGCTGTGATTGCATGGTCTGTGTTGCAGCATTGTAGAAGGAGAGAAGCTTTGCAAGTGGCAAGTGATTGCAGGGGGAGAAGGATGGAGGTGAGAAGATGGTGAATACAGCTACCCTTTCAGGCATGCTTAGAGTTCCATCTTTTTCTTTTCACTGCTTGTGAAGCAGTGGAGGTGGAGGGAAGGAAACAAACATAGCCCTCTCACAACTGTAGTGTGGGCGCTGGAAATCTGGAACAGGTGATGGAGACCTCCCCCCTTCCCTAAGTTTCTCTCCCTCCCTCCTTCCTCTTTCTTCTTCCCCATGCCAACTTCTTCCTTCCCCAAGTGAGTTAACAAGGGCTGACTCTAATAAATCAATGTCCAAAACATTTCTCCTGCCCTCTTTGAGCAATTGTTGTGCTCTCCTGGTGGTCCCATCCCACAGTTTGAGAACCACTAGCTCACTGGACTGAATCTGACAAATATAAATAGAAGATAGTCAGCAGCAGAAATCTTTGTACAGTGCTTCTTCCACCAGCTGATTTGTCTATTTTGTTTGTTTAAAAGGTAACCTGTTGAGTTTGACTGTGTATCATATGACTTCTCTTACTTCATCACCCAAATTTGAACTAGTGCTGGCATTTCCAAGGGAAATGCAAACAAAATGTAAATCCATTATGTTATATGTTTTAAAAATAGTAATTGCCTTTGGTTTTGCTTCCAGCTAAACTATGTATTAAGCATGCTAGAAGCTACAATATAATTTGTGTGATCATTACTGCTTTAACAAAATATCTATTTTTATATTCACATAAATATCTCAATTCTGCTGTGGAATGTGGTGAATGCCACCCTCTATTTGTTTTAATTAAACCCACTTACTAAGTAATAGCTTTTGTTAAAGAAAGATGCTCCCTAACCAATTCCATACTTTAAGACAGTTCATTTATTTCTGAAAATTTCATAGTACTATAATACACAAAAATATTTGGCAGTTTTATTGTTCTTCGTAAGCTTGATGCAGTATAACTCTGTTGTAGCTCAGCAATACAGTATGGAGGCCAGGATGTTTAGTTGTGTCTTTATTGTGATCTTTTGTATATTGCTGCTACTCCTGCCACTGCTCATCTTCCTCCTCCCCCTTTCCCCTCTTCCTCTTTATCAATTTAAATGTTACTGCAAAAACATGTGACAACTCACCTAACCATTCAATTTGGGGTCTTGTTCCTAACAGCACAGGAGTGGATGGACCTAGTGTCATGTCCTTGCAAATGAGAAAGTAAGGATTGCCATTTGGGAAAGATTTAGGGTGTAGAGGAGAGATGGGGAATTGCTTGGATGCTGGCTTGGATGTATCTTACAGAGATTTCCTACTCACTCAGTTAGTGTGAGATTGGAGATCCAATCTGGAATTGGATATAAAAGGATACTTAAAGACTGGACCGATGTGTGGAATTCAAGCTTTGCAGCCTGAACAGCTATTCTGTGGCATTAAGTGTTACTTTTGTGAAGTTCTTTCATGGAACCGAGTTCTGCCTTGCAACCTAGCAAGCTGTTAAACTGGAGCTAACTCTGAAGTAGGTATGCATTGAACTGAGCTGTGCTTTGTGTTTTTTGATGGAGAAATGTCCTGACTAATAAGAATTACATCTCATTTCACTTCAGTTGTGGCCCTGCCCCACTTGCTATTGGAATGTAGCCACCAGGATATTTCCCAAGATAGAAGTTGGTCCCTGAAATGAAAAAAGGTTTCTCCATAGGTGATCAATAAAACAGGTGTTGAAACAAATGGGTGGTGTCCAGAGCATAGCTGAGGCCAAAAAGATGTAACAGAACAAGATGTGCTGCTCTTCCTTTTCTGATTAATTAGCACTCTACTTTCAATCTAGAAGCACTCAAATCAGAGGCCATTTCTACACCTTACCTGTTGGAATTGACAAGATTTACAACTCTGGTTATTATGGGGTTAATTGGTGTTATAGAGGACCTTCACCTGCTTTCTATTATTGGCAGCAGGTGTAAAGGCTCTATAAGAGCAGCATTGTTTTAGTGGACACTTACTTCCACTTCTTGATTTGCTGTTGCTGCAGTTTGTATTGTATCCTGCTTCTCTGTGGTATTGTATTTTGTATTTTAACTTGCCAAACCTGTTCAAGTTCTCTTTTAACTTTTGTATATTAAGAATTTATATGTTATGCTTATTTTTAACTAGAATATATAAAAGACCATATCTCTTTCTTAATTTGTCTTCTGAATTCCCTTTTTATTTACAACATCTCTGTCATTGTCTTATCACGATCAGGGCAGTGCCACTCCTGGGATGGGAGCACAAGGTGAACTCTCCTCTCTGCACCTGGCTGGCTGCCTGTGGAAGGGTAGCACAAGCAACACACACTTTCCTTCTGCGGTGCAACCAGCCACTTCCCATGCTGCATTAGGGAAGGAAGCACCTAGATCACACTTCCTCCCTTTTTGCACAGCCACCGGCAACAGGAATGCCACATGATTGGGGGCCATTATCAGATTTTTTTCCGGTGATCGTGATAGGTGGGGACACTTTGGCAGTGGGGCTGTGCTGACATTGTGCAAAAGCACAACTCGCAGACTGGCAACAGTGTGTCCACTCACAGGATAGCAACATTGTGTGGAAATGGCCAGAGTCTTATATTGAGTTTGGCCTCTGTTACCAGGCAGATTTTTCTTTTAATCCTTGTTATCATTGTGGTCAAAAGCAGGGTTGCCAGAGTACATGGCTCCCGTAGCTTTAATGATTGTGTAGAAGAGGAAATTTCAGCAAGCATTGCCTGTTACCTTGTTGTGGGACAAGCACCACTTGCTGAAATTCCCACTTTCATTCAACCATTAAAGGTACAGGAGCCCTCTACAGTTTTTGATGTAGCAACACTAAACAGCTTTTCCATGACATAGAAAGGGTTAATTTGTATTTAGGGACTTTGTGAGATTTTTTTTTTGCTTTAGTTTAGAAGTCTTAGAAGTTTAGAAGATTTTCCAGTAGAATTAATTAAAGGTGCACTTTTACCTCTGTCTGTGATAGATTCTGGACCTGATCAGTGAAAGGGCTAGGTTGCATCTCTGCCATTTATCACCTACTGCATCATTTATGACCAATGACGGTAATCTGTGTCAGTTCCATTTCAAAGTCCTGAGAGGCTTAGAACTACACCCATTTCCAGAACAGGTAAGATTCAACCTTGAGAAGAGAATTTTTTAAAAGGTAGTTGCATAGCAATATGTAAACACTTTGACTGTTGAATGTTGAATCCTGTCAAGTTCAGCACCATTATATTTCTTGGGGTCCAACGGCTGATGATATTCCTCCTGGTCCTGAAGCAGTGGTTGAACCCAGGCATGGGATAAAGCATTTGTACCTGAATCTCCTGGTTTAGCAGGGTGTAATGTGGGTTCTTCTTCATAGCAGCAGTCTTGGAGGGTCCCTACTAGAGTAAAACAGTTTCCCTTGGTCCCAGCAGGAAAGAGAGCCTGGGGAAGATACTCCATCCTCTTATTTATGAATTAGAAAGGGCTTTAGCTAACTAGGAAACCTTCACATATCTGGACTTGGGCACACTCTTTCTTGTGAGCTGTATTAGACCTGGAAAATATGCCAGAAGTAAACAAAATTTCAGTCTCCATGATAAATCTTCCATCTTGTCTTACTACATTCTTTGGACTATATTAGTAGATGGAGGGAACTCATTATATGACCCATTACATATTGGATTAAATTAAATAGGTGCTGGGGTAACCACAGGATGGAAGAATAATTTTACCTCCATGCCTTAATAATGAATTTCTGTGAAGCATATGGTTTACAGGTGTGGGATACAAGAAACTAGTTGAGATGGACCTTCGGGCCAGTATCCAGCGATGTCATTACACTAACTACACAATGTCTTGTGAATTTTGGTAAATTCTTCAAAAACTAAAGGAAGCAAAATTAAATTCCATTTGTATCAGTCAAATTCCATAGGTATTTGAATCTGGAGCATGGAGAAGGCTATGTTGTACTTGTCTTCCCTATAGGCGTTAAAAATGAGGAGCTTCTCAGGGGGGAAAAGCCACAGTAAATCTAGTTCGGCCACAAACACGGCTGAAAAGATAAAACCCTCTAGAGTATATAGGCAAATCTGCTGATATCAGAAATTTGTGGGTTGGGTTTTTTTTTTTAAAAAAAAGTACCTAACCGAATCAAATTTCTCATTGTCTCAAGCAGAGGAAAAATGGGAATACAGTACCTTTTGCTTTGTTTGTGTGGTTCAATTGCCTCTTATTTGTCCATGACAAGTATGAACACTTTGACCCTGCACACAAAGTATGGACATGTGGTTATGCAGTCTTATTTGCAGGTGGGAGTTAAAATGAGAGAACTATCAGCATGTCTTTTCCTTACAGATTTGCTTATATTTTAATGAAGTGGCTGACTTAAAATAATTTTGGGAACCATATTTTCTGATCCTTTCCTGCTGCTGCCACCCTGCAAAGCTTTTTTCATTTTACAAAGCTGCACACATCTCACTGCACTTTATTAACTGTGGAAGATTAACTTGAATAAATCAACTATTAAAATTATGGATTTGAATACTCAATTATCTAGATATGGTCACCCACTGAAAAACACATGACCTGGAATTTAATTTAGGTTCCTAAAAGTTTGGATTATGTGAATACCCCATAGCAATTTTTTTCTAGGGCCTTCTGAGGGTTTTGGTGAGGGTTATAAACTGTGTAATTTACACTGCAGAAAGAGACTCCCAAAGATGAAGGATTTGAAAACATTCAAGTAATGTGCCAAAATATTTCAAATATAAGGCTGAATGGAAATATTAAGAGGTACTAAGATGATTCACTAAAATCATCCTTTGTCTGAATTCTTGGTTATTGAGAATTTGAAAGTTACTTTTCTGCCTCTTGTAGACTCTTACAACACACAAGGTTCACATGTGGCTTTCAGACTGTAAGCACTGTTCAGCCTGCAAGTCACAGTGTGCCCCAGGATCTATGGCCCTTGGATCTCAGATTCCCCTATACTCTTAGGCCAAAAAGTTGGTTAAAAATGCAATTTTGGCTGAAAAAATCCTTTGCATGCACACTTTTGCAGTAAATGTCTGTTTTGAGGGGTCCCATCCCCCAAACAGTTCCAAACCATTCAAAGGTAATTAGAAATCATCAGAATGTCACTTCTACAATGGTAATTTGTGTTCTGTGTCAAGTCAAGAGCCCTCTGTCTCTTTGTATGTGCTCAGGTCTGCCTATTAAACTTCAAATATACTGGAACATTACTTTTCTGGTGTGCATGGGACTCCTGTATACTAGGTTGTTCTCTCTCAAGGTTGAACTAGATATTAAAAGAATGTGTGTTTCCTGAGATTAACATGTTTTCCCTCACTCAGCAGGGTTTCCTCTGGGATACATACCTCATCAAACAGTCTTGACTAATCCATGCTAAATGCGAGATACACAACTGAAGAGAATCATGAACTAAGATAAACTGAGGTCTTTCAGAACCTGAGAGAGCACCTCTTATGAATATGTATCGAATGTATTATTTTCTTTCATTCACAGAAAGAAGAATAAAGCTCTGCTAGGTTAACAGAAGAACAGTGCCAGGCTACTGGTCTTCAGGCAGCTTCATATTTTATACTTCAACACAATTGCTATGTGTACACCAGATTTTCCTAACCAATGTTGAAGATGTACCTCTGTGTCTTGATGTATTTAGTGTCTGATGGTGGCATTCAGTCTAAAGAGAGGACTTTCTTTCTCTCACACTTTTCCACACACAATGGTCAACTAGTAAACTTTGAAGGTCAGACACTTATCATGACAGCTGTGTATTGGACTAAACATTTCCTCTTGCTGCTTAAGCATGAGGGAGGCTGAAACTGTGCTGTCTTCAGAACTAGACCAATGGAGCTTGAAAGTATTGTGGGAATTGGAAAGGGAAGGATAATTTTAAAAAAATCTCTCTTTGCTTTGTTTTTCTTTTTTATCTCCCTTGGGTGAGCCTTTGTCTGGAACTCATGCTTGCAGCTGTTTTCTTTATCACTGTAACTGGAAAACCTCCTTGCCAGGTTGTCCCTTGGTACTGAGCTTTTAAACTAATCTATTTGTCTGAAAGCACACAATGAGCCTTTCCCGCCCTCCGCCTAGGCCCTTTTGACTTTCTGCCAGAGTCAGTCAGTCAACCTAGAAGACAGACAATGTGAGGAGACCAACCATTGTTCTATCAATATAGGTGAACAGCATCAAGGTGGTTTGAAATAAATAACTATTAAAAGCCATTAGGACATACATCCAAACTTTTGTTTAGTTGCATTTAATATCAAGAGGATCACATAGGTTAAAATAAACTCTTTGAGGGGAAAAAAGCAGTTGGGGGTGATCAATATGTATGATATGGTAGGGTGAGCAATGTAGTACGTGTGAGTGTGTGTGTTTGCATTGCATATCATATCATTTCTCCAGTAAAGTTTTAAGAAACCTATTAACAAAACAGATGCATTTGATTGATAAGACCTGGCTTTTTATTTAGACATGCTAACTTAAGTAGTGAAAGCTGTTGGGCAGCAAGGTTTACAAGATTTAGGAGAAGCTTATTCAAGCTTAGCTCCCATCTGTTGCCACAAAGTCCCCCAACCAATATGAAATAGGAAGGTGGGGATCTCATTTTCTCCATTTTCTGCCCAGAGAAACTGCTCTATACTGTAGTAATAATGACAGAACTGCTCAATGGTAGATGACTGGAATTGGGAGCTTCTACTCACCTATATTTGCTAAAGAGTAAACATCCCTAACTAGTTCAGTTTTGTCCTATATTTTCATATGTTCATATAACTCAGGAAGATTTTGATTTAAGATATACCTTGATGTAGGGATGGGAGTGGATTTTATTGGGTTTCCCATCAGAAATTCACACATTTCCGAGGCTTCTGGTGCATTTTTTTAAAAAAACAAAAACAAAAACAAAATACACACAAAACTTTGCACATTTAAAAAATTGGGTGTCTGTACTTCATAATTACAGACAAAAGTCTCATAATCTGATATGAATCACGTATGGTAAAGGATGAAGATGGAAGTTACAGAAAAATACAATGGAATTAGTCAGAGAGATTTCCACAGCCCTATCTTGATGTCATTAGCTAAAGACGGACAAACGGAAACCTAGAAAGGCTGACAGAAAGCAGCACTAAGTTCTATATAATCCCTCTTTCTGTCTTATGCAGAATTATACAAAAGTTCATTTTTAGCACCTTGGAGCTATCATCTGAAATACATGATACAGTTACATAAAAACACTTAACACCCATTCAATGTGCTTGATATTGCACTGCACAACAGAGATACAGTAACATTAAGTTGCACTGTGCTATCACAACAGAGATACAGTAGCATTAAATGGAATAAACTAATTAGAAATTTTTTTCATATGGCCTGTGGCCAACATTGGTGGACAGCCAATTTAAATGAACAAGAGTAACCTGCTGTGTCAGTTTGGTTCATATTTAAAAAAACAAAAACAAAAACCTGGCGCTATACACAGCGCTAGCAATAAGCTTTGAGGCACATATTTAGAATACAACACTATAGTAAAATGCAAAGATGGCTGAGGGCTATGTTGAATTCCGATTGTTCTCAGCCAAGGTTTATTGGAAATTCCATAGGACTATCTTGGTCTTGGCCTAACTTTCTGCCAGCATAATGGCTGTATCCCTGGACTGGGGAAGTTTAGGATCTGGTGTAACTTGGCTCTTCCTTTGCCTACCCCCTTCCCATATCTTTTTTTCAGTCTCAACCAACAGAGCAGTTGTGTCAGGACATGGAAGCGCAGTTCAGCTGACAGAAGGCCAGTTCAAGCAGTGCAAGAAGCATTTCCTACTCCAAATATCTTACAGTGGACACATTGTTGAACTAAAATTGCACTGTTTATTGGGAGTAGCATCTTGCTATCACTGCTACCACCCTGCTGCTGTTCCTCCTCCTTGATAAGAAGATATAGGGCTCTTTCACACTACAAAATTATAGCACTATGGCCATTTCCGCACGGGGCGAGGGAATCGCCCCGTGATGCTACTCACCGGACTTTTGGGCTCCTCAGTCTGGTCCATGCTTCTCCGTAGCAGTCTGTAGCTGCCGCTCCACACTGCTCTGGGGACGAAAATGGCAGCTTCCAGTTGGTTGAGAGTCTCGACCAACTGCTGAACCTCGCCAGCCTAAAACCCACCCCAGCAGATCGCAGGCTTGCACCAATGCGAGCCTGTGAATCTGCATATGGGAGCAGGCTCTCAGTGGCGCGCTCCGTGCTTTTGAAAGACATGTTTTTAGTGGTCTTTCAAAAGCATGCTGGATGACCACTTGGGGTCATTCGGGAGTGGACTGGACTGCGGATCTACATTAAGTAGGTTCGACCCAGTCTGCTCCCAGGTGCAGACGTCCTCCCTGGAGGACGCTCTGCCCCATTTAAAACCCCCCATGTGGAAATGGCCTATGACTCCACTTTAACTGCTATGGCAACATCTTATGGAATTTTGGAGCTTGTAGTTGGGTAAGGCACTAGAGTTCTTTGGCAGAGAATACTAAATGCTCTTTCCTAAACTACCCTAGGATTCCAGAGGATGTTGTCATGGCAGTTGAAGTGGAATCATAGTGCTATAATAGTATAGTATGAATGGGCCTATTCTGTCCAGAAATTAGTGAAGGACTAGAGCATACAAGATACTAAAATCAATATAGCTGGAGCAGGAATCCTGTGGCATCCTGTGTTGTTGGGCTGTAGTTTCTCTCATTCTGCATCATTAGGTATGCTATCTAGAGCTGCTGGGATTTGCTGTCCAACATCATCTGGAAGACTGCATGATTCCTATTCCTGGAATATAAGGAGTAGTGGCAACTGGTGACCGCTATGTCAGCATGGTATTGACAATCTATCCAAAGTGCTGAACCTGTTTTGGAGATAGGAATGATGATCTTGAATAGCTCCTTCAGAATATATAATAAAATCCCAACCAAATTCAGCACCTTGCTGAATGAAGCCTCCACCTGACACTGATAGAATATACAACATGCCATTCTTCATTCTGCCCGATCACTTAGGTTCAATAGGCCATCACTCTTGGCAAACTGCTTGCTGTTTGGATTGAAAGCCCAATGCCCATGGGCGATTGGAAATGTCTTATCCTCATGGGTTCTAAAAAGCAGGCTAACATGCTGACAAAGCAGAGTCTAGGCTTATTGTTTAACACACACAATGACAAACATCAGCAAGAGTTTCCTAACAAAGCCTGAAAAACACAGAGTGTTTAAGCCATTAGATAAAACTTCAGCTGTACAAAAGGGAGAGAGGCCTTAAACCATAGAAACTACCCCACAAATTTGTGTCATACTGAAGTAAAGAAAAAAACAATAATGCAAATATGTAAAAGGATATGGGAGAACAGGAAGGTTAAAAGCAGTCCAAGATTGCCTTTGAGTTTTGATGGGTATGTATTACCTTTTGAGTTTTGACTAATGGCAGAGGCTAAGTAGACCTGCTGAGAACTGAGAAGGTTCAAGATTAATTTTTCCAAATACTGTACTGGTATTGAGGTGCTTTTAAAAAAGGTGTGTGTGTGTGTAGAGTACTTAAAATCATTAGTAGAAGTGAACAGCAGAAATGGAAGAAGGGGAGCTATTTTGAAACAGACTGCAAAGACGAAGAGATTTTTCTTTATTTATTTGACATGTTTTTCTCTGTTTTATCAAGAAATTCCAGAGCTGCTTGTGTATAGGTAGGTAAGATGGGCAAAGCAAATCACCATAAGACAGAACCAGGGGTGATGCTGCTGCTGCTTCTAGTGGGATTTGCAGATCTTTAAGTTCGTGTAATTCACTCAAAGTCACAGACCCCTTCTGCTGCACCCTCCTAACCTGCCATAGCAGGGGGAGGGGGAATGGGACCATGACGACGCTTAGGTAAATTGTCATTGCAGTCCCATCCTTCCCCTATTGCCAGGCGGGGCAATCATACTGTAAATCATTGATGGGTTTCCCCCATAAATGATCGATGATTGTGCTGCCATCCGACCGTGCACCTGCACTTACCTTCCCTGTAGAGGCCCTAGAAGTGCAATGGCTGTGCTTCCTGCCCCAGCACAACCTGGGACAGTACCCAATGCTCAGCATCAGGGAGAGGAAGAACAACACAGAGGAAGCAAGTGCAAAGGGGAGTGCTCCAATCAGGGTCAAGGCTGAGACCCACACTGGATATCTTCATGACCGAGCAAGTTGCGAGAAAAGTCACAGTTTTGATGCAGTTTTGGGCAACGTTATCCCAAAATTAAAGAACAGATTCAAATAAACCCATTACATTTATTCTTCTTTTCATTTAGTCCTAAAATATATGACTGGGGAATTGAAAGAAGATATCCGTTTCACAGATAATTCCACACATTTTTCTAAGTATTTTCCTTGCAAAACATTGCACCTTTAGAAATCCATTCCTGGAAACCAATATGCATTAGCACCTCTTGTATTACTAAATGAGATTTATGAGAAAGAAAAACTGATTGTAATTTTCAGTGAAATGTACACTGAAGCCCTATGGTTTATATATGTACGTATGTGTATTTGCACAGTGCCTGTGACTTAAAGAAGTTTCAGCAAAGTAGCATTCACCAAAATCTGCATGTTTTCTACAATGGGGTAAGAATATTTACACCCTCTAGCCATTTAATGTGTTGAGTGTAAACTTGCAAGATAAATGGACTCCAAGAGCTCACTTCATGGTTTTGCGGGGGGGCGGGGGGAAGGGCCAGACAAATAGCTTTAAAATTTCTTGGACTAATGCTTTTGGAGCCAGATTTTTCTGCCAGAACTTAAAAAAAAATGAAGACATTGATAAGATAATTACTTTATTAATGAACAACAAGTTATATAATAATTAGCAAATTTTATAGGGCTCTCCTGCTGTCCCCCCCCTTTCAAATTAAACAAAGGTAACAAAGATAAGTATTTTTCAGAAATGTAGAATATGAAGCAAAAATCTTAGAATAAATCAGACAGGTTTCATCGCTGATGAGATGGTATGTATGGAATAAGGAGTATGGGAAAGGAGCCTATCTTATAAGTTTGTACTGGGCTCCCCAAATTATGCTAAGGCATTGTAGCTTTGTGTTGATTAGTAAAAGGACTGCACGTGGAGAGGCATTGTTAGTTGGGTCATGATCTACCTGAATATTGTTACCACTCATAAAGACAGGAAACAACAACAACATGGCCTACTGTAACAAACACGGTCATATGCTTATAGTGGGTGTGACATTGTTTCAGGAGTAGTCACCAGTTTTTCAGCCAGTTATTACACATCTGCCTGGTCAGTGACAGGGAACAGCCTATTTTGTGCATGCTACCACTAGGCTTCACTAATTACCCTGGTAGAGCTTTCCAGAAGATAAGGGGATAAGCTAGGCACCTGCTTTCTTGTGAGAATATTTACACCTAGCTGGGAGAGATGTACAGAAGTGGTTTTACTACACCTCTTTACTTTTCCCATCCTCATAGTTTCTAGTAGTAGGTGGGAAGCAGTAAGCCTTTTCTAGAATTTCTGGAATACTCTTTGGGTATTTTAAGGTTCAGGCTGCAGCCACATTTGGTGTCATTCTAGGGGTTAAGAATGAACCAAACTAGAGAAACTGTGTTGGCCTTGGTGTAGTCTGGATGGGATCCATTACTAAGAGACCCCATCCTGCCAACTGCTCTAAAGCAATTCAGGTTCCCTATCAGCTAAAGGACTGTGGATAAATTTTCTCTACTGGAAAATATCTGCTGCATCTATTAAGCAAGTCCCAATTCATACTACTGGCTTTGCCTCAAGACTTGACCAGCCACAAATGTGTTTTAGTGTAGTGGGCTTGATCAAACCCCAGACTGCAACACTAATTTTAAGAACAATGTTCTTTGCTAAGCAGCTGGTTTTACAGGCCTGGAAAGCTGGCTCATCGTCTTAGGTCATTTCCACGCTATGGGAACACATTGAAAATGGTCTGCAATGCATGCCATCACACAATGTCATAGCGGCCCCATTCTGTTGCATCCCCAGCCGTCTCAATCTCACAGTATACTATTACTGGAAAAAAGCTGCTAATAGGTCCCTTTCATGTGATGATTGCATTGGCTGCAGCTATGCGTGAAGGGCAGAAGTGCTATCAAGGCACTTCCTTTCTTAGTGCAGCGCTGGAAGAGGCTAGGCACACTGAAGAAGGAAGGAACATGTCCCGATCTCCAACCATCTGCCAGCAGCCAGCAAGGTGCAGCAGAGAGTGTTCAGAACACAGTCCCATCTCGGCAATGGCATTGTTGGGATGACACTTGGAAGTTGTGGGATCCAAGTATGGTGCAGAAAGGGCATTTATTTTTATGAATGTTTAGTGGATCTCCTAAACTTGGGCCATTTCTGTACTACACTGTTATAGTGCTATTATTCCACTTTCAACATCCTATGAAATCCTGGAGTTTGCAGTTTAGGGAGGGGCATTTAGAATTCTCAGCCAGAGAGCTCTGTAGCCTCAAGAAAGTAAAAATTCCAGATTCCACGGGATGTTGAAGGTGGAATAATAGCACTATAACAGTGTAGTGAGGAAATGGCCTTTGTTTTCTGAGAGTGAGCAACATATATTTGAAGAAATTCTTAGCACCATTTTAATGACACATATAAGACTCCTTTCTGAAATATTTTAGCTACAACTTGATTGATTCATAACAATAGCAGTTGTGAGCTGACTCTAACCCCAATTGACACATAGAAATCTCCATCCAACTCCCCCTTATTTCTTTTAATATCTGGTTTCATATCTCCCTACTTATCTGATTGAAAATGAAAGATTATTACTCCCTGCTAATAATTCCATAGAGGCCCAAGACTGTAGCAAGAGGAACATAATACAATTATGAGAAGCCTCTTTTCTTCCTGAAAGCTTTGTACCTTCTGTTTTTGAAAATGTTACCATGAAATTCTTGGGGGTCCCTGGGGACTCCTTAATATGCTTCATGTGATGGGGAAAGTAAACTCAACAGAGCACAAGCAATAGCAATGGGAGAGGCAGGGTAACTAGCGAGATCTTTTACCCAGTTTTTATGGGGTCAGACCCAGACAGAAATCACACAAAAAGGTCCGATGAATGACTTTATTGAACTGAAATATCATGCATTAACGCATACACTCACTCACACAAACATCCAAGGGCTAAATTAAAATAAAGAGTGGAAATAAGATAGCGGGATTGTTAAAGGAATCATGGTTTGGGTGATACTGCATCTTTTCCTTGGTCCAGAAAGCAGAAAAAGAAATGGAACTCAGCAGAGACGCTGAGGAGATCATGTGGCTGTTGGGAGGAGGGAAGCGGTCAGTTGGTATGACCGGGAGGTATCCAAAGAACTAGTAAAAAATGGGGACTATTTGTAGGAAAAATTTACGTTGAGGGCAAATGCTCTCCTGGGGAGAACAAAGGGGACAGCAACAGAAAACAACTTCACACTGGCACCTTCTTTGATATAGGAAGATAACAAGGTGTCACTCAAGTATCAGCATCTTCTGCCGCTTTGGGTTGCAGTGGGAGTTTATGTAGATGATCCTTGTCTGAAAAGATTTTATTGCTTCCAGTGCCCAACTTTGTGGGAAAAACTCTTAATCCCTTCAAGTTGGCTCCTTAAAGGCTGAGGACTTTTTTGTCCACCATGGGTTGGCACAGCTTGAGGTCTCCTGTGGCTACGTGACAGGGGAGTTTACTGGCCTGACCTGGTTCTTCCAATCGTACGACCATTGTTCCCTACATGCTCATCCAGGTGACCTCTCTGGTGGATTAGATTATGTTTTATATCAAAGTTGTAGACCCCGGGACAGGGTTTACCAAGGGGACTGATGTTTTAACATCAGTTATAAGTCTTCTGTTTCATATCTGTTGTTATTTAGTACCATAGATTTTGTTATCCATGATAAAAAATTAGTAAGCTTGTAATAAGGAACAACAACAACAAGCACAAGGAATCATAACTGAGTGAGCCGAGATATAGGGAGATGCTGGGATCTGGATTATGGTTTACACCATCAATCTTGACGGGCTGGATTGGGACCACTTGGGGGCTGGATCAGTCCCACAGAACTACTTGAATCTAGATTCCTATCCCTAGTTTACATATAAGTGTGTTTTCCTTGTAGGGATTTAACAGTAGGAAAGGTTTAACTACATTAGCAGTGACCACCAACTAGAACCAATCTCAACACATGGATTCTTCAGACAACTGCCAGGGTCACATACCACTTTGGTATTCTGGCATTGTCTAGTGCTGACACCTTTCCCAAACAAATTTTCATTTCCCATAATTCCCATGGTGGTTGGTTGTTATGGAGCACTCTGGGAAAACCAAAAGGTAGCTCCAAGTCACTACAACATGTGTCAGTGTTGCTGTTTCCCTTAATCAGGAGGTAAATTAATAGAGGACAGAGATCATCAAAGGCATGGGGTTCTGGAGACAAACTTAAAAAGGCCATCTATTCATATCCCACATTTCTCTGAAGCATTTGTTTTCGTACAGTCCCAACATCTCCACTTTTTTGTGTGTCATACGTACTTGTTTGGCTGACAAGTTAAATTTCTGACAGCTTGCAATACTTTGCCTTCAGTCTTCATATCTTCAGCATAGCTTTGGGCTGTTTTTAGACATCTTCAGGAAATTTATCTGGAATTCCACTTAATTTTATTTTTCCTCCTCTCATTGCATAGTGTCACTCAAGTGTAATGCTTGTGGTGTTGTGTGTAGCATAAAGCATGAGGATGCGTGAGAGAAAGAAAGGAATGTATGTGTTTTTCCCCCTCCTCAGTCTAGACTCCATGAAAGCTTTTTCACTGCTCTCTGACTCTTTGTGTGACATGTGGGCTTTGATGTCTCTGAGCTTCCTGAAGTTAAATGTCAGACAGTCTGAATTATTATTTATCAGTTCCCTGCAGCAAACAACTGAATTTTCCTATTTGACAATTGCACTGAAAAAAAATATCACTCTATTCAGACTATGCAGAGAGCTCAAAAGCCCCAAATTTCATTTGAATTGTCTTGCTAGAAAATTTCAGCAATTTCTTCAACAGACTTTATTTTTGGGTTCTGCTTTATTAAATGATGCCTGTGAGGCACCCACTCTACCTGAAAAGGTAATGTCAGTCCTTTCTCTTGATGCACAGAGACTAGGTAAAAATAAAATAAAAAAACAACTCTTATATTCCAGCACAGTTTCCACTGTTTTATTTTTAGAAGCAAGCCTTTTTCAGTCTTGTTTTCTGCATAGAAATATATATCGAACCAAGAAAAAGTTGTTGCTTGGATCTGGATCTGACTTTCCTTGGTAATTTAGTCCTTAGTCTTTAAAGTACCACCAAATCTTTGTTGTTCTTACATCTTTATAGTCTGTGCTTATCATTTTATCACCAATACATTTTTGGTTGTACATATCAACAAGTGTGAGAAATCCTTCGAGAAAAGGCAACTATATTTTTCTCAAAAGATTCGTGTGTCATGTCTGGAGCCTGAAAAAGTTTACTTTTTTCAATCTGTAACACCAAAATCATAAAGCCAGCCCAACAAGTGACCAAACTAAATGAGAAATGATGAGTTATATTCCAACAGTACATTTTCCAAGTTCTAGCCATGAGTAGGAAATCAATTTTGCATAATGCCTAGTTCAGTCTCCTTCTTCAGTGCCCCCACACAACAAAGGCCCTTTTCACATGTGACTTTGTGAAATGGCCGTGGAAGCAATGCATAATCGTAAGGACAGTTCTGCATGACATTCTCGTGATCGCATGTCACTCACATAGCGATCCCATGGCAATCACGCATTATATCATTTTTGGCTCTTTGCTGAAAATTATGCACAATTGCGCAATCCTCCCCCATCCCTCTTGCACTAACCTGGCATGTGGAACAACAGGAAACACAATGGCTGCACTTACTCCCCCAGTGCAGCCTGGGAAAGTACCCATCTGCACAGAGGAATAAAGGGATGGAGCTATTGTGCTTCCTTCTGTCCAGCATGGAGCTGGTGTGGAGGGAAGCGCAAGAGACATAATTCCCTCCTGAAGAAGGCTTTTTGCGCAATCCCTGTGCGATGCCAACAACACCAGTTAAGGTGTGAAAAGGGCCAAAGACACATTAAGGTTGAAAAGTTCCTAGCAACTTTGACCTACTGCAAAGAGTTGACTCATATACAAAAAAAACACTGTACACAGGACATACAGTTTTGTGGCTTGAATCATGACGTGAAAAACACTTTTATTAATAAGATCTTTCACAGCTGATTTAGTACTTCTGCAAACCTTGATAGAGCAAAGTATCTCCCAGTCTTGACCTTGGCTGGGGTAGAAGGCGGCAAGAAGATTTCTTCACAGAGATCAAAGCTTTGGTTCTGCCTCATCACCAGCTCAAGAAATTAGCCTTTTCCAGTTTTAAAGACATGAAGTTCCCCTGATCCTCACTGCTTCTCACCAGATAGGGTCTGGCTCTCACTCTTTTCTGTCTTTTCTCTGTTCTACTATTTCTATGCTATTTATACAATGTCTTATACATTTTGTAGTCACTGCCTATAGATATTGCCCAACCTAACCCATTTCTGGAAAATCATAATAATCCTAAGGTAGAATGGATTTGGGAAGAGGCCTGGCAGAGTTGTCACCTCTGCACAATTGCTCACACTGAGAGCCAATGTAATCTAGCTGCTAGACCTGGGGCATATCTGCTGTACAGGTTATAGAAGCTTGATGTTACTCTAACCATTATGGCTCCCTTTGACAGAAACCAGGGATCTATAGTTTGGTGAGCCACTTTAAGTTTTTTTTGTAGAAATATCTAGCCTATTCCACCAAACTAAGGCCCTTTCCATGCAACATACTAAACTGCCGTGGAACAGGAGAAGGACGGGGCTGAGACGATGCTTATGCATGGCGCCATCCTGAACCTGTCCTTCTTCTGCCCCCAGGCAGTGCAACTGCACCGCAAATCATTGACGAGTTTTCCCCATCAATGACTGGTGATCACGCTGCCCTCCTGCTGAGAGCCCACACTTACCTTGTTTGAGGACCTCTTGGAAGTGCAATGGCTGTACTTCCTGCACCAGTACAGTCACAGACAGTACACAGCTGCGCTGTGGCCAGAAGACACATGACCATTGTGCTTCCTGGTTCCTGGAGGCTGTCAGTGTGGAGGGTAACACTCCATCATGCTCCCCTCCTGGGAGAACCGCCTCTGCTGCCGCCATTGTCACTAGATGCCACCAAGACAGAGGTAAGCTGTGGAAAAGGCCTAAATTTCTTAGGAAAGAATCATGGTGGTTACAGTGGAAGGGAGTGGCTATAAGTGTATTTTGGAGATACTCTGTGAGATTTAGGTGATCCAGGTTCAAGTCCCCAATGAGCCATGTAACTCACTGGATTAATCTGGGCCAGTTAATTTGTCTCAGTCTGACCTACCTCATAGATCAGCTTATGAGGATAAAGTGAAGAGGAAGAGAGCTATGTACATTGACCTGACCTCACTGGAGGACAGGTGGAATAAACGATATTGTATTTATGCATAAAAAACAACATTATCTGTGCAAGAACATGCTGTCAAGGAAAAAAATTCCAGATGCAATTTTTTAACAAAATAATTCCCAGACTGAAGATTCTCATCAGTTCAGGATTCTCCTGGGTGTATTTCTTAACATTCAAAAAACACATTTTTCATATTTTTCATTCTTCTTTAATGTTCTTTCCATCATTACATTAAGAAGGATGTTAGAAATTTTCTTCTGGCCATCATGGTACCGTTTGTTTTTTAAATACACAGTAATATGTTAACGGTAGCACAAGGGATGCCAAACATAAACAGTTAAACGGGAATTCATGTTTAATCTACTACAGAGCCTAAAACAAGGGACTTTCCCCTCCTGCTTTGACTGCGTTGCTTGCAGCACATCTGAGCATGTTTTGAGCTTAATATCCTTTATCATCAAAATCCCACAACTGAGACTTTGACCAGTGAAATGTGAAATGTTGTAGGGTACACCAAGGGGCACACGGAGGCTATGCACGCACTGGATGCAGCCAATCAATCTTTGTCTAGAGAATTCCTTCTACATGGAAAGAAAGAAATAAACATGCTGAAATCCTGCATTTCAAAGCAAGGATCTTTTCACCGGTATTATTAGCCTAAGTGGATCTGTCAAAAGAGCCGCACCTCAGAATCTGCCTTCATAATCAGATGAGTCATTTGTTTACTGCCTTCCTATTTTCAGACCTGCAAGGGGGTTTCCGAGCTGTCCCTCCCTCGGCAGATGGAATACTCATATGATTGCATTGCCATAGCAACCACAGCTGCACCAGACAACCAATGCTCTGTTGATTTCCATGCAACATGTGAGGTCACCAGAGCCAGCAGAATTTTCTTTATACCTATCAGGCTCCTCTCTGATTTAATTCAGTTTAACATTTGGTTTGACCCAGATCCCAGAAATATAACCAATGCTCAGGAATAAATTTAAGGCTCATCTTAGGAAGTGCAGCAATATACAGGGATGAATGTACATATTCTGGTATAAAGCTGATTGTTAGCAACCCATGGTTCAACTTTTCTAGTTATAATAGAAAATGTAGAGGGGAAATGATGTTGAATTTAATCTGTATTTGTGGGATATTAATTTCAGATGAATGAAATAAAATGATCTGATTTATGTTTACATATTATAAATATAAATTTTCATGTCTCTCTCTCTCTCTCTCTCTCTCTCACACACACACACATGAAAGATTAGTGTTAATAACTTAGATGTGTTTCTGCAATTCCCATATTGACACATTCTAATCTATTCTACATCCCAGTCTCTTTCCATGTCAGTTTCTATGCATGTTTAAATCAAATGATTGTCCTAATTATTAATGCTTTCTCCACCTTCTTAAATTCTCCCTGCTAGTTGACTGGATGAGGCCACCCTCAACTAGTGACCTCATTAATTAATGAGATCAGTACAATATATTCCACTCAAGTTGTAATTCTGGCTGCCATCTCACATACGCTTACCCAGAACTAAGTCTCACTGAATTTAGGAGGATTTACTTCTGAATTGATTTGCCAATAGATTATGCTTTCCTTAAGACATTTCATATGGTGAAAAAGAATATTTTGAAAACTTAAATAGTCAAGTGGTCAATAATTTAGTAAGAAACAGCACATCACTGTTATTTTATTTACTCCTGTCCTTAAAAGTAAAAACGATATAAGGAGCTGCTTAAAAAAAGAAAAACAGATTAAAAGAAGTTAAGGCAATGGGCCAGAATGAGAGATGCTCATATTCAATGAGATATGAGGTGTAACCCATGACATAAAAACTAAAATATGGCGTGAAAAAAACACATGTACATATGTATGCATTCTAAGGCTGTCAAATGGGTTTTGAGAAAATCTGTGAATATTTGACTAATCTCTAAAATATTGTTTTCAAAGGGGGAAATTGGATATTTTATTTGATTTTAGATGGCTCAAGTCATTTGCTAGCTCTAACTAGAGAAGACCTATTGAATCAGTGGCATTTACCCAAGTGTTTTCTTAGCATGCAGCAAGTGAGTCAGTGGGTCTATTTTAGCTGGGACTAGTAATATGACTGAATCTCTTTGTCTCTCTCTCTCTCTGTCTGTCTGTCTCTCTCTCTCTGTCTCTCTCTCTCTGTGTGTATGCATGCATGTCTGTATGTGTGTTAGCAGTTAGAATCATAAGGAACATTCATTCTGGTATGTGTTTGGGAAAGAGGTAATGCACCTTCATAGATTATGGCAGGCACCTGTAATTTTTAGAAGTACTTGCAGTAAAAATAATTAACACATTTTAAAAATATGTTATTTAGTTAATTGAGCATATCTATTTAGTTAATTTAAAAGAGTTTCAATTGATCAAACTCATCAATTAATTAATTAAAGCTTGAGACCCTAATTCACAGGCATACAGGCAGAGGCTCAGCAACATATGTTCTCTGCATTGACTGAAGTTGTAATTCACTTTTGGCTGCAGTTGTTTGTATGAGAGCACCTGTGGCCATGCAACTGAGCCATCTAGGTTCTGTAGATCTATTGCCTCAATTTCTGGCAATTTACATGTTCTTCTGGTTTCAAACCAGAAGCTCTGATTGTTCTCTTACATTAGAAACATTGTCTCTTTGTTTCCTCCTGGAGTACACATAGCTAGTGCTGTCTGGGAGATTCTGAAAACTGTAGTCCAATCTGTCCCTGAGCTGTGATAATAAGTAATCTTCTTCTAAAGTATTTGTTTTAGAATTCATTTAAAACCTGAATTCATAACAATATTTGTCTATTTAGAAGGGTGTAGGCCAAGCTGGACACATGATGGATTTTGTAGCACTGTCACGCAGATGCCACCTGAAGATGTCTAAACAGAAAGGTAATATAACCTGGCATCTTTATTCACAAATCAGTGAGCATTGGTCACAAAATCTGATAAATCTAGAGGAACGTTTATGAAATCTCTCAAGTTTGTATTCACCTCACCCTTCCAAAGCTTCCTGCTTGATTAAGCCATTCAAGCAGAGGAGCCTTTGACGTGATTAGAGGGGAGATGTGGATAGAGCTGAGCATGAAAGAATGACCATGCGCTACACTATTTATTTAGTATTGTTACATTACGAGATTGTTTGGACATGCTGTCAAAAATCATCCATAAAAATTTCCCTCAAGTACCTCAGAAATTGAATAAGTGGTGTGATCAGCCAGCATCAAGCAGAAGAAGGGGAGTTTTAAAGTAGGAGAACACGTAGCTATGACATGGGTAATAGGTAGAATCATAGAATCATAGAAATGTAGAGTTGGAAGAGACCACACGGGCCATCCAGTCCAACTCCCTGTCATGCAGGAACACTCTCAAAGCACTCCCGACAGATGGCCATCAAGCCTCTGCTTAAAAACCTCCAAGGTAGGAGACTCCACTACTCTCCGAGGCAGCAGATTCCACTGCCGGACAGCCCTGACTGTCAGGAAGTTCTTCCTGAGGTTCAGGTGGAATCTCCTTTCCTGCAGCTTGAATCCATTGCTCCTTGTCCTGGTTTCTGGAGCAGCAGAAAACAAGCCCCCTCCTTCCTCTACGTGGCATCCCTTCAAATATTTAAACATGGCTATCATGTCCCCTCTTAACCTCCTTTTCTGCAGACTAAACATACCCAGCTCTCTCAGTCTATCCTCATAGGGCATGTTTTCCAGGCCTCTCACCATTTTGGTCACCCTCCTCTGGACTTGCTCCAGCTTGTCAATATCCTTCTTGAATTGGGGTGCCCAGAACTGGACACAGTATTCAAGATGGGGTCTAACCAAAGCAGAGTAGAGTGGTACCAGTACCTCCCTCGATCTAGACACCATACTCCTGTTGATGCAGCCGAGAATTGCATTGGCTTTCTTGGCTGCCGCATCACACTGCTGACTCATGTTCAGCTTGTGGTCTATGAAGACTCCTAGATCCCTTTCACACGTACTGCTATCCAGCCACGTGTCCCCAATTCAGTAGAGGGACACACCTGTTCATTTGCAGGGCTCTAAACTGAGCTATTTCAAATGAAGTATGTACAAATGTTGTATATGAAATTCCTTCACAGACGCCAAAGTGACATGTCTGAAAGCACCTTAGTAATTATGTAATTTCATCATCATCATCATCATTATTATTATTATTATTATTATTATTATTATTATTATTATTATTACTACTACTAGAAGTTCCAGTATAACTTGTAATCAAGAAGGTCACCATTTACAGACACCCCATAAGAAATGTATCACCCCAAAAAGAGGTTGAAAGATATGTATATGCCAGTGTGTGTGTGTGTGTGTGTGTGTGTGTATGTATGTGTATATATATATATATATATATATGTATATGTATATATGTATGTATACGCCAATATAGTTTAATGTACATTTAGAAAGGATTACTATGGATTCAGTTGCATAGGGATGGGGGGACAAGGATGGTGGTGCACCTTGGGCAGCATTTTTTGGGTGCTGCTGCCCCTTGTCTGTCTCCCTGTGCATCATAGTCCCACCCCCAAGCACAGTAGCTCCTCCCCCACATGCCATAGCCAGACTCACATGTGCCGTAGCTCCTCCCCCACACACTGTAGCCCCACCCCATGTGGCAGAGCCCCTCCTCCATGCCCGCAGCCATGCCCATGTGCATTGTAGCCACATCTCCGTGCCTCCACCCCCACCCTACCCCACTCACACCAAGCTACACCACTGTATGGATTCAATAAAGTAGTGAGGATGAATGTGTCTGAGTGACCTGTGCATCTCTTCAATTTGCTGCTCAGATGGTCGTTGTTGCTGGAAGGCCGTGGCTGCTCTCCCTTCCTGATTCAGACTGTGTGAAAATGCACTGCCTTTGTGGGAGTCCTGGCTGAAATCAAAACCAGTACAACTTATTACTATTTGTCTGTGTGCCAAGATTGGGGTTGATATGGAACTACAGAGAGACAGTTAGTAGGGTAGCATCAGTATAGGAGAGGCCTTCACCCTCTTCTTTGTGCCCATTCTTGAGATATTTAAAGAACCTGATAATGTCGACCCTCAGTCTTTTCTTAACCAAGCTGAACAGCCCACCTCCTTCAGCCTATCCTAATGTTCTCCATACTTCTTATCATCCTCACTGCCCTTCACTAAATGCATTTCAGTTTCCCTATATCCTTCTTAAAATGAGGTGCCTAAAACAGAACTCAGTTCTCTAGATGAGGCCTGACCAGCGCAGAATAGTAAGACTATTATTTCCCTTGTCTTCAAAACTAATATGATAAAAGAAAATTATATCAGTTGGAAACTGCTATCACTTTCCCTCACAGTTTGAAGAACCTAAGGATAAAAACACCTCCTTCATACTTTCTATTTGTAAAAGTTTCTCTTTCACTAAAATCCCCACAGCTATTAATCTGAAACCTGGCAGTCTAGATCCCACAGAAAGGCTTCTATGCTTGAAAATTTCTCCCACATTATTGGAAATTCCATTTAAAATAATGATAACCTCACAACAACTATTAAGGTCATATAAAACAAAGCCTCCTCCCCTATTTGACTGAAATAGTCTGGCAAAATTTCTTCTGCAGATTTCATAAAATCATGACAAAAGAGAGGGGAAAAGGTAATTACCATTTTCATTGTCAAAAGGAAGAATGACTGTGGATTTTTATCAATCTGGGCCAAATATTGTCATCTTGAGGTACCAAATCTTGAGGTTCTAGTATTACTACCCTTTAATTATAACCTGCATGAGCATAAATATTCTGGCCAGGTATTATGGAGTGAAGAGGGAGAGAGACCAGGATCTCATGATATGAACTGTAAATGTCAATGATAACATAACTGGGAAGGCATTGAACAGATTTGTGAATGATAACTCTAACTTGAATTCCAGATGTGGAAACTTCTGGCTAAATTGTAAGTCAGAGTACATCGATATTTGATTTGTGCTATGTAGTCCTTCAAACTGATGTAACCCCTCCAAACTCTGAACCTTGTTTGCTTCATTTCAGAGAAAGCATAGAAACACATATGATTGAAGAATAAAGGTTATAGTCGTTAAATTAAACTCCTTTCTGCACAGAACTTCTGCATATGTAGAATTATACTTTGCAGTTTTTCCCTTTGAACATGTCAGCTCTCTTAACAAACTATGCAAGATGTACCTAGCTGTTAACCTACTAAGGCCTCAAGGCTGGTCGCTGTGTGTCCACTTGCAAACCTGCCATCAGGATCAGTTACAGACCAGACAATGCCTATTCAATTCAATTTTTGTGCCCCATCCTACCTCCTTTGGCCCTTATTTCTTATTTCATCATTTGGATTGGGATTTTTTTTAATGTTGCTGCCTCAAATTAGATGTCTTTAATCTGTTTTACATTTCAGGGCTTAGTTATTATGATAATTGTATTTGATACTGCTTTAAATGTATTTATGTCTCTACCAAAACGTTTCTACCAAAAGTTTTCTAGCCAAATACTTATGATTCTCACATTTCTCTGATTTCATTTTTGGTTTTCTTGCTCTCTTTCTCTCTCAGTCTCTCTCTCTTCCTCTCTCTTGCACACATGCACACAATTCCAAATGATGTCTTTTTGTTTTCTTCCTTACTTTTGCTTTGATCCAAGCAAGAAAACTTCCCCATTATCAGTCTTCTTAAATTTCTTCCCACATACCCATTACATCTTTTGCTACAATGACCTTTTATCATTAAATCTACATCTTTCTATCTGTTAAGCTACTTAGTGCCTGCAACCTCTGAGTCTGGCCATGTGAGGGTGCAATCATACAGTCCTTCAACTATGGCATTAAACATTCCATCATCATGACTAGAAAAATAGGCAACATTTACATATAAACTCATCATGATTGAGATATCTTAATGAGTTTGCTAATAGTCCATGAGTACATAGACTATACATACTTACATCCATGTATTGATTATTTCACTCCATCATAGCAATGCATATGGCACAAGTTTTCTACTGGTACTTAATCAAGTCCTCTTGTCACAGTATCAGTTCTCAGTTTGACATGCTATTGTTTCTTTGTTTTGCTGAGGGTTTTATTTACCACTACAGAAAGGCTAGCTACTAGAGAAATGTAGCCTACAGTCAAATTGACATTCATCATTCAAGCAGAAAAATAAATTAAGTGCAACATTTAGGATTGTTCCATAAGGTTGTTGAGAGACAACAGAAAGGAAGGCACTTTTCTTTTAATTCTCAGCAACAGAGACTGGGTAAATGAGAAAAATGTACTGCTTGTGTTAATGGGGCCTTCAAATTTAGTATGTACTTAAGCAAAAGTAAGTATTTAGTAGCCTGCATGAAGAACAACATTAAGCTTTCACAAATTTCTATCTCATTTACAAAAGCCACACTACTCTAATAAAATCAAAAACCTAACAGAATAATTTAATAATCTTATATATTAGGGTAATAATGGGTGTTTTTTTTTAAGTACTAAAAGTTGATCTGGGTTTCATCTTCAAAACTTTATATTATAATTTATAGTGAACATTAATTGCCTTAGGTCATAGACAAGTGAACTTGGAATTCAGTTCACGCAGTAAATATACCAACTCTATCAGCAACTCCTCTTTCTATAAATATACCAACTCTATCAGCTCCACCCTGTGAAGATATACACCATTCATGAAATGTAGGATGAAAAAAAAGTGCAATATACAAACAGAATTTTTGATGATTTGGTGTGTTCTCCAGAACTTGAATTAATTGAACTGGGTAGAGTAAATGAGATTTATACCTCAAACACATGCACTTACAAGTTCAGTGGAGGTTCATCCTATATCTCCTATTTGGTAGTAAGCTTTGGACTTACACACTCCACCTTCCTTCTCTGCTGTGGGGAGGAGGCCAGAAGCTTCTGCTTCCATTTTTTATTTTAGTCTTATTCCAGAAAGCACGAACTATGTTTAATCCTAACTATGGCCATTTCTCCACTAGACTGTTATAGCGCTATGATTCCACTTGCAACATCCTATGGAATCCTGGAGTTTGCAGTTTCGGCCCGTCCCAAAACTGCACCCCAGGATTCCATAGGATGTTGCAAGTGGAATCATAGCGCTATAACAGTCTAGTGCGGAAATGGTCTATGCTACACAACAACAAGCCAATTTTGTGGTTCTAGTGATGAGAACAGAATTACCAAGCTGGAAAGGAGACTCTCAGCCTCTCACTGGAGTGCAAATAGCCTAAGCTATGTTGATTATACCTGAGATGTACTAGTGAAACATAGATCTAGACATTAGCCCACCAATAAGCCCCATTCTCAGCACTGTATCTGGAGGAAAATCATACAGTGACACATTGAAGGAACCCACATGATCACAAGCCACTATTCAATTTTCCTGTCACCTGAAATGATCACAGAATCATAAAGTTGGAAGAGACCACAAGAGCCATGCAGGAACACACAATCAAAGCATTCCTGACAGATGGCCATCCAGCTTCTGTTTAAAAACCTCCAAAGAAGGAGACTCTATCACACTTCAATGCAGTGTATTCCACTGCTAAACTGCTTTTACTATCAGTAAGTTCTTCCTAATGTTAAGGTGAATATCTTTTCCTGTAATTGGAATCCATTGCTCCACACCCTAGTTTCTGGAGCAGCAGAAAGCAAGCATACCCCATCTTTTATGTGACATCCTTTCAAATATTTAAACATGACTATCATGTCACCTCTAAACATTCTACAGGCTAAACACACTCAGCTCCCTAAGCTGCTCCTAAGCTGCTCCTCGTAGGGCATGGTTTCTACGTCTTTTCCAGGTTGGTTGCCTTCCTCTAGACATGTTTCAATTTGTCAATATCCTTTCTGAACTGTGGTGCCCAGAACTGAACACAGTATTCTAGGTGAGGTCTGACCAAAGCAGAATAGAGTGGTACTATTACTTCCCTCATCCTAAACACTATATTCCCATTGATGCAGCCTAGAAACACACTGGCTGTGATTTTAGGTGCTTCATCACATTGTTGACTGTAATTCAGTTTGTGGTCTACTAAGACTCCTAGATCTTTTTCATAAGTCAGGTGTCACCCATCCTATTTCATTTTTTCTGCCTAAGTGTAGTACCTGATATTTTTCCTTGTTGAAATTGATTTTGATAGTTTTGGCTCATCTCTCTAATCTGTTAAGGTCATTTTGAATTCTGATCTTGTCCTCCAGGGTATTAGTTAACTCTCCTAATTTGGTAAAAGCCAGCATGGTATCGTGGTTTGGGTGTTCAATTACAACCCTGGAGACCAAGGTTCAATTCCCTGCTCAGCCATAGAAACCCACTGGCTGACCTTGAGTGCATCATATACACTCAGCCCCTAGAAAACCCTATGATAGGTTCACCTTAGGCTCACCATAAATAAGAAACAAGTTGAAAGCACACAACAACAACAACTAATTGGGTGTCATCCACAAATTTGATAAGCATGCACTCTGTTCCATCATCAAAGTAATTTATAAAGATGTTGAATAATACTGGGCCCAGGATGGAACCCTGTGGCACCCAACTAGTCAATTCTTTCCAGGATGAAGAGGAACCATTGGTGAGCACACTTTGGGTTTAGTCAGTCAATCCACCTAAGAATAGCTTTGTCTAACCCACATTTTATGGGCTTGTTTGCAAAGATACCATGGGGAACCTTGTCAAAAGCAATATAGAAATCAAGATATGCTACACCACAACATTCCCTTCATTTACCAAACTTGTAATTCTATCTCACACACACACACACACACACAAAGAGAGAAAGAGAAAGAGAGAGAGAGAGAAAAGATTAGTCTGGCATGACTGTTTTTGAGAATCCCATCTTGACTTTTAGTGACCACAGCATTCCTTGCCAAGTGCTAAAAGACTATCTGTTTAATAATATGCTCTAGAATCTTTCCTGGCATTGATGTTAGTCTGACTGGGCAGTAACATTTTGGGTCTTCTTTTTTCTCTTTTTGAAGAGAAGGACAATGTTTAACCTCCTCCAGTTTGCTGGGACTTTACCTGTTTTATAGGAATTCTCAGACTATTGTGGTCCTGAGATTATTTCTGCAAGTTTTTTTTAACACCCTCGAATGCAGTTCCTCTGACCTTAGAGACCTGAATTTAGAGTAGACAGGTTTTCTTGTACTACCATTTCACCTATTCTGTGCTGCATTTCCCTTACTGCATCATCTGCTTCAGTTTCCCCAGGTTAAGCACTATTTTCCTTTTGGAAGAAGACCAAGATGAAAGAAAGTATTGAATAGTTCTTCCCTTTCTCTGTTCTCTGCTAGCATTTTGCCATCTTCTTCATATAGTGACTCTATCATTTCCTTGGTCTTCCTTTCGTTACAGTCTTAGCCAAAATTGTTTATTGTTTTTAATTTCTTTAGCAAGCCTGAGCTCACTCTGTGCTTTAGCTTTTCTGATTTTTCTCTCCACATGTGCTGGCTATTCATTCCAATTCATCTTTGATGGCTTTTACCCTTTTGCATTTCTTGTACATATTCCTTTTAAATCTTAGGTCAGTTGAACCTTCTCAGTTGAAACTGTGGTTTAGCATGACATGACACTGCAACAAGTGAGACTTAATTCAAAGTAAATATGCATAGGATTGAACTGTTCACCACTGAATCATACTGTTGGACAGGCTTTATTGATGTTAATGAAATTCTCACCCATCTCTAGCCCATCTTTTTAGTTTATGAAAATATGGCTTTTAGCTCAGTTAACCACCAGGTGTATGGGAATAACACTCTGCTTTTTAGACAAACTGGCAAACTGATGCCACAAATGGTTCATACAATTACAATCAGTTAATAGAAATCTACAGTCAAATCACAAACCTCCAACTGTCAGTAAACACTGAAAGGTAACAACAGGCAAAATTCTGTGGATATGAGTCCCATGTTGAGAAGAAGATGGGATAATTAATGGCTGGATAACTAGATAGATAGTTGATAGATAAAATTATAAATAAATTATTCAGGCAAGCCTTTAATTACTAAGTGGATCTTTATGGATGTACCAAACTTTTAGTGTTTTTAAATTAAAATGTATTTATTATAGTGATGGTTTAAACTGTTTTAATGATTATTTTTAATTAATATATAATTTTATATTTACAGTTTGTTTTTTATTAGAATTTAATATGATCTAAGCCACCTTGCATGCCAACCTTGGCAGAAAGGGAGGATAGAAACAATAGGGATAAAATATAAGACCATTGGAAATATAATTTACATCTCAGCTTCTGTAGAAAAAGCCAAATTAAATATTAAACACTTTTAAAAACAAACAAGCAAGCAAAAGAAATGAATCAACACCTTCTCAATATATAAAAAGCCCCCCTCTCTAGTCTACCAGAATGCAATTTTTATTTTTCACGGGTAACCATTTGAGTGGTTGTTTGCAAGATTCAGTTACAGGCTATTGTTTTTAAAGGTTATTGCCTTCAAGTCATTTCTGACTTATGGTGACCCTACAGTGAACCTGCCATTGGGTTTTCCTGGCAAGATTTGTTACGGGGTGGGTAGGGTTGCCTTGGCTTTCCTCTGAGGCTGAAAGAATGTGATTTGCCCAAGATCACCTAGTGGATTTCTGTGGCTGAGCGGGAGTTTGAACCCTGATCTCCAGAGTTATAGTTCAACACTCAGACCACTACACCACACTGACTCTCCAGTTAGTGGCACTGTGCCACAAATCTAACATTAATTGTTGGGACTACCGCTCCCCCAAGATCCCATGCCAGTGGCTGGTGCTGTCTGGGACATTCTGGGAGCTGTTGTCCAAAAAAGAAATGTTCCTAAGCTCTACACAGATCCTATGTCCTGTGACTTGCTTGTGTGTGTGTATCTCAGAGATGGGGTTCTTTTACAGGAACATTTTTGGTTACTTGAAGGTTTGTGGGGGAATCTTACCATTACAGAGGAATAGAAAGGACTGTCATGTCACATATTCCTAATTTCAAGTTATCTGATTTAGCGCTTGAAATCTTCATGGAGTTTCATTTGTTATGTCTGAGAAATAATTGACTAGTACTATGCAATGCTGACCTTTCCACTATTCTGAAAAGACTGTGCAGAAAAAGGCTGTACATCCAACAGCTGTTCTTCAAAAGGCCAGAGGGGGAAAAATGCCAGACACTTAAGAGTAATTCATCTGACCTACATATTTATTTCATTAAATGTCATGAAATATTAGCTCTCTGTTTAGCAACTTTTAATTTACTTACTCCTCATTTCAAAAAGGAAATAGACCACATAATGTAACATCGAATATTTACACTGCAACCTCTTTGTTAATTTTTTTAAAAAATATTTCTGCACATATCATTCACTACAGGATTGAATTCTGGAGGGTGAAGACAGATGGACTGCCATATGGAGTTGGGAAAAGATTGGTTAAAATGGCAGTGATAAACCAACAACATGAAACACTAGAGAATGAAAAAGACATTCTTTCGGAAAGCTTACCCACAGAAATGGGTGTTATACGTGTCTGTCTCAGAGCAGGCAGAAATACATTTTTGGGGCTGAAACTCCCAGAATTCTCCAAACAGCATAAACTATGGCAATGCTGCCTGGAGGATTGGGGGAACTGAAGTTCAAAAATGTAACATCTCCAAGCTCTGTGTGTTTTATGAAGCTGTATTTTAGATTTGTGTCCTAGGACTTTTTTATTTTTTTGATAATTACATTCAGTGATGTTAAACCAGCATTCCTGATTGGCACCTACCAATATGCAGACTCATTTCAGCCATAATGTAAGTGAGTACTAGAATAAGCTGGGGTAAGTCTTCAGTATGCAAGGTAAACACACACACCATCCTCTTCTCTTGGGTGCTCTCACAATTCCCCATGATGTCTAGACCGTGGGAATCATGATTAACTTAAACTACAGTTTATGAGAATGCTAGCTTTAATCCTTGGTTTGCTGTCACTAAACCACAGTTCCCTCAATTTGGATGTCACAGGGGAACTGTGGTTAGTTTCACATTTCATGTGGTCCCTGATCATGGAAGAGAAGAGTGTAGGTCACCAGAACCCAAAAGAAAAGAAAAAAGAAAAGAAGGGAGGGTAGAAGAGCCCAAGTGTGATTTACACTATTGATTTAGAAAAGGCTGGTGTGGTAAATTAAAGAAACAGAATCTGTTACAATGAAGCATGCCTGCAACTGAATAATCAATATATACTCAGTTGTAAGTCGGAACTGATAGTGATAATAGATCCCCTCCATTCAGTTGCTGTAATGACAGACTATTAGCTGCTTGTGGTTTCCAGGTACTTCCAACTTAAAAACTATGATACCACTGCAATTTCTCCTGGAATCTGTCCATATATTTTTTTACTTGGTCTTTGGATTTAAGTTTAAAACCAGTAAAGCGGAATGGAGCTGTAGCTCAGAAATTGGGTGCAAACTTTTCATGCAAACATTTCCAAGTTTAAATGTTGGTTGCTCTGTGTAGGGCTGAAATGAATTCCCATCTGAATCCTTGGAAAGCTGCTGTCAATCAGTGCATATGATAGTGAGTGAGATGAACTGATGATGTAAATTGTTATAAGGTGATTCTGAGTTTGGAAAAGCTGTTGTTGTTGCTATATCCTGCTTTTATCCCAAAATTGGAGCTCAAGGTGGCTTTCAATTTAAAAAAATACATCAAAAACATACAAAAAAGTGAAGATTAAATGAGATTAAATTGTTGGCAACATTAAACTGATTTAAAACTACACATAAAATGATAAAATAACATTAAAAGTGAAAAAAAATGGAAACAGTTCAGTTTAAAAGGTGCTTTAACATAGGAGTAGTATGGATTCTGTAACTTGCCCCAGTTAACACTCTGGCTTCAGCTCTATGTACAAGCTGAAGTTCTAAACACCCTTCAATTCAGCCCCATGTAGAGCATTACAGTAATACAAATGGGATGCAAGTAAGGCATATACCACTGTGGCCAGATCTAACATCTTAAGAAATGGGTACGGATGGCACACAAACATGCAAAATCACTCCTGGTCATGACAGAAACTTGGGGCTCCATGTAGAAAGTTGAGTCCAGGAGTACCTCCAAACCTTTGTCTTCAGGAGGAACATAGCCCCAAAACATTGGCTGAATCCCTATTCCCTGACCTGCCTTTTGACTGACCAGGATCCTCTGTCTTATCTGGATTAAGTTTAGTTAATTTGCCATCATTCAGTCCATTACTGATGACAGACATTGGTTTAGTACCAAGACAGCCTCCTTGGATTGGGATGGAAAGGAGTAGTAGAGTTGGGTGTCATCTGCATATTGATGGCACCACACTCCAAAACTTCAGATGACCTCTCCCGTGTGTGTGTGTGTGTGTGTGTGTGTGTGTGTATGTTCTTGCATATGTTCAATAGTGTCAGGGACAAAACAGAACCTTGAGGGACCCCGCAGGCCAACAGTCAAGGAGTTGGGCAGGAGTCCTCCAGCATCACATTCGAGGTTTCCCATCCATGAAGGAATGTAGCCATTGTCAAACAGTGCCTCCAAGTTCCAATCCAGTAAGGTAGCCAAGATGGACAGCATGGTCAATGATATCAAAAGCTGCTCAGAGGTGCAGCAGAACAAACAGGGACATACTCTTCCTGTCTAGTTTCCAGCTCAGGCTGTCCACCAAGGTGATAAAAGCTGTCTCTGTCCCACAACCAGACTTGAAACCAGAATGACATGGATCAATTCAAGAATCTCTGTGGGAGGCCACCACACATTCTATTATTTTGCCCCCAAAATTGGAATATTGGATACTGGTTGATAGTGGTCAATTACAGAGGGAACTGGGGAAGGCTTTGTCAACTAAGGCCTTACAACTGCCTCCTTTAGGCATGTTGGAAGTGTGCCTTGTTGTAAGGAGGAATTGGCTATTCCCACTTGGACAGTACCTCCTGGCCTTTTCAATAAGCCAGGAAGGGCAAGGGTCCAGTACATATAGGGCAGCTCTCACCTCTCCTGCTATCCTGTCTGCATACTCAGGCTGTACAAATTGAAAACTATCCATGAATATCAGGTCAAATGAGAGCCAAAGTTATAACTACTGGAGCTTTATCAACTGCAACATCCAAGGTGGAGTCAATCTGAGCAAATTTATCTGCAAAGTGTCATGCGAATTCTTCACAGAGGACTGTTAAATAGTCTCCATTTTCTGCTTGAGGATGAGTGTATAAAAAGCTTCGGAACAACCAAAACAGATCTGCTGGACAGCTCCTTGCAGATGCAATGGTGCCACAAAGTAGGCCTTCGAATAGGCTGTAGTCTGTATTGGATCAGACTCTCTTAAATCTTCTGCCAATATCCTCTAGTTTCCATTTTACTCATTTCATTGCCACCAGTTTCTGGAAAACTGGGAAGTTCGTTTGGCTTCCCTCTGTAAGAGGTGATGCTCAGGAGTAATTGTGTCAACCATCCTGGCCATTTCCCCATTCCAGAGGCCATCCAGAGCTTCAACAAAATGAGCTACTGAGATAACAGGAAAGTGCCCAAGAGCTTTGGATCCATCAGCTTCTTGGGTGGACCATCTTAATTGCCCCCCTATCCTGGCAGATTTACCTTTTTGAACAACAATTTGCAGAATTCACCAGACAGAATGACTAGGGTCCTTGATGCCTCGAGTATTCTACAGATTGTTTTTCAAAAATCTCACAACAACCCTGAAGTCTAACACTTTTGCAAGACTTGTGTCATTACATATAAAGATCATTGATTTTCTCCCAACCTCATTTTTTAAAATCCCTTTTAAGAACTTCCAAGAAAATAGCTGAATATGCTCATCTTTGCCATGTTTATGTACAAGATGGAAGGCATCAGTAGAATAAAACATCCCTAGATATCTCTTGTCTCATAAAAATGTCAAGTCTCATAAAAATGTCAAGTAATAATATCAAATATACTTTTGGCTGAAGGCCACTGATCTTAAAAAAAAAAAATCAGTAGTGCATTCAAAAAAGTGGGTTTATATCTATGAAAACACATGCTAAAATAAAAGTTAGTTAGTCTTAAAAATGCTGCCATATTTTTTCTTCCCACTTTCCCTTCCTCCTTTTTATGCTGCTATTGTATATCCTTCTGAATAGGAAAAAAACAAAACAAAACTCAAGAGTATATCAGAAAGGCAAACTAAAAAGACACACTAAATTTTCCCCAGGTCGTCGTCATCATCATCATCATCATCATCATCATCATCATCATCATCTGCTGCTGCTTTTCCTTCTCTTCTCTTCTTTCCTTTCCTTTTTATTTTTTTTATTTTTTTTAGCAGTAGAGAAACGTCTTAAACTACAAGCACAATCATTTTCAGTCTAACAGCATAATGTGATTGCCCAAGAACTGCTCAGCCAAACCATTCCCTTTGATCTGGAAGGTATGAATTAAGAATGAAAAAACAAGAAATTATTTCAAAGTGTATACAAGAATATAAATTTAGGTTGGGTGGTACTGACTCTGATCTAGGCAGAGACTAGAACATTTTTTTAACTATAGTTTCTAGATTACCTGCCCCACATGGCCAGTGGAATGAATCGCAAGATTTTTCAAGGTCTTGATTCAGGTGCACATTTTCAGCATGAGAAACTGGCAAGGGCTACTTACATTGCTATGAGGATCAATGACTCCATGTCATTATTCACATCATTTAGCCCTAATTTGAACCAGGTAGTATTAAGGTCAAACATCCAAATGCATACCATAAACTGAGTTTACTTCTTCTTGTTTTATTATATTTTAAATTATTTTAAAAACTTGCATACCACTTAGGCATTTTGGAATATTAAACATGTGCAATAAATGTTTAATAAATAAATATCTTGTAGTAGGGATTTAACAGTGAATGACACAGTAAGGTTACTGTAGATTATGCCATTGCTTCAGCCCAACCTGAAATGTAGGGTTAAAAATAATACAATAACAATACATGGTTGTTGCAAACCTTCTCTGTGAGCTTCAACAAATAGTCTAATGAATTTGGCCACTTCATAGCAGTGGTTCTTCCAAGATCTCAGAACTTAACCTGTGATATTCAGTATAAACTACTATGCTTCAGGGCTGATAAAAAGGTACTATTTGCAAGTCGCAGCCTCGTATAATTTGCAGTATGGGAATAATGAACTACCTTTGCTTTGGGATTTGCATTAGCAGGGTTATAACTGTTTCACATAAAAGAGCACTTATATTTAGGCCATTTCCGCACTAGACTGTTATAGCGCTATGATTTCACTTTCAATAGGATTTTGAAAGCGGAATCCTAGCGCTATAACAGGCTATTGCAGAAATGGTCTAAGAGGTGGATGTGTGTGGTGTGGAGGATACTCTACTGAAAAACCTCTGGGCTGAAAATGCTGCTGTTCAATACTAGTTTGGGGAAGGGGGAAATAACATTTATCCAGGATTTAATTATGGGTGTATCAACCTGGTCTGCATCACAGACACCTGAATGGATGGATAGCCAGGTCAGAAGAGTGATTCTATAGGCAGATTGCCCACCCCACTTGTCAACAGTCTCCCTTCTTGAGCTAGCCAGGGTGTTGTTGTTGTTGTTGTTGTCATTTTTGCTGCTGCTGTTACATTAATTTACATCCTGCCTGTTCCCCCATTAATGGTGCTCAAGGAGGCTTGCAAGATATTAAAAACAATACAGATTAAAAAACTACACAATAACTTCCATAAAAGTAGAGACATACCTCAGTTCATGAAGTAAATATACTCCTGGACATTACTTCTTTAATAGAAACCTTGGTACCAGAGGCAGAAATAACATGGAATGAATAGGGATAGGTTTCTACAGAATCACCATCACCAAAAAGAAAAGAAGGGCTTCAACACATTTCAGCAGACTTTTTATCCAGAATTAAAGACATGCACATGTACAACAACCAGATCACCGAAAGACTGTATGAATAGATGAAAACATTTGGAATTTCACCTGCCTCCACTTTTCCAATAATTTCTGTATTGGTGGCCAAACTTATAGATCTATCCTTTAAAAAAAAAGACATGTTACAGCCACCTGGTGAGGCTCAGAAGCTCTGCCCTTTTCTCTTAATTTTGTTATTCACACAATCTCAATAAGGGATTCTAAAGGCAGCTGCTGTTTACCTTGCCTATTGTAAGGAGTCACACATGGCTATGGCTGAATCAGCTAAAGTAAAATCCTGTTCTTCCCTCACTCAAGCTTTATTGCATTGTTTACTACAGAAATGCTTCTGCAACCTAACACCAAAAGTTTGTGTTTCTCCAGCCCTCCTTCACCATCCTCATAGTGCTAATGCTGAAAAAAAAATCCTTCTAACTAGACAGAGGACAAGGAGGAAAGGGGGGCTGGATCAGGCATAAAAACATTATATAAAAAGGAACTTCTTTGAGGCTTTGTTAACTGAGATATGCCTGTATGAATATAAAAGTTATTTAAAAGCTAAAAATGTTAAAATTAATTAAAAGACCATATACAAGCCATTAAAAAGTGCAACACACCATTAAAAGCCCATCCCAGTCAGTTTCTAAAAGCCCGACAGCAGAAGAATGTTTTGACTTGCTAGTGGAAGAAGAGCAGAAAGGGGGACATCTTAGCCTGCCTAGGGAGGCAGTTTCAATGTTTAGGGCACCACCAATAAGTTCCTCTCTCTTGTTCATACAAAATGAGCTTGAACAGGTGGTGGGGCAGAGAGAAGAGTCTCTCTGGAAGATCTTAGAGCTCTAACAGGCTCATAGAGATACAGCCCTTCAAATAGCCTAGATCCAAGTCATATATGATTTCAGGGTTGATGTTGAAGTTCTCTTACCTTGTGGTATTGGGGGACTTCAAAACCATGTTGAGATTGCCCTCTTGGGAGGGGATCAGGACTTCATGTCTATTGTGACAATCATGGGTCTGTCCCCAGTAGGATCTGGATTCACTCATGTTTCTGGGTACACTCTGGACCTTGTTTTCTGTGCTAAATGGGATGATGGTGATCTTGGTGTGAAGGAACTATCTGTAGATCTTTAGCACTACCTGGTCTGGTTTGGACTTGCAGTCAGAACCTCTGCAGGATTGGGAGACCCATTGGGATGGTCCTATCCAAGAGCCATGTCAGTCCCCACTGAATTGTTTTTCCCATCCCCAGGTTTCTTAAGATTTTCCATATTTCTACAGACCTTAGAGTTCACTTGAGTTTGCCCCCTGGGCATGGGTGATGCTGATTTAACTATATTAGTGACAGCACCTAGAGAACTGAACTGGAATTAGAATATATGATGCTGACCAGAGGGAATGATTTGTTTCTTGATTAGATATTTATAATGCTTCCTCAGTCTAGATGATGCTCTGTGCATCAAAGAAAACTGTAGTGAAGCATTTTTCATGTTCTTTGTTAGGTCATCTGGAACACAAGAAAGACTATTGCTCTCTTTTCCTTGTTCAGGAGAATAGGCAGTGCAGAAATCAGTTACATTAATGAAGAGGTTAATTGCAGCAAAATGCCTTGTACCAGATGCACTTGTGGTGACACTCATGCATGGCTTCAGTAAGAGGTTTCCTCATAGACCAGCAAGCGTCTAAGCCACAGATATCAGTTCAATGTGCACTACTCTTTTGATCATTGTCCAATAGTCTTTAGTCACACATCTTATTGATGTTTGATAACATCTCTCAAAATTTATAAGAAATTGAGGCTGTTTCCCTAAAAATAGCATCTGCTGCCTTGCTATCGCCCACATTAGCTTGCAGGATTAAATAGGGGATAATTCCATGGAGATCTCTCTTCATTTGCATTTTGTATTACTTCTTTCAAAGGAAACTTAGGATGGTATGCAAAAAGCCTCTTAGAGCAGAGAAGATGGAGTTAGAATATTGTGTGCGCTCTTCTTGCAGAAGACACAGGCCCTTTTCACACGTTACCCTTTTGTGCGTTGGGGGAGGGTGTCTCGCGCGAGAAGCCTCATCCGAAATGCTACTGCTTCCCCACTCCTTCGTACCGCAGGTCGCTTCCTGTTAGCGCGACCGTCGCCCTAGCGCCCTGCCCCGCCCCTTCGTTCCGCAGCGCAGTCTGGGAGTTGTAGGCTGCGCTGGGGGAAGGAAGCGCAACCGGGCCGCCTTGCCGACACACCGCACAGAGGTAAGTGCGCGAGGGCGCCGTGAGCATTGCATGAGCGGGGAGCATTTTCGGCTTAAAGCCGAAAGTCAAAAAATGCGTGTGCGCCCCGCTTTAGCCTCGTGAGCATCATGCGAGGGGGAGTGCGTCATACGGAGCGACACTCCCACTCATGCGATGCTCAAGGGGCGATTGTGCAAGAAAAAAAGGATTCAAAAAGGGCCATAGAAGCAGCAGGCAGATGAAACAAATGATATCACTTCAAAATAGTAATATTAACTTGTTTAAATCTGAATGGAATCAGGATGGATCCAGGATCCATTCTCATATCCTCTGTACATAAGCTATCCAAGATGTGAAATTATTTGAGGCATAAGTTTCAGCCACTGTCCTGTCAATTTAAAGTTCAGATTAAAACTCAGAGCAGATTAACACTCACTCACCCACCCATCCACCCTGACAGAGAAGCCACCCTTGCTCAACATATGAATACCCAGATTAGAGCTTTACTCAAGAGTTGTTGACTGATACCCCTTGATTAAAGTGACACCTCTCAGGGGTGGCTGAAGTCATGCATGTCTTGATGAAGAAAATCAGGGTTCACCAGTTCCAGCTATCTCTTTGAACATCTAACTTAATTTACAACATTCTTCATTTGAGAATGGCAGGTGCATGCATTGTTATTTCATATATTCAAGGTATGAGTTCTGATCAAAACCAGTTTCATAATTAAGTCATGCCTATCTTTTTTTAATAATATCCTTCTTATTTTTGTATTTCCCCATCCACTCAAGTGAACTGGGTTCAAGTCACACATTACCTATACTCAGGTATGCAAATAACATATATAGGCAATGGCTTTAGTCATGTCACACTGGAAACCTGTGGGGTCGCTCCATGCAGCAGGTGCAATGAGGTGACTAAGAGTCTTATCTCACAAAGGTGTCATACCACCAGAGCAACATGTTATTACCAATTCAGGATCAGTGCTATTTCATGATGTCATTGCTAGCCAGCAGCTATCACATTGCCTTTTTCCAATGCTGAAAATAATCCGTTAATGACCCCTTTCCTTGCAACAGTTCCATTTAGCTGTTTGAGTGTGCTTTCTTGATAGCTCTTGACAGTACTTTCTTCTGTAGTCGATACATTAGTGGGCATGATGTGGTGCTCCCAGATTATCCCTCCCTTAGCTACTCCCATGGTGATCTCTGTCCAACAACCTATGAACCAGTTCCTGTGCTCCAGGGGTGAACATGGAAGGAGAAGTGGAAAGTGGATCACATGATGTAGTAAGTTCAAAATCTATTGCCTCTCCATGTTTATTTTGAATGTCTCCTTTGAGTTAATTTTTAATTTTTTTTAAATACATTTTTTAGCATTATAACACAAAAATGCAACAGTGTACTGGCGTGTCATGACGTTACAATATGGCTTAAAAAATACCACCCCCTGACCAATCAGGATCTGTGGGGCAGGGAAAAATGGGGAAAGAGACTGGTCAATTATGCTATAGCATGGAAGGAACACTGGTGGAATAACACTACTGGTCTGCTTAAGTTGAAAGAGTGCAATAGTGAGTGTTCATAAATTGATACTACCATTGAAAAGGCAATGTGGTACTGAGGTATGGTGTGGTAAGGCCCTAAATCAGGCAGTGGAATGCTAGAAGTGCAAATATAATACAATATCTGCCCATTTCTCCAAGGTATAGTATCTCAAGAAGCTTGCTTATAATCAGATTGCTCCCTCCTTCCTTCTCTCCCCCCTCTCTCTGTAGTAAAACACTGTGTGACCTCCCTTCCCACCAATCTGAAGTTCACTAGTTTATCAAATGAACATTTAACAAGACCCACTAGCAACTAGGAAGGGAGCTAATTCTCAGGGTACTCTGATATCTCTTGGCAAAATTAAGATAACGTTAAATTCAGAATTATTCTGATAAAGATTTTTATTTTAACTATAGCATCATTGTTTTTAGTTTTCCTTATTCATCTGCATGTTGACTGTGCTTTACAAAGAGAGGAGACTTGAAAGTCAAGCACCATAATGTCATGTACTGCTTTATGTTTTTGTAATGCATCAGGGGTGCAATATGCATGGAGTATCTATAGCACTTACCCCCAAACCCCTTGGAGAAAGACATATATGTTTGAGTCATTCAGATTACAAAAGGTTCAGCTTTGGATAAGCCCAGCTATCACAACCCTGCTTATCTTCTCTAGATACCATCAATTTTCTGTGTAGATTTTCTTTTTGGGAACTTGAAATTCTCTCTGAAATAGAAGGATTCCACTTAAGCTGAAGTCTCAAGCACACTTGGTGTGCTGCTGTTAAGACCTGCTTAAATTTTTTTGATTTACTTTTAAATGCCATGTCTAGAATTGGAGTGGCTTGACTTCCATTCTCTAGTTGTTCCACTTATTCCTTGCATGCCTGCAATTTGGCACCTCTCCTTGTGCCTGTTCAAGCATGGGGATCTGTTTATTAGATGCTCTCTGTGTCCAACCTTCAGGAGCAATATATTACAGAGAGGATCTTAGGATCTTCTGTACTATTATCCTAGTTGTGGGGCGATCTCCTTTAGAGGTCCAACTGGTCATATTTTAGCACCAAGTCAAAACATGGGTTTGGCAGCCCTGTGACCTGTCAAATTTGTCTTGTTTTACTATTTTTTCACAGTTTTTTTTTTAAAAAGAGTAACATTACTTTTGTTGTTCATACTGTGTCCTGAGGTCTCTGGCTTTGTTATTGTTGCTGCTGTTCCTGAACCCCAGTCACTCAGTGCCCTGCTCGAGTCTTGCAAATCATGTAGATTTCTTGACTGAATTAATCCAGTTGTAGTCCAGTCTCCCTATTTTTCTACTGTTTTCTGCTTTATCAAACATTATCATCTTTCCCAGGGAGTTGCATTGTTTTATGGTATGTTCAGAGTACAACAACTTCAGTTTAGTCTTCTTCACTTCTAGTAAGAATTCAAGCTTGATTTAATGTAGGATCCATTTTTTTGTAGTTTTGGGCAGGCCATGGTATCTGGGGAAATCTTCCCCAACATCTTCCCCAGGATTATCGATCTGTCTGTCTGTCTATCTGTCTCTATTTCTAAATAAAAAGATTAAATAAATAAATATTTTATAAGAATAAACCCTGGTTCATCTAATGGGAGAAGGGTCTGTCCATATATTTGAATGATATTTTGTTCCTGCTAATAAAAAAAAAATGAAAGGAAAGCAGAACTAAAATTCTGGGATTGAAGTTTTTAACGTCACTGTTTTAATTGCCATTTGGGGCATTGTGTTAAGTCATGTCATTTATTTATTATATTTAATTGGTTGTTTTGCTTTAAATTACTTTGTAAATTTGTCCTGGGATTAATACCATGTAGGATGGTACAAAATGCTTCAGGCAGAGCAGTCCTATGAACCCATGAGATCCACTTCTTCCAGAGGCATTTCAGTCCCATGCTGACAAGCTAGAAGGGATGAGGCACAGCATTTTTCTCCCTTGTTTTCCTGCATTAATGTATTACACTTGAATATATTCAGATGTTTCCAGTGTGCCCAATGAGAAAGGATGTGTGATCAATATATTGGTCATACCTATATTGTAATCAACATGAAGCAAACTATATATACCAGGTCTAAGGCATACATTTCTTCCTGTGGCAGGTGAGTGTGCCTCAGAACTAAGAGGTTCTGATCACATGAGGCCAAATATCTCTCCCACCAGCTGTGCCTCTATGAAATTTGGAGCTCTGATGTTTCAAAAGGCCTTAGAGGTTCTACAGGGGCTGGGATTGGGTATTTGAGGTCAGCTCCCTGATGGTAGATACAATGGTGGAGAAACAATGGCTGACATCCTTTTAGTGACATACACAAGCCTAAGTTCACCTTATGTAAGTATACGTCTTTTTTGGTCAGAACAGAACTTCCATTCTGAATAACCATCTCATTGTTGCACTGTGAAACTTCCCCATCCATTCTTTTGTTGGTGGAGAGTGATGGGGATCAGGGAGAGGTTTGGCTATGTTCCCCATAGGTAGATGCAGATCATTGACATCATCTAATGAGACCTCCAGAGGACCACACTGGATCTCAGAGGAAGATCTTCTCAGTCTGCATGTGGCTATGAGGCGGGGAAGAGAAGACTATTGCAGCACAACATTAAGCCATAGGGGTGCCATAATAGAGTTCCACATGGCCAACGTGTCCTCTAGCCAGAGCTTAGGAAAGTTATTTTTGGGACCATGCTGGGGGATTCTGGAAGTTAAGGTCCTGCTTGTTCAAGACCTGTCTGCTACTAGGATTTCAGCTTACTATAAATACCTATTTGTTAAACTCTGGTTTCAAATGGTAAGTAGAAACCTCCTGTCATGCACAAAGGAGAAAAGCAAGAAGGAGGAATGCAATATTCAATCCAAGGCTCACAATGACAAGTTCTTGTCCCAACAAACTATGATTTGTTATAACATATGAACCAGGTTGTTATATAGTATGTTATGTGTTAATTTTAATTTAGCTGAAAAATGCATCACCAAGGAATGATCTTTTGCCAGGTTTTCTGCCTTGCAATGAGAAGTATAATTTATTTTTTGTTCACTCAAATATAGCTTGTTCTTAGCATTTCACCAAGGTGTGCTTGCTGCCTCTTAAATTGTGCCTCAGAGAGATTCATATCCTAGCAACCACAGCCACATTAGAAATAACTGTAATAAAATAGCATTTTAAAAAATACATGGCTCCTTACAAAGATGGATTGGCTTTATAATTGACCTAAGTTACCATAGCTCAGTCGGGCAGGAAAGAGGCCCTCTTTTTCTACTGGCACATGACATGCCCTTGCAGCCACATTTCTGTTAACCCTTCTCTTGCTGAAAAGTCCATATGAGAAGTTTTGGTAAGGAATTAGATCACTTCCTGGATGCCATGCAGGGCAGGCAGTTTGAATAGGCCCAATTGAAGCTATGTTATACAGAGTCAAATCCTGAGAGAATACTATTTAACTTGGTATGGTGGAAAAGATTCTCTTGTCCCTGGCAGAGACCTCTTTCAGTCCTGTAACAGGAGAACATTTCTAGGAAGAGATTCCACTGGGGATTAAACTGGATATAAGGAATCTTTGGTGTCCCAGGTGTTTTTGTTGTGGAAACCTGAGATCATACTGAATATTACAAGCAGAGTAATCCAATCGGCAAAGTAGAAGCTGAAGAATACCTCCACACAGAGATACGGAGAGTCTAGCAGAGACACACTGCAACAACACTTTGCTGCTGGGACTATCAGGATTATACTAACGGGTGTTTCTGGGAGTTTCATACAGTCCTTGAGCTGTACCTTACCTGTTGCTGGTCCAAAGCAAGAGAGAAGGGGAAGAGAAAATAGCTGTAGGTTAGAATTATGCAAGAAGAGAGTGGGTGTGATAAAGCAAACAAGCAGGAAGTCTGCAGACATGGCAACTAGAAGTTAGTGAGTTCAGGCACTCTAGCAGTCTGGGGCTCCTACTGCCAACAGTCTGAGCCAGAATAGCCAATGGCAGACCACTGGCACATTTGGCATATACAGAGCACATATTCTGCCGCTTAGCGTAGGAGATACACTGTTCTCCAGGGTATTGCTGCTCATACACTAGTTGGGAGATCTTGCCAGCCAGAGTTCAGAGTTCAATTCCTTCCTTGGCCATGGAAACCCCCTGGGTGACCTTTGGTGCATCCCTTGCTTTAGGGAACTTCTGTCCCCACTTAAAACATTGGAAAGTTTTCTCCCCAGTGTGAGGTGACCTTCCAGTTATGCCTCCATTTGCCAGGAGGATCTGATGTGGCCTAGATCAGAGAGAATGGGGTGGGAAATGACACTCCCCAACAGTTTTATTCTCATGGAAAATTAAGATTTCCTAATGACTGCATTTTAGTCACCTCACATTAAAAGTACCATCTATTTAGGAGCATCTCAGATTCTAGAAAAAAAAATAGTATTGCATTCAACAGAGACTGCTAGTTCAAAGAAATTTCTTTGGGAACAAAGAGATAATCATGACGGCATACACTTGGTGAATTATGGTGGCGTTAGTCAGACATGACATTAAAACTCACTTTCTTTGGTCATTGTGGAGGTTGGAAGTCTGTTCAGATTGTGCAATGACCAAAATGCCCCCAACTCATCCAATGCATTCCCTCCAGCATGGCCCTTTCCATTGTTGTTGGAGAGTGGACAGATGAGCAGGAAAGCATCTAGTTATTTTCCTGTAGCTGTATATTCTGCAAGGATGTCATCTGTGACTCCTAGAAGCCTCTGCAGATCCCTGAAGCAGCATATCCTGCTGCAGGAAAATACCTGGATGTGTCTTCTCTTATCCTCCCACTGTCCAAGACAGAGCTAAAGAAATGTAACAACTTGATTGTTGTATATCTACTAATGCAGGATCGCAGCCTATGTTAGATTTTTGAACCTACTTGGCTGGAAGTTCCTGTGTCCTTCACAGTGTTATAAAAAAGATTTAACACACCTTATACAATGCCTCCTTTCTCAGCCCTGAATGTTTCTGAACCTGATGAATTTCTAGCACTTTGAACAATTTTGGCTTTTGGATAGCTCAGAAGCTGAGCTGGCAAATAAGCCAAGATATTCATTTCTTAGGCTATTTAATCATCTGCATTGTCAATGACTACTTATCAGCCTCTTTTCTTAAATGTTCTAAAATAAGTCTGGAAATGGACAGAAGCCCAGTGCCTTTGCTGTGCATTGTTGAACTGCCAGATGCAATAACTTATTAATTTCTCATTATTAACAAAAATAGAACCCTTTTAAAATGAATCGTATTCCCAGCCAGATAATTAATTATAGGCAGATTCATTTAATCTTGTTTCCAAAAGAGCCATCTCCTAAATCTCTGAGGAGCAGGTTGCCAGGCTGCAAAATCTAAGTTAGCAACTGTGGTCTATTTATTTGTTTGCCTGTGGAGGGTAATACCTTTCATGTCAATGGGATGATGAACCCACCCTGGGTTTTAGTCTGAACTTTATAGGAGCTATGCATGGTGCTGAACTTATTTTGAGGATGTGGTTCAGTGCCCTGGACAGTTCTTCTAAAGTTTAGCCTAAAATTGATACTGGATTCATTACTCCTTGACATGAAAGTGTTCATTCTCTCCTGTTTATTGCCCTTTTATTCTTTCAAAAACTTAGAGCTGCTCACAATTGAGCTCCTAGGAATTCTGCCATCCAGAAGATATCCTTTCTAAAGAGGGATGTGATGTTCAGGAATTCTGGTTTGTTTAAGCCTGCAGTTCTATACAAATTTACATGGAATCAAGCCACACTGAAATTGCAGAGGCTTCCTTCTGAGTAAATATAGGGCCCTTCTACCCTATACAATTAGATTGCTATGATTCCACCTTAAATGCCATGATTCCATTCTATAGAATCCCAAAATTTCCAGTTTAGTAAAATGTATTTAGTAATCTAGAGCCGCTGTGGTGCAGTGATTTGAGCACTGGAATGCGACCGTGAGGACCAGGGTTTGATTCTCTGCTCAGCCATGGAAACCAACTGGGTGACCTTTGCTGCATCACACACTCTCAGCTCCAGAAAACCCTATGATAGTTCATCTTGAGGTCTCCATAAGTCAGAAACTATTTGAAGGCACACAACAACATTTAGTATTCTCAGCCAGAGAGTTCAAAGTGCCTCACCAAACTACAAACTCAAGGATTCCACAGGATACAGCTGTGGGAGTTAAAGACTATAACTGGGTAGTGTGAAAGGGCCCATGTATAGAAGCCAGCATGGTTTAGTGGTCTGAGTGTTAGTCTAGGACTCTGGGAGACCAGGATTCAAATCTTTGCTCAGCTATGGAAACCTACTGGTTAGGGCACATTATCTCAGCCTCAGAGAAATGCAGTGGCAAAACCCTCTGAACAAATCTTTTCAAGAGAACTCTGTGAAAGGGTATCCTTTTGTAAGGCACACAGCAACAGCAGCAACAACAACTGTGTACACATATATAGGATTGTGCTGTTGTTATTATATCCTAAAAACACAAGTCAGTTTCTAGAGCTTCAAAATAAAATGTATAATTAAAATGTGGAACCAAACATTAAAAACACACTTCAGAAAAGGCAACATGGAAAAATAAGCAGAATTAAAGAATTCAAATTTAAAATTGAAAAAAAATTGCTTAAAATCCATAGACATCTTGTGGACAAAGTGAGAGGTGTCCTCTACTGTTTGAGCTGGAACAAACACCCTTCTAGTTCAGTACAGAAACCACCACTACCTGCAACTGAGACAGTTAGCTCCAAGTAAGGACAAGCTTTCAAAATTGAGAGATCCTTTCCTGAGAAGGATCCAGGAGAGGACTGAATCTGATTTACACATCCAGGCCTTGAATGGAAGATGCAGAAATGATTATTTATATGAACTGCTCCCACTCAGTGTGCCTAATTCTATCATTAGTCAAAGTGAGGCAACAACTTCAGATGGCAAATGATAGAGGACAGAGCCAGGCATGTTGCAAGACTTGTCCACACTCCTAAGCTTGCCATCTATTCTCAGGTGCAATGAAGGACAATCTCTGTTAGGTTAGAAGTAGATTCATGGTGTGTTAGCCCCTTTTCTGGGAAGGATGAAGACTGATTCAGTTAAGGCTCAGTCTCCTTTAGCAGAGTTCACAAGTAGATAGCACTAAATTTCTTTGGTGTCTCTGAGACTGGTTTTAACAAAATAAGGCAAACAGAAAGTATGCATGTTTCATGGCTAAAAACTTTACTAATTACATTTAAAGTTGATCCACATGCTCTACATCCATGGATTCAACCAACCATGGCTTCAAAAAAAATCCAGAAATCAAACCTTGATTGTGCCATGTGCTGAGCATTATGGTAACATGTAGGCATACACTGCTGTAGGCTCCCACCATTTCATAGATCCTCAGGGTCTCTCCAGCACTCATTTGAGTTGTTTGCAATCTTGTATATGGGACACCATTTTACTAAGCCATTTATATAATGGGACTTTAACATTAATTGATTTTAGTATCCACAGGAGGTCCTGGAACCAAACTCCAGTGGATACCAACGGCACACTGTACAAACATATATGCATGCAGTGCCTAAACGCTAAGTCCTGGCTAACTACAGGAAAATTTCAAGAAGAGAAGCATCTCAGCAAACCCTACACTTACCATCTTGAGGAAGGGAGGAGGGTTTTACATAAACACACCTGGCATGTTCTCTGGTCACCCCACAATGGGTGACTGAGCAAATGTGAAAAGTTCTAGAGACAGCTTGGATAGGGTAGAGGCATGAAGGAAACCCTTACTGTCTAAAGCCCCATTGTTCTAATGGCAAATGGGTAAAAGGGGCTAAAGAGAATGCTTGGTTGGGATAGTATCTCTTTGCCTTTGACTGCCAATCAGATCAGTGGTGTCATTCAAAATAATTCACAACCAGTTCCCATCACCAGTTTTCCCCATAACTCTGGAGGAGCCAGTCCTTCCCTCTCTCTGACATTCCTGCCTCTCAGTCCTCCCCATCTGTTCCATTCTCCTTCTTCTCTTCTCCTTTGCTACTCCTGGTCCTCTTTTAAGCTCCCCAGCTTCCACATCTTTTAATAATGTGAACAACTAGTTCTGATGAACCAGTGTGAACTTGCTGAATGACACCACTGAATCCAACAAAGGCAAAACTCTTTCATTTGGATTACAATTAGCAAGTTTTGCTTGTACAGCACCTAAAAGTTTTTTCCAGATGTAACAGTATAGAGACTTCTTGAGAAATTCAATACCCTCTGCATAAGAAAGGGGTGGTTAGCTTTGCACAGGATCGGGACTACTTTTCTATTGGTAATGGAGTTAATATTTTGTTGCATGTCTTTTATGCCCTTTGTCCCTAGTCCTCTCCTAGCCACGAGGGGAATTGGCCTCTGCTTGATCTGAGATCCCTCCAGACCATCTTAACTGACAATTGAATTAAGATCTGAAAGAAAATGTAAGTCTGTGACTCCACCATTTTTGTTTTTCTTCTCCTGTATGATTTTTAATACCTTTGCCTGATGAAGAAGCCAGTGAAGCTTTGAAAGCTTGCATGATCTGTTTTGTGCCTTTTAGCTGGCCTAATAAAAGTATCACTGTTTTATGGATTTTGGATTTTGCCGGGCCAGATGGGCTGATTCAATATAAAACTATTGCCTACAATCCTGTGTTGACTGTATTGAATTTAATTTTGTTGGGCTCAGATGGCAGTCTGCACTATCCCCAAGTAACCTTTCCAAGAAAACTTTGTATACTTCAGATGCTGGTGGGGGAAGGAGGAATGCCATTATCCTTACATACTTACGGAAACCAGCCACCTTTAAGTTCACCCTCCCTAGAGGACTTTATCTACACAGAAAAGCATGTATTATTTTCCTTAGCAGTCCAACATAATCACTCCTAGCAGCAGTTGCCCTATTGGAAACCACTGGACTCCAAAAACAGGTGAGACTAGTTCAAAAAAGGAGGGGTGGCAGCCACAGATTTAATGTTCCTCATTTACACAATCAAAATATGTAGTACAATCACAATTCTGGTCTTCGTATAGCAGACTGTCAAATATGCTCATGTCCTGTATAAGTTTCTTTCATAAACTTTCTGAGGGGGGAGATAGCCTGATGTACAACCTAATTGAGAATTGCCAACTGCATTCCTTACAGTGAGAAATGCATAGATTCTTCCTAGTTAATGCTTGCTACCAGTCTAATAGAACAAAATGATTCACTCAGAGGAATAAGTAAAATGACACCATCAGGAGGGAAATGTTTATCCTACTGAGACTTTAGTTTTCTGCTGAGACACTTTTAAGTTTAAGGATAAGGGAGAAACCCATCAGTCTGATTTTATCTGTCAGCTTCTGTAATTTGTAACTCCTGTACCAATAAGTGACCTGAAATGCACCTACACCACAAACTTACACTTTTTTATACTCCTGTGATTAATTCTACAGTTAAATGAAGCAGACATTTGCGCACACAAAAGAGAGTATATTATTAGAAATTACATACCAAATACATTGTGTAAAGGGAAATTGCTTCCAGAAATGTACACACGTAGAAAAAGGCATACAGGAATGTGTAAACCAAAAAAATGCATATGAAAAGGTTATTTATTTTTATGCAGAGGTTTTTTTGAAAAGAAAAATCATAAGAAATCAGACCAAAATGAACTCGAGGCAGGGAAACTTAGAATCAGAGCAGAATCAAAACTGACAGATCTGCTCATCCCTAGATAAAAGGTTCAAAACACATTGAACATTGAGACTGCAAACTTGGAAAGATGGTCTTCTTTCATATCAGCCTGCATTGAATTTGAATCTCAATGAAGGCCTTGTTGTGTGTTCTACTGCTTTAAGAAGTTAGGCCCATGAATCCATGAGTTCTGGAAAGGCCTCCAGGTTCAAGCTGTGAGATTCTGGCTGAGGGTACACAGAGTGGAAGAGAAGAAGCAACAGATTTGCTCCATGATATCCCACTTGTGCTAAAATTTCAGATACCATTCCAAACAGGATAAGTCAGTAAGCAATGAATGAATAGAGTTTTCTAGTGATCTTTAGTGTTGGGTGGCATTGCTCTGCCTAGATATTTAAAGACATCCACAAACACCCATAAAACTGCATTGCTAACTAGCAAAGTTCTCTTTCTTATTCCATTGCTTGCTTGGCTATTCAAGACTGCCAGTGATAATGAATCTTTCCCTTCTCTCCTTTAAAACCCTTATTCTTCCCTGTGGCTTTGGGTGTTAATTTTATGCCTTTACCTCCACTCAAAGCATCAGAATGTCAGGTATGAAACTACGTTCGAGAAATTCCCTTAATCAAACTGTTGTCTGAATATGAGTCAGTTTAAAAGTTCTCCAGTTCCTTTGAGATACAATGATATTCTTGGCAGTATTTTGCAGATGTTATTTCCTCATGCTGATTTTTTTTTTCTTCAAAATTGACTGTCAGTTTGAAAAATTAGCCTTACTTACTGTGGCTTTTATACTGGAAAGGAAAGCTGATGGATGCATCATCAGCAAGGATCCCAGCATTTCTCTCATTAAGCCCTGGAGTTCACGTCAGAACAGATGAAAGGATTAAATGGCTTAGATTCTTGATTTCTCCCCCCCGCACCTGAAAAAAAAAACCCTGTTACTTTTAAATAGCTGAACTTTAAATATTTAATGATTCTTAGAAAGCTTGAAGTTTCTATTTATAAAAGAAGAAGAAGATGGTCCTATTTTCACATTAAAGGCAAAGGAAAACTTGCCACCTCCTTTTCTTTATCAGACTAGCTTCCATATTACCTCAGTGGAGGAGAACAAGCAGGGAGACAAATGAACATGGGGTCTTTGATGTGCTCAGAAGCAGGAGGGTCCTTCTTCTATTCCCTGTCACAATGGTGATATGCCCACCCTCTCCCTACACACTTATTAAAATGAAAAGAGAAACCATTCCTAATGTAGGTCCCCAGATATACTGACTGTGAAACCTCTGTGGGGAAACAAAAACAAATAAACAGAGAATCCATCGTATAGCAAATATGACCTTTCATGGAATTACAAAGAGGCACAAGGTATCTCAAAATCTCATTTAACCAGATAGGCTTAATCTAGCCCAACACCCAGGCAACAGAGGAGAACCCTTGCTCCAACATCCCTGAGAGGTGCCTCTGCTTAAATTTCTCAGTGAAAGCATTACCTTCCATTACCTTCCAAGGCAACCTCTTTCACTGCCAAATAGTCTGAATTGTGTTCATTTTGGGTTTTTTTTTAATTCAATGAAACCAAGTTTCTAACCTTTATGTCTCTGAAAATGTACCTAGAAGCAAGAGATCATCTAGACTGAATTTTGAAAAGACAGAAAGTCTTTTGGTAAAATTTCTAGTAGTAGAGGTTGGGGATTCTAGTGCCGTCAAATGTTACGAACTGCAGAATAAAGTGTACAAAATCAGAAATAGTGTCTAACTTTCATAATTTATACAGGTTGAAGAATTTACCTTTTTATAAAAAAAATAGAGGAATTTTGTTTTGTCTTACTCAGGAAATGAATGGGCAAGGGGAAAAAGGTAATTTTTGTGTTTGTTTGCAGAGTGTTCCCTGAGGAAGAGGTTTTCTTACCATGTTTTGCAGTAAAATAAAGGCACTTTTACAAGCTGAGTGCTTTCCCTTTTCTGTTCTACTCAGTCAGAGATATGTATCCAACCCAGTATGTTCCAAGGACCTTCCATTCTCTCCTTGAAGCACCCGTCGCCTCACAGACCTGACAAGTGCCACTGAAGCTTGAGCAGTTCTCCAAAGCCTGCCTCATACAGCCTGAGGTGTTTTTGTCAGGGGGTGGGGGAGTGAAGAGACCTTAGTGAGTAACTAAGAACTAACCCTGAGACTTGGAAAGATCATTTTCCTGAACTACAACTCAGAACTCCAGCCAACATTCCACTAATCATGCTGGCCTAGAGATTCTGGAAGTGCAGCACCCCTCATAAAAAAGAAAAACATTTCCAAGCCCTAACTAAACCTGTTCACATTACTGAAATGGATGCTTTAATGCTGACCTATAGTACCTATGGGCAACCCATGGGTCACGTTGCATGTATAACCTTTACTTGTTCTGATTATGAACCATGGAACCCTCAGATGCCATGTCTTATATTGTCCACAGATCTGTAGCATGTGTATTTCTATACCACTTATCAGCTAAGTGCTCTCTAAGCAGTTTACAATGTGTTAGCTAATTGCCCCCAACAAGCTGGGTACTCATTTTACTGACCTGCAGAAGGCTAGAAGGCTGAGTCAACCTGCAGCCTCACAGGACCGAACTTACAACTTTGTGGCTGCAGTATCACTTTTTAACCACTATGCCACCAGATCTGCTCCTGCTGGGGCCAAGAGAAGGAACAAATGGGACAGACTGCTTTTTCTCTGTTGCAGGGGAAGACAGCGATCTGTATCAAGATCATTGGAGGAGGATATTAGACCCATCCCCTGTCCATTACCATAGTGCAAAGATTATTCTTCCCTCCCCCTGCCCCTGCAACCTTTCCTCTAACAGGCACCTGTGTATTGGAGATGGGAGAGGTTTTTAACTTCACATTCCTTCTTGTTATTGTGTGCCTTCAAGTTGTTTCTGACTTAGAGTGACCTTAAGGAGAACTTGTCATAGGGTTTTCTGGAGGCTAGGAGTATGTGATGGACATAAGGCCACACAGTGGGTTTCCGTGGCCAAGTGTAGGAACTGAACCCTTGTCTCCAAGGTTGTAGTCCAACACTTAAATCACTAAACCACACTGGTTCTCTACCTTGTAGCCAACTTCATTGTGGATGCAGCAATCCAAAGCTTCCCCCAATAGTATTTCCTGATCTCAGCAGGTATGTTTAAATCTTTTCCATAATGAGATGTGGGTGAGAGGGGACAAAAATTGTGTACTGTGTGCGAGAGAGAGAGAGACAAAGGGAGAGAGAGCATTTATGTGTAGTTGCTGACATGCTAAAGAATGCTACCCTTGGGAGTCCAGAAGTTTGCCCATGTTTGATATATTCATCATAGGAAAATTAGATCAAATATTTTCCCAGAAATTCCATCTACCATTTTCTACTTTTCCATCATCTTCACATAACAATTGCACAAGGAAGCAAATTATTATAGGATAATTGTCTCCTGTATTCTTCCGTTTCTTAATTGCTGCAGACTAGAAGCTGAGTGTCAAAGTAATTAATGCAAAGTAGCAGCTCCTTTGCATATTGGAAGGATCTTTGACATCCTTTCTGATCTGTCCTACTTTGTGTGGCATAAGCTGATGATCTGTGTTCAGGGAAGTGACCGCTTTCCATCAATCGCATGACAAAGCATTCCACAGGAATTAAAATGCAGACACCTAAACTTCAGTCTTAAATCTTACCAGAATGTTACTTTAGGGATCTGCACATACATTGTTCACACTGTGGTGTTAACATCTCATGGGCCTTCCCAGATTTTTTTTTTCATGAAACAAGTGCTCTGTTACCTTAGTTGCTGCTTAGCAAAAGTATAGCTACAGAGGGAGGATGTGAATATTGTCTCCAGATAAGAGTTCCTCTCCCCCAGTGAAATTTTCCTCCATTCCCCAAATTTTTAGTATTCCAACAATTTAAAATATTAGTTGAACATTCATAAATTACAGTTTAGGTAACCAAAGAAAAAGAGCAAAGTTACTGAAACAAATATGCACAGCAAATATATATATATATAACCCCCCTTACCGCAAAGATAAAAGTTCATGGTGTGCATAATGTTTGTTTACTCTCTAAAATGCTAGAAATTTGGGAACTGAACAAAATTTAATGGGAGAGGCAGAATTCTCATTTAGAGGGGAAATGTCCTCATTTTGCCCCTCCTTGCATAGCTACAGTGAGCCTAAATACCTTTTAGATACCAAATCCTTTCTGATCTTGGAAGCTAAGCAGGGCCAGGCCTAGTTAGTACTTCGATGGGAGACCACCAATAAATACCATGTGCCCTAGGTTACATGACCAAGCAAAGAACTGATGAACTACCTGTACACAGAGCTGCAGCCCCTCTTATCCAGGATCCAGGTATGTGCATGTCCTTTTTTGGTGCTGGTGTTGTTTCCTCAACATATTGTTTCTCTTGCAGGAAAATCAAGTACTGGCAACACTCTACTGCAATATTTTGTAGCTCAGAACACAGTCTTATGTCTTCAGTACCAATGCACCAATTGCATCATTGAGTGTACTACCTAAGAGATATTCAGTTTCATTTTCATGTTAAATACATCTGAATATAAAGAGTTTTTAAAAAAAAATCCAAAAAGACCCTGCTGAATTGGTTGATAATTATTGGGAACCCGGCAACAAGGAGAAGTAATTTCAGCCATTCCTCCTTTACTATTGCTTTGGAGCAATGTGTAGGTTGTCCATTTCATGTTCCTCCTTTGTGAAATCTTCCTGTTTTCTGAAGCCTGGATTCTTGGACACCACCACCCCACATACGCTTTGAGTGGTTTTAACTGCAGGAGATATTCTGCAGTTCTGATAAAATGTTAAGACTGAATTTGATTACGCGTTGTATCTTAAACTTTAAGTCTACAAATTATTATTTGTATTGATTTCTTACTGGGATTCAGACTTAGGGCCTTTCTGCACTACCCTGATATAGTGCTATTATTCTACTTTCAACATCCCATGGAATCCTGGGGTTTGCAGTTTAGGGAGGGGCATTTAGAATTGTCAGTCAGAGAGCTCTTTGGTCTCAGCAAAGTACAAACACCAGAATTTCACAGGATGTTGAAAGTGGAATAATAGCATTATAACAGTGTAGTGTGGAAAGGTCCTTAATCTGGCCTAGACTAGCAAGGAGACCTAATTTAGTCATGACTGACTTAAGTCCCATTGCTTTCAATGGTCTATTCAAAGTATACCTAAGTCTGGACCCAAATTTACATATTAATTTATTCTACATATCATATTTTGTCTTGATTCTTGACCAAAAGTTCCAAAAAAGTGTATGAAGGGACTCTTAATAATGACCCTGTACAAAATAAATTGGATAAGTAAAATATCTAGAACAAAAATGGAATAATCTCAAGAAGAGCAAGGAAGAGGAAAAAAACATCTGGAGACCTAAAGGACTTTAAGATAAAGTCCATTTTTCTGTTTTTGTTCTTTCCTCCTTCCCAATCAACCTTCTTCTTGCCTGACAAAGAAATCTAGTATCTCACAAGTTTGCACACAATTGTGTGCTTTTTTGGGATGGCCCAATAGTGGCATTGTTCCAATATGAAGTCTGACTTTTCAGTTTTGATGCAATCCAAAAGCTTTGCTCCAGGAGACATACCAAATCACCTAGGGGATTTCAGTGCTTCCTGATCACTCTTCCTCTGAGACTTGCAAATAAAAAAGGGACCTGGTGTTGTGAAGTCAAGTAATTTTCTTGGCAGAGGGTGAGAAGAAACATATAGAATCGAATATCTGACATTTATGCTTTCACAAAATACTGTTGAAGACAGTGGTTCATGGACCATTGTAATTGCTACCAATCTCAGCTTTGGGAGAAAAACAGCGTAATAAAAATACCTCATAACGAAACTGATGCACCAATTGTGCACAGAATGAATATCTGTATGAAATAAGACACTCCACTTCCTAGTACAAGAAAGAACTTCTTGAAAATCAATGGTGCAGCCATTCCTGTCATTTGAGAAGGAATTTGCATAGTAAAATGTTATGTGATATCATAAAAGCACAGACGAAGTAAGATATTGGAAGAAAACTACCTACTCTGCATGCAAGCATATCATTCCATCCTATCTAAACAATTTGCCAAATGGCTTTGCCCATATGCAGTTTCTTAATTTTATAGAATTTTCCCATCTTAGTTTACACGGGTAAACAATGATAATTAGAAGAGAAGAAAACATGACACATAGAGATGTGCCTTACCTTGACAGAAACAAGGCAGATATAGAGTTTGGGCTTCAAGAAAATGTAAGGGAGAAAAAAAGTGGTATTCAGGGTACAAACACACCACAGCCCTGTTAGCCCAGACTCTTAGGTCATTTCCTCACAAGACTGTTACAGTGCTATTATTCTACCTTCAACATCCTATGGAATCCTGGAGTTTGCAGTTTAGGGAGGGGCTGGATGACCCCTCCCTAAACTGCAAATCCCAGGATTCCATAGGATGTTGAACGTGGAATAATAGCACTGTAACAGTCTCATGTGGAAATGGCCCTTGAGTTACTTCTATAAATCAACAGGCCCAGGAAGATTCTAGCTGGAAGCTACAGTACTTGAAGGTTGCCAGTACAAAATACCTTCTTAAAACCTGCCTAGTGCATACACAGAAGCCAAGAAGCAGGAGATGGGTCTGAAGAGGAAGGAAGCCCAGGCAGTGGAAAGGAACTTTTCAAGGGTTACACCTATCTTGTAGACTGGAGTGTCTCCATCTCAGGTTTAGATGATCATATGAATCAGTCGTACAGTTCGAATGTTTCACATGCTATTTCTCTGCTGAAGTATAGAGTTATTTCCTTTGGCATTGAAACTAATGAATGTTTCGAGCAAACACTTATTTTTGTTTTTCCTAAACCAAATACTTGAAGTTCTACTGTTCTTTCTCTATGGCTGAGATCCACAAAGTCCACTGGTGCAAACTCCTCTTAGTGTATTTATATTGATTTCTGGGGGAAGGGGCTATTCTCCATTTCTTCCAGGAGGTATGGAGAGGGAGCTCCTGGGTGAAGTTCCTTTCCCTTGACCCCTTATCCATTGTGACGATGTACTCTAGCACATTCTGGAAATTTTATAGCAACAAGAGAGAAGAAACGTCTATGTTCCATATACCTAGAGTAAGAACCATTGTGTAAGGAGGTAGAAGATACTTCCTCTGCACAGAGATACATATAGGGGGGCACTCCAGTGTATATAACCAATAGAATTCTGGTCCCCCCACCAAAAAAAAAAGGTTATTTCAAAGCAGAACAAAACAACTTAGAAGATGAAATACTCTTAGCAGCAAGATGTTGCTTAATCCTCACTCTTTGTGTCACATTTTTCAGCTCAAAATTGCTCTCCCAATTGTTTGCTTAGGTCTGTGTGGAGCAAGATACGGGATTTGTATTGAAAAAAATGCATGAAGGTAGAAGATTATACAACTTTTCCCCACCTACCCTTCTTCTACTCAGACACCTTCCATGTCAGATGGAAGGTATTAGTTGAAATAAAGCCAGCATAGAGAAGAGAGTTCTGGAACATAGTTTCAATGTGTGGTTTTTAGAATAGCAACTAGAAGTTCTTTCAACCTATGCTACACTTTCCTGTGCCAGAAGGAGCAATGGAGGAACAAACACTTGTTCCCCTTTTGCCCCTGGAGATTAAGTGCCCTTAATAATGAACTGATGGACTACCTCATGCCATGTCAGGACAGCTGCCATGCAGTCAACTGGTCTCAAGAGTTAATGACTATTATATCTGTCAGATTAAAAAGGAGGTTCTCCTATGGCCAACTCCTAAATATGAGATTAAACTTCAAAGAAAAAAGAAATCAAGTGTCAGATGATCAGCCCATTTCATTATCTGGCTGAAGGAATGTTATTACAATTCCAGCTATAAAATAGCATTTAATTATGTTGGCATGAATATGCTAGCCGGAATATTATTGGGCAATTCACAAGCCCAGTACTTGGCACAGTAGTTCTGTAGAGTAAATAATCCTCAGAAATAGTATGAATTCAATTCACTCACAAATGGAAAGTTTTCAAACTAACAAATGTCCTCCCCCACTATTTTTTTCAAAGGACAAACTATGTATTCTTTGACTAGATGAAAAGCTGTAGGGAACAAAACTTACAAAGCAACAAAAGGAGAGGGAATTTCGTTTGTTTAAGCTATTAAAAAATCTGAACAAATTTCAAATATGTTGAAAGATGCCAGAAAGGTATAATGGGCAATGAATATCTATTAAACTCTAGAAAGTCTAATTTAGTTTAAAAACTAGTGAAGATACCTTTGTTCATTTCAGTGACTCAGCATGCTGCCCATGGCAATTATGTTGCTGACTACTGAAAAACTGGGCAGATTTGGGAGCAGTTTTCAAAATAGTTTTATTCTAACTTCCACTTGTGTGGCTGACCTGCTGGGTTCTTTTCATCTCTGTTAGTCTAAAACAGCCATCTGTCACCTCAATCCTATTGTTAATTCCAACTAGAGTGGACCCACTGAATCAGTGGTAAGTCAGTCCTTACTCCTGCAACTGTTTCACAGGGCCTACTCTCCCTGGGACTAAACACTAGGAATTAGGCAACAGCTCCTTTGACCAACTGGTTCTACTCTGGTTGGGACTAATAATAGTATTCAGGTCATTTAGGTTGTTAATGACTTGCAGTTCCCAGAAGGCCAGATGGAGAAATGCTTACAGATCCTAAATCTTCTGAAATGTTAGGTAGATTATCTTAGGGAGCTAGTGGGGTATTAGTGGTTTGAGCATTGAATGAAGATTCTTGGAGGCCAGGGTTTGAATCTGCAGTTAGCCATGGAAACCCACTGGGTGATCTTTGACAAGTCACATGCTTTCAGCCTCAGAGGAAGGCAATGGCAACTGCCACCCCCGAACAAATCTTGCAAAGAAAATCCCATAATAGGGTTGCCTAATGGTCACCATAAGACAAAAATAACTGCATTTATTTATTTTTAAATTTAATTTATGGTATTTATATGCCAGCTTTTCTCCCCAAGCAAGACCCAAGGTGTCTTCCAAACAAGTTAAAAAACATTTAAAACAATTAAAAACATTTAAAAACATAAAAAATTATGGATGCAACAACAACATCATCTAAATAAATGAGGTAATCAAATCATATGAAGGGGCATTTTGAATAAACATTTGGAAGAACTTGGAATATCATGGAGTCTCCTTCTTTGGAAGTTTTTAAACAGAAGCTGTCAGGAATTCTGTTACTGCGTAATTCTGCACAGCAGGGGGTTGGACTGGATGGCACTTAGGTTCTTTTCCAGCTGTATGACTGTGTGATTCTATGAACTTCTGGACTATGGTAGAACAGTGTTCCAGAGTGCCTCAGTTTTAAACTGAGAACAGTGATGTTTTAGCTCTGGATTTTCTCCATTGGCAGGAGGCTGGGCTAGCCAATCTTGGGAACAACTTCAATTGTAAAATTCTGTGACGGAGCACTCTTACGTGTTAGCCAAAGAGGACTTCAGGAAGAAATGTTGTTTTGCACTCTTTTCCTGGTTATCTCTTTATTGCCAAAATCTTAGGTGGTAGAAACAGATGAATCAGAGGACACTTTTGTTTTGTTTTTACTCTAAAATAAGTGCATAGTCTCTGACCTGGATTGGAAAGCTAGTGATATCTGTGTTTGCTGATGGACTTTAACTGTCCCGTTGTCCTGATTGTGGTACATTCTTATGGGCACTTAAGAACTTTCTATCAATAATCTTTGAGAACTTTTGGAGAACAGGAGAAGTCCCAGCAGATTGGAGGAGGGCAAATGTCATCCCCATCTCCAAGAAGGGGAAAAAAGAGGACCCTAATAATTATCGCCCGGTCAGCCTGACATCAATACCAGGAAAGATCCTAGAGCAGATCATTAAACAGTCAGTTTGTAATTACTTAAAAAGCAATGCTGTAATCACTAAAAGTCAACATGGATTTCTTAGAAATAAGTCATACCAGACTAATCTTATCTCCTTTTATGATAGGGTTACAAGCTTGATAGATGAAGGGAATGCTGCAGACGTGACATATCTTGACTTCAGTAAGGCCTTTGACAAAGTTCCCCATGACATTCTTGCAAAGAAGCTAGTAAAATGTGGGCTGGTCAGGGCTACTGTTAGGTGGATTGGTAACTGGTTGACTGACCGAACCCAAAGGGTGCTCACCAATGGCTGCTTTCCATCCTGGAGAGAAGTGACTAGTGGGGTGTCACAGGGTTCTGTCCTGGGCCCAGTGCTATTCAACATCTACATCAATGACTTGGATGAAGGAGTGGAGGGCATGCTGATCAAATTTGCAGATGACACCAAACTGGGAGAGGTTGCTAATACCCCAGAGAACAGGATCAAATTTCAAAATGACCTTGACAGATTGGAGAGCTGGGCCAAAGCTAACAAAATTGTTGCAAAAACAGGAGACTAAAAACTCCTACTGATAAAAATAACAAAACTCCTACCCGCTTCAAACTCCATGCCTGCCCCACGGAGTAAGTAAAAAAACACTGCTGAAGTCAAACTGGCAAATTGACTATGTTTATTGTAAAACATAGATCAAGCTAACTAAGTGACAGAAGAATAATACAATCTGGCTAACATCCTGGCAAGTCAAGAACAGAGTGCAAAGACAAAGACAAAAAGAACCTTTTACACAAGGCTTGGGGTTATATGGTAAGCTGTAAACAACAGCATGTGCATGAATAACAAGTCAAAGCCATAACAAGTCATGTAGCAAAGCACATATGATAGCGCAGCTGTATGAGTTACGGACAAGCTGATAACAGAATACATAACGCTGAGGAAAACATTCCCAAGGGAACTGGCCAGTCACAACAACAGTTTGAAACAGTTTACCTTCTCTCTCACACACACATTAGGAGTTGTGGTGAATTTTGTGGAGCAAGGAGTCCATTACATACTCATATAATGCAACAAAAATGAATTTCAATAGAGAGAAATGTAAAGTCTTACACTTAGGCAGAAAAAAATGGAATGCACAAATATAGAATGGGGGATGCGTGACTGGATAGCAGTTCATGTGAAAGGGATCTAGGAATCTTGGTAGATCACAAGCTGAACATGAGTTGGCAGTGTGATGCGGCAGCTAAGAAAGCCAACGTGATTCTTGGTAGCATCAATAGGAGTATGGTGTCTAGATCGAGGGAGGTAATGGTACCACTCTATTCTGCATTGGTTAGGCCTCATTTGGAATGCTGTGTCCAGTTCTGGATACCTCAATTCAAGAAGGATATTGACAAGCTGGAACATATCCAGAGGAGGGTGACCAAAATGGTGAAGGGTCTGGAAAACATGCCCTATGAGGAAAGGCTTAGGGAGTTGGGTCTGTTTAGTCTGCAGAAGAGAAGGTTAAGAGGGGACATGATATCCATGTTTAAATATTTGTCGAGGAGGGAGCAGGTTTGTTTTCTGCTGTTCCAGAGACTAGGACAAGGAGCAATGGATTCAAGCTGCAGGCAAGGAGATTCCATTTGAACTTCAGGAAGAACTTCCTGATAGTCAGAGCTGTCCGGCAGTGGTCTAAGCAGAGGCAGGATGGCCATCTATTGGGAATGTTTTGATGGGTGTTCCTACATAGCAGGGGGTTGGACTCGACAATGGCCCCTGGGATCTCTTCCAACTCTATGATTCTATGATTCTATCATGCTATTTGTATACTAGCTAAGTTACCCACCATCATTGCCTAGGTCCATAGCCATTACACCAAAATGGATCCCTCAGGACTCTGGAAGGCATGTTCTGCAAGGCATTCCACCACGGTCAGCCACTAACCCCACTAATACAGGGCTATATCAACCAATATATTACCTTAATCAGGCTTTTAAAACAGGGAAGCTTTTGACTATCTAATGACTTGCCATAGAGCTTTGAATTAAATGTGTTATAATTCAAATCTTGAATTGCCAGGTCAGTAGTGCATTTATTTATTTAGTGCCTTCTCTTTTGGAACTGTTCGCATAGCTTGCACAGCTTAGTAAAGTTATTTTTTTAGCACTGGCACAAGCAGTTTGATAACACTTTAAATATCATGACTCCACCCTACCAGATCCTACAGCTTTCTAGCAGAGAGTTCTATGTACATCGTAGGATTCTGTAGGGTTCCAAGCTGCTATAACTATGTATTGTAGATAAACTTTATGTGCTTCTCTCTCTCTTCACCTTTTCCTCTCTGATAAAGATAACCTTTTTAAAAATGGGAAACTAAGTAAAGAGACTGAGGCCTATTCCACACATGCAGTGCAGAACAAAGTGAATGGTGATGAAGTGATGGAGGCTTCATATAATGGAAAAAATGTGGTATCATCTCAGACAGGAGGAGTTTGTTTGCCAGAGGCAGGCTAAAACAAAACATTCCTCCCCATTGTGCTAGGTGTTTCTTGTATTGTTCAGGAACTATGTACATACGGGAATATTCAAAATAGCATTTTCCATCTGAAATTAAAGCCCATCTATTCTACCCCAGGACACTACCATTTCCTTTTGCTATACGTGTACATTTGTAAGACTCATTGGACTATATCTTTTAGTTTCCCAGCAGAGGTGGGGGACAGGTAGTCCAGATTCTGCATAATGCTGCCCATGTTAACAATCCCTCTTCCTGTACTGCTGCTATCACTGTCCAAAATGCCAACATGATGGCTATGAAGTTCCCTGCAATATCCCTCTATAACAAGTTCCATGTGGAGCACATGTGTTGTTTCAAAACTAAGACATGATTCAGGGAGCTTTCAGAAAGAGCAAACCAACTTAAAACCCAGGTATTTATATTCCCTGTGCACCGTGTTTAAAGGGGAATACTCTGGGTGACCTTGGGTAAGTCACACTCTCTCAGCTTCAGAGGAAGGGAAAAGCACCCCCCCAGAACAAATGTTGCCAAGAAAACCCCATGATAGGTTCGCTTTAGGGTTGCTACAAGTCAGAAATGACTTGAAGGCACAAAACAACAGCAGCAGCAACAGAAGCAACAAAAACATCTCTCTCTCTCTCTTCTCTCTCTCTCTCTCTCTTTCCTGCCTCTCTCATGGCAGGAACAAGATGCAACCCCTGGTAGGTTCAGAAGCAAATCAGTGAGCATCTTCACCTTCAGAAATTGTCCAGGTCCCTACCATAGAATTTAGCCAGCATAAAAGTTCAGACAAGTAGCATCTAAAAACCCAGACATGTGATAATTTTGCATAAATTGTTTTATCCATCTCAACCCATCTTCAACATTATTTATAATTCAACAGTGTGTCCTGTTCCATAACATTTCTACCATCCAGAACAGCTGAAAGGCAAGATGGAGAATAAATAGGCTTGGGATTCCAGGACAGATTTACTAATTAACAAATTCAGCACTCTGGATAGAGACAATGGGGTTGAATCAGAGCAGTAGCTTAAGTTCAATATCACAGACAGCAATTCTGCAACTGAGGCAAAAGAAGTGTATTTTCACAGCATGGACATGGAACAATTGGCAGAATGCAATAGTAAGGTCTACAGAGTCAATACTCCATGTGTTGCATTTGGCAGCCAGTTAAAAAAGCAGTGCATTTTTATGAAGTCATATGTATTCTTCTAGAAAGTACAGGTTTGAACTGTAGAGACCACCTGGATTGGACCTCTTATCTTCCCTCTCAGAAGCAACAGTTACTCAATGCTTCTACATTTGAGTGCCTATACACATTTTGCTCATGACATGCTGTTGGTGAGTCAGAAGTTAACTATTTTGGTTCTACCTACTACTGCAAGACTTTTTTGGACCTGGTTTTGTTGATATGCTTTTTCCTGCTTATTATCTTTTAACTGTATGCTGCTGCAGAGGACCAATTCAAGGTGATTTGATGTCTGAGTTGTTGTTTTTTTAAATACAAGCTATCATACATCCCTTCTATGTACAGAAGGTGCTTTTATGACCATTATAACTTGCTGCAAGTGTAGAGATGAGGTAGTACCCTTAATTGTTCCTGCAGTGGGTGTTAGGTAGGTCATGTGCCACATACAGCTTTGTCTTCTCATGTCTTAACATTGGTCCCCATCCTCTCTCCTTCACTTTAATTCATCACCTTGTTTAATAGTGGGACTGGCTTTGTACATCATACTTCCCCTAGTTAACAACTTCCTAATCACTCCAAATGCTTGGCCTTTTACATTTTAAGCCTAGAAAATCCTGCTCATCCAGCTTCTAGCCCTTGGGCCTACACATCAGATAGACTACTGATTTTTTGTCATGTTCCTTAATATTATTATTAGAATTATTATTCATCTTCATATGTACTGATGTACCGGCAATAGAAAAACAGGACCAGGTTCAAATAATAATCAGGGTGTGCCTGCACCTGCACCGTTAATTTGTGTTCTTCTTAGAAATGTATGAAGAATCCAGTTTCAACCCATGGTTTGATGGGGTTGTTTCAATCAGCATTTCTCAAACTATCCAGAGGGTGGACATGATTTGCATTCTTGACTTCTTGAAGAATGACTATGGATGCTCCAGGGGGGAAAAAAATACTCATATTTAAAATATGCACTAGGAATAATCTGCAAAAAGAACCTAACAACAAACCATTGCTTAAGCCTACTTCAGTCAATGGGCAGAATGCACTGAAGCAATGAATATTATTTTGAGAATGTGAACAAACTCAGATGTGGGGAGGGGGAAAAGCAAAGAAAGGGCCAGCTGCTGCCTGATTTATTTATTTTTTAATAAAAACAAATCCTAGTGGAACCAGACATAGAATCAGACGTGTCAGTGAAGAAGGGCAGATGTCTACGGAGGCAGACTTTATAAATTTACAGCTTCCTAGTTTGTCCAAAACCTTTCTTCCTGCTCTTGGAAAAATGTTTAACATACCATTTAGGTATGCAGACCTTTTAGTTAAAGGGACACCTCTGCATTGGGACCCATAACAAAAATCCAGTAAAACCTTAGGGTCAGCAAACCTATTTTTATTTATGCAGCAGCAATATTGGCATACAACATGATGCACAGACAGCCTAAACAGCCTGTTGTGGAGTTTGTGGCAGATTTCTTTGATGGGTTTAGTGATGACCTTGTTCCATAAACAGAAGATAATAGGCAATCTGTTATATCTCAGGAAACTCTCTTGTTAGCCTCTCATTAAAGTCTTCTTATTAAGTATCATTTTGTGGCATACTGTTTTGGACCAAAGATTTAAGATTTCTCAGTAGTAGTGGCCAGTCTTAATGGCCAATGACAAGATAGTTAACAAGACCTTTCTTCATGGGAAGGAAGCCTGTGAAGCTAGTCTACAGATAAGGTCAGTGAAGCTGGTATGTAGGCAATATGAATATGACACTGATGTCAGAAGCATGAAAGAAAGTGAACTGCATGGATATCAGGTGTAATGAAATGTTAAAAACTGAAGAAATTTACATAGAGAAACAGTTTGAGATTCAGTTGGTGACCCTATACTAAGCTCTGTCATGAATCTTCAAAGAGTCAGTGACTAAAAACAAAAACAAGCCACTGAAATCTGTCACTTAGTAGAGGTAAGGTGTGGTAAGATACAAATCAGTTCTCATAAACGATGGAGGATATCTAAACTAAAATAGAAATCATCCAAACTAAAATACTTTGGAGACAAAGATGGACAAGCCAAAAACAAGTTACAAAATCAAAGCCAATGTTATTTGGCACAGACCTCCGTCCATTGTTACATATTTTTCTCTCATATTGGACTCTGGCATTGTCAAGTCTCTTATGTGTGAAAACCTAGGTCCTTAGCCAAATGCTCGCTCACCCAGCTTTGAGATCCCAGGAAGGAGAAGACAAAATACTTCAAAGGGAAAAGTTTATATAAACATTTGCTGAAATGTTTGAACTAAAATCACACTACAACACCTTTAAGTGATTGATTGCATGGCATCATTATCATCAGTTAAGCCAAGATAAATGCAGAACGAGGGTTGCTGTCATTATTGTTGTTATTATTATTATTATTAAAATGTCATAGCTTTGTAAGAGACTTGGCAAATTGTTGTTGATCACTGCAAATGGTTGACCCACAGATTACTTGGAACAGCTTATAAGAGTTTAGCTTTTAGAAGAGGAATGAAGGCATCTCCTCCCCCCCGCAAAAAATTCTCCCTCTCAGTGAAATTTTCCTTCATTCCCCAAATTTCTGGCATTGCAGGAACTAAAAGCTTCAGCTGGGCATTTAGAAGTATAGTTCAGACATCCATTGAAAAAGGGTAGACAAAATAAATATGAGTTCTAGGTGTGAACTATTTTAATGTATTACTCTCTGTAATGCTAGAAATATAGGGATGGAAGGAAAATTTCATGAGGAGGAGTCAAGAATTCTCATTGAAAGGCAATTCCCTCACCCCTCCCTTCCTGTTGTTCTGTTGTTTCTCCTGTTGTTTTTCAGCAAAAATGTCATGGCAATGAGGAGACCAACTTAAGACAGAACAGTTGGTCAGGGACTGTCTTTGGTATCTTTGCTGCTTAGAAATATGTCCTTGTGGCTAAAGATTGTGGTATAAATAAAAAAAATTTTTTTTTGTAAATTGTCACTATCACCACTACCATCTCTGAGAAGCAAAAATAATGCAACACTGGAGATGACCCAGTAGAGGGCAGCAGTATAATGTTAACACTTTTTAGGTGACAGGTGGTTAACCTTACTCTGACATCATTTGGACTCAGGACAGTAATGTCAAAATCCACATGTGTCTGTTCCTGAATTATGATTGGATGCTGCACTGCACATTTAGTCTCAGTTATGGTACAGTTTCTATGAGAAACAAACGTCAATTTCTTCTGTCCTAGTTCTCATCTAATAATAATTAGTAATTTCTTCTTTTTCTGCTGTTACATTAATTTTTGACAGAATACTTTTTTCTCCTTAATCAGGTGGGGAAATGTGGTCTCTCTCCTAAGCCTTTTCATCCATTAAGCTATACTGTATTTCCCTTCCTTGAAAGTGCAGGTGCTTGTCATTTCCCTTAAATCATTGCATGCTTTTAGTGTCAGTTCTAATTCTGCAGAGCTACAAATGACTCAGTTGTCATAGAAGATGAATTTAGGCATGATATTATTTGCAAATGATTTATTTCCGTAACCTCCCCCTTTAAAAATGGATGGGGGATATGTTTGCATTTTCCAAAAGATTATAATTTGTGTAGCAAAACTGGAGCCAAATAATCTCAGACAATAAAAGAAGGAAATAAAATATAAAATAGTTCAATGCATCTCACATTTGTAGAGGCTAAATATGCTTAAATGAAATTGTGAATGCAGAAAGAGGAATGAAGTAGTCTCTATACACAGATATAAAAGATATAACTCTTGCAAAGAATATACAATTTTCTAAGCATTTGGCTGGTGCAAGCTGCACAATGAGAAAAGTGCTTATGTATTCCATTCCATTCCATTCCTTCCCACATGGTGTGGCTGCCCCACAGTTGGGACATAATGGCAGTGCTCCATGGGTCATGCTTCTGCATGATGTTGTTGCAGCCCTACCACCATTTTGTCCCCGTGCGTCATGCGAGTGTGGTATTTGTAAAATGAAAAAAAAATCAATTTTGCAATTATCATCACACCATGCTGCCACCTTTCCCAGTCATGCAGAAGAGCGGAAGCATGCTGGCAATGCCTCCCCCCCCAGTGCAGCAATGGCAAGTGCCAGGCTGTGCTGTGGAAGGAAAGAGGCTGGGCCAGAATGCTCCCCTCCGCAGTGATCGGATGAGGTGCAGAGGGGAGCATTCCTAGCATGCTTTCCCTCCCCGTGGGACTGCAACGAAAAGACTTCGCTGAGCCTCATTGTGCAGAAATGGCCTAAGAGTGTGTGGCCATGCACTTTTTTCCTCTGAAACAGCAGGGTAGTATTTCCTATTAGCTAAGAAACTGCACGAGTTATCATGATGTTCACTAGGCTTGACATCTTTTTGTCCTCCACAAGTTTTATAAGATTTTCTTGAGGGTGGAAGGCCAATTGACCCAGCTATAGTGCTTAAGAAGTTTAATAAACTGTAAATTACATAAAAGAAGGATTATAAGGCTCAGACACCTTTGTTTCTGTAGGAACTTAATTCACCTAACTTTGGTGTTTCTAGGTGATCAGCTACTACTGCTAGAATGGACACAAAGGTCACTGGGTTTTTGTATCCTTTCTTACCTGGTGTTTGGTCAAAATGCTAAAAAATGGGGTTGGATAAGAGAGTAGAAGGAAGTGTTGCTTCTTTTGAATATCCTCTCCTATATCATAATCTCACTCCATTTATCTGGACAAAAGAATGTCATCTAAGAAAGGTATTTCTCCTGGGATTAGCAGCCTTCCCATATTATCGTTAGACACCACACATATGCAGTCCTTTGTCTTTCAGATACTTATCTGGCACTTAGACATCCAGGGCAAAAGTCTTAGCACCCCCCCACACACACACACACAATCTTGTTGTATATCCTGGTAGTTGGAAACCAGAAATTAAATCCCTCCCTTTTTTTTTTCAAGTTTCTCCTCGTCTATGTTCCCACTTCCGAACATAGTAGATAATGTCAAAGAAATTATTAAAACTGTCTTCTAACTTCCTCTTTTCCACCTGTCTTATGTCACAGGTTCTCTCTTCTGCCTTACATTACAAACATATTTCCTAAGATTTCACACACTATAATTAATTAACCACTGTGTCTTTTATAGCACTAGTGGAAAGATCAGCACAATATTTAAAGAAAAGAAAGAAAGAAAGAAAGCTCTTGCGTTGCCTGCCAGAGTTCTGAATGTGAGGTAAATGGGGCAGGAGGGGGTGGACCTGAAATGTAGAACCATAATACTGATGGCCTATGTTTTTACCATCAGGAGAAAAACAAAAGCCAGTGCCTAAGAACTAGTTAAAAATTCTTTGCCCCCTAGTGAGTTGCTGGGTGGAAGGAGGCAGAGAGATTTCATTGTTTACATCGTAAGGCATATATTGCATGAGGGGCTCTGACATTTCATTCACAGCTGCACAGAGACTGACTTTGCAATGATGTGGTCTTTTGTGTACAAGCTAGTTGGGAATCTTAAAAAATACATGAAGCAAGACGGAGCGTGTGGTTTCCTTAAATCAAATAAATGACCACATGCCAGATATTTGGTTTATGTATCAAGGACTCTTTAAAAGCTGGTCAACATTTCTTATCAATGCTTTTAATGTAATATTTGAAGTTTTCTGTCATGGAAATGGCTGTGGTTTACATTCCCCCCCCCCGCCATCCCAGTTCCCCTGATAAGCAGAAGGTAACTGAAAAGTATTCCCTTGGATGCATTAAGGTAGAGCACAATTCCTTCTGCTCCAGTTACTGAAAAAAACCAGAGCACTGGAAATAACAGAACTTAGAAATCCTATGAAATATACAGTTCATTCAGCTCTAGTAATCTAGGTTGCTTTTTTGAACTTATCATGCTGAGAAGACTCCGTAAAGCCCAAACTAGAACAGGAAATGATTCTTCATAGAAAACCCAGTGACACAGACACATGCGCATGTGTGCATACACTCCCAAGCAAAGCAAAACAAAACAAAACTGAGAGTTTGTTCTAATGGGTCTATGTTTCAAGTTTTTTAGCTGCATTTACTCCTCTGTTGTTTTCACAACTAGCTTTCTCAGTTTTTCCAAACAAACTGTTATTGCTCATTTGTGTTGTTAAGCAGATGTGGAGAAACTAACAGCCCAGGAACCATTGGCCAATGTGTGGAGGTCTGTGAGGATCTCAAAAGAATGTTAGCTTATCAAGTTTGGAAATAGACACACACACCAGCTATATAAGAAGTGATGTAAAAAGCAACTCATGATTAACACCTCTATGAAACGTAAGAACAACAACAACAGATGAACTGAGAGATAGGCCATTTCCACACTACAATGGTATAGTGCTAGTATTCCACTTTCAACTTCCTATGGAATCCTGGGTTTGCAGTTTAGGGAGGGGCATTTAGAATACTCAGCCAGAGAGCAATTTGGCCCCAGCAAACTACAAACCCCAGAATTCCACAAGTTGAAGCTTGTGAACTGTAGTTAGGCACTGTGTCCAGGAGAAGTCTAAACTGTGTCTTTCAGTGTTAATGGCAACCTTATAAAGCACAATCTGAACAGCATATTTCCAGATGTGAGAATTACCCACCTACTTCACATCCGAGTGATCAGTATTCCACTTCAATTTATTGGTCCTCATTCATCCCATTACTAAAATCAGGTAATCGTTCAATATTTCCACAGGCCAGAATCCTGTTGGTATCATATATATGTGAAAATTCCCTTACAAATGTGATTATAGAATGCACATATTCATTTCCTGGAGTTCACCAAGGACAACCATACCCCATGGGCCTATATCCTGTTGTTAGTCCCAAATATAAAAGAGCCATTCAATAAGCTGGTTTACATATATAATTTATGTATTCAATAACCTATCTCCACTTGGGATTAAACAAGAAGAACTCGACCACGCCGTTATGCGTTCTTGAATAGTTCATTAACTACTGGCTAGTCCTTTCAGTGTATCACTTTGTTCATCGGGATTGCAGAAACAGCCACTGTGTATTTGCTGTTGTACAATGACAAAATAAGCAAACACATTGGAAAATATACAGTTGGCAGCACAATGTTGGTATCCAGCAGAAGGGTGGTATAACACAACCGCTGTGGAACTATATGAGTTAGATACACACTATGCAAGTAGAATGCAGGGTTTTGACCCTAGCCTCACCCGACCTCAACAGCTGTCCCCCGTGAAGCATGGTTCTATACTCCTGTGATGTTAGAGTTTAACAGGTCTCACGAAAAGGATTCAACTTGGCTCAGTATTAGGACTTTATTCAGGTTGATGAGCCACTGCAATTCCTTTGGAACAGATGACCTAAAATACAGCAATAAAAAGAGAGAAAGAGGAAAAAGGGGTCAAGAAATTTAGTGCATTTTGAATTTCTCCTTTATCTATACCTTCCCAGCGATATAAACTGAAGAAAGGTAAATTTCTGTGATGATTAATACATTATTCTTCTGGTTCATTAATGTTGTACTTCTAGGCTCTTCTTGGATTTCTGCTGATTTGAGGATGGGAGAACAAGCAGGCTGCCTTATGGCAGGACCTGAAATAGTAGAGCTTTCTTCTTCCAAAGTGTTTGTGGCTAATGAGCTCCTTCTCGGTTCCCTCATGTGATCCCTGCATATACTTTCTATGAGCTAAAGCTTATGATAGTCTCAACTAGAAATAAATTATTACAACAAAATATGTAAGTGGTAAGAAGTCCCGTAAATTTCAACTGGGACTGACACTGGATCTAGTACCATGCCATCATTTTCTGTGTCATAAGCCAATATCAGCAACTGTACAATCCTGTATCTGCCTACTTAGAAGTAAGACCCATGGAACTTAGAGGCATTTACTCCCATGTCAATTTGTGTGAGATGACGGTCTAAAAATGCTTTAATGGTAAGCTACCAGCCTTATTCTTTGGGGGACTGCATTGAATTTGTTGGAGCTACTGAAGAAAGAGTTGCATAAGCTTTTGTTTTATATGGACCAATTACAACTTATCTCAGAACCAGAATAGCTTTTCCTAAGGTCCACTCAGTTATTGCTGTGAACTGCTGGCAATGCTCTTTACTCACCTAAAGAATATCCTGTAGTGAAGATGTCTCCAATGTCATGCTCATGTCCATCAGCAAATAGTTTGGGAAGGCAATATGCACATGCACACACTCATACCCGAAGAGGGTAGTCATTGTGTCTGCCTATGCAAACAGTTGTGTAAAATAACAACAATAAAATGTAATATACATTTAAAATAAAAATATCTAACAACAAAAGCCTCCTCTGAATCAAGCAGAGGGGCCCTTTCTCATTACACAATTAAAGTTTTATGATTCTACTTTAGCCACTATGGTTCAATCTTATGGAATCTTGGGGTCTGCAATTTATTTTATTTTATTTATCTTACTTTATATATATAATTAATAATGTTTATTTATAACACCCTTTACACCAAAGGGCAGAATAAGGTATACTTTACTTTATTGATATCCTGCCTTTCTCTGTAAACAGGATTCAAGGCAGGACTCACAGAATTAAAAAACAGTTTAAAAAAATATTGATACAAAAATTAAAAACAATTATATGATAGTTTGGTTTAAAAGCACAAGGTTAAAACAATGTAATAAACAATTAAAACATGTAAAAAGAATTTTTAAAAGATAGATAAAGACAGATTAAAAGGACTTTTAAAAGTTTAAGGATTTTATTTAGAACTTTCTGCGAGAGAGATCAATAGCCTTATTAAACTATAACCCCAGGTTTCCATAGGATGTTGCTGTAGCAGATGAAGAGGAATCACAGTGCTGTAATGGTGTTGTGTGAAAAAACTCAAAGTAATTTAATGTTCACAAATCAAGGATGGAATTCAGACAGAGTGATTTGCACAGGCATCCCTATTCAAAATGATTTTAAGTTTTCCTCTGTCACTTTAAGACTGCACTCACTTACTTTGGAGGAAGGCTAATTACCCTCAGTAACCCAAATCCAGGAAGGAAGGAAGGAAGTGCAATGGCTCATCCCTCCCTTCCACAGTGCAGCCAAGCCTGGCACTTTCCCAGGCTGCACTGGGGGAGGAAGTGGAGCCATTATGCTTCCCGACCCTCTGCACAACAGGTAAGTGTGCAAGGGTGGTGGGAGGACTGCACAATCACAGTTCATTGATGGGAAAACCAATCAATGATTTACTCTGCAATTGCAACAGGTAGCCATGGGATCGCAACAGGATCATAATGATGTTATGCAGAACCATCACTGCAGTCCTGTCACGATCCCATCACCATTGCAAGTTGGGAGCAGGCTGCAGAAAGGGCCTTAGTCCCAACAAAACTAGATGCAGTGAATCAAAGGAATGTACCAAGTCGCCATGGATTCAGTGGGTCTACTCTTCTTGGCACTCTACTCTTCTTGGGATTTAGTTCTGAATAAATAGATACAGGCTTGTCCTGCAAATACAACATCCTTGCCCTTATCATTTGCAAAATTAATTCTTCATCTTCTGAGCCTCAGCAATTTATAGTTTACAATAATAACAGGAAACAAGATAATTTCCCCTCTCTGAATTTGGATAAATCAGAGATAAGAGACTCTTTAAAAATATATTTTTGCAGCCCTCAACAAAACCTACCCTAGAAAGCAATGTTCTATGACCATAAACAAAGATATTCAGAAAGAAAACACTTCAAAAATTCACCTAGATTTTATGCATTCTTCACTGAACAGCCCGGGAATGGTCTGAGAAATGAAGCAGAAAAGCTCCTTTGAGAAATATAACTCTTATAAAGCAATTTCATTTCCAATGGCAAGTGAGCTGTCACGAGCGAATTGTTCTTTGGTCGCTCTGGGGAGCTTCACCACCTGTTCGTATTCTTCTCCATAGACCAAAGGAGCATGCAGAGTAAATAGGAAAGCAGCAGTCAAGTCAAATTGTTGCCTGCAGCCAAACAACCTCAAACTGTGAGCCCATCAGTTCTGATAAACTTAGCAGGTTGAGGGGAGGTCAGAAGCTGGTTAGGAAGTAGATCAGAGCTTGGAAAAGATACCTTTTTGTTGGATCACAGTTGCTGGTCATGATGGCTGAATGTTTCTGGGAGTCGCACAAGCTCTGTCTCTACAGAGATTGTGGATTTTGTAGGAAATGTGGCAGGAAAGCCAGATGGGGACTCTCTATATTTTAAAATGAGAAACCAACAAGACAGAATGAGAATGAAATGATCACAAAGTGCCATTGAGGTGGCTGACTGTAGTTTGCTGTGAAAGCTGAGACTTTGAGGGTGTGGGTTTGGCATTTTGAGGTTTGAGGAGTCCACATCTACACTTCCAAAAATGCTAGAACAGTAATTATATTTCTGACTTGAATGGGTGGCTGGACATAAGTTGGTATAGCCTAGCCAGGTCTTGTGGGGTCAACATTCTGGGACTTTTTGATTAGCAGGGACTGTGATATCATCTTCCACCACCACTACAATCCATACCTCCCCTCTTCGCTCTACTTGCAATCCCCACATAATCTGTAGGGAAAATGGATTTTCTCAGCATAGTGGATTGCTATGAGCTATCCTTATTGTATTCCAAAATATTTGGGGATAGTTTGGGAGTTAAAAGAGGAAAACTCATAACCTCTACTGAAGACTTGCTCCTGGTACAGATGGAGAGCTGCATATGTTCCCTCAATGAAGAAGTCCATGTCCATGTTTTCTGAGGCCTTGGGGGCCTGTCTAAGTACCTGTTCAGCCTGAAAAACTTGAAGGCCTTACTTAAGTCTGGGATATTAAAATCATAGGCTGGAATTCATGGTCATAGTTACGAATGAATAACTTACAGTTGTGCATTCTTAACTGATTCATATTAATGATCCCTACATATTGAGTAGTGTAGGGGAAATGTAGGCATCATAAAAATTCCCCAGTCCAGCCTTACCAGGCAGCAGCTGCTGAGAGTGAAAGGGGTCTGTTCTTCTGTGAATGAGGATGATGTTTCCACCCCCTCCTGTGAGTGATTTCTGGTGCAGAGATGAATTTCAACAGGAATCGAGCTTCTGACTGTCAGACCTGACAACATTTGCAGGAAGGGGGAGACAGAAATGTCAGTATGCTGTGTCCAGATCAACAGGAGTACAGGCTCTGTCATGCAGAGTGGCTGCTGCCTAGTAAGTCAGGATGGGGGCGGTGTCAAGATGGAAGACACTACTTAGCTATACAACTGAAGTAATTACATAGCTAAGTAGTGCATGGAGAATTCTGACCATAATTCTTAAGCAGTGGTCTTTGGCTGATCTGTGAAGAATCCATATCTTCTACACCACCTCATGATTATATATGCATTGATAGCATACACATGTATAGAATAAAATGGAATGATTAGGTTAAAGAAAATTCTTCCTAGAACTTCCAATGCTAACATACAGATTGTAAAGCAGGGGTGGGGAAGTGCATGCTTTGGCCATATGCACCCCTTTAGGGCCAATTTTTTTTCATCCCTAGGGCCCCGGAGCCTTCCGTCAGGATGTGTGGCTACTCTCATAGGTATGCAATGGTATGGGCAATAGAATAGATTTGTTAGATCAATAGGGAATGGTTGGCCAAAGCACAAATATCTACCCATGATTAAAAGCTGCCTACAACTATGTATCTGGTTGAGAATGCTAAAGTATCCCAGGGCTCTAAAAGGTTAATCGCTGTATTGTTCAGTTTCACTTTGTATGTGGCAAGAGAGAAAAAGATAAAAGTGGAGAGGGATGCAAAGTAGCAGGAAGGTGTTGTGATGACGGGCCATGCAAAGATAAGGAGAGAAGAACTTGCCCTAGCTCCCAGGATAAAAGATAAATAAATAATGGAAAAAATAGGGAAATGCCTATATTGGTAGGGTGATTTTACATTTATGACTCCTTAACCAATCTGTGATGTGTGCACCTAAATTTGTATGACAAGGTATAAAACTATCTGGCTTCACAGTTTCACTACTTTCAGAGATGTCGTAAGTGAGCAAACATTTGCTATCATATATCACAAGATTCTTGTACTTTCCCTGCTGACTCACTCACAGTATCAAAATTGCTGGGCTATTGGTTTTAGTGTTAGATTAGAACTCTATGAGACCAGGGTTCAAATCCCTGCTCAATCACTGAAACACAGCGGGTGACCCTGGACAAATCATACTCTTAGCCTCAGAGGAGGCCAATAACAAACTCCCTCTGTACAAATCTTGTCAAGAAAATGCCATGGTAGGTTCACCTTAGGGTCATCTTAAGTTGGAAATGACTGGAAGGAGTACAACAACAATTTCCACATACCAAGATATCCTAATTACTACAAAAATATGAAAATGTAGCTTCTTATATCTTGTGGTCACTTTAAAGTCAATACCTGAAGTTTACAATACTGTAGGACTGGCTTCCAATTTAAAACGCTAATTAGATTATTACACAAATCATAAAACACAAAATAGATACAAACATTCTGATTGAAATCCATATGCTGTGTGATTATTTTTACTAGGGAGTGGAACATACATTTTTTTTTTCATTAGAAAATTAGATATTTGATTTTCAGACTTGAGACATTGCAATAATTTCTCTACTCCCCACTAAGTATTATACTATATATAATCTCCCTACCTTGCCTACATTAATGTATAAGTACTTGTATGTACATGCGGTGTGTCTATACTGCACCTGTAATATATGCAGTGTAATATGTAATATGTACTTTTAAATGTGAAAAAGTTCCAGACACAAACTTGGAAAAGACAATATTGTGCTACATCTAGTTTTTAAAATGTTCTTTTGAGTTTCTCTGTACTTCATAGTTTTGCCAGCAAGAGAACTGCTTGGAACTTTGTCGGATTTAATTCCGTTTCCCTGGGTGGCATAGCAATTGCTTTGATTCTCAATTCCAACATGTGTGAATGTGTGAGACAAACTGTGAAGGCTTTTCCCATGCTCACCATGGCACTTCCCATTTGATGCTCTATGGAGGAGTACATTTTGCTTTTCACTAGCTATTCAAACTGGCATTCAGTTTCTAAATCAGACTCCCTAGACTCTTTGTTTACCTCATTCCAAAACAGCCATACCAAGACTATGAGTATCACAATGGAGGATATGTTCAACTTAAGATCTAAGGCAGAAATAAAGAAAAGGGCAAGAGCATGTACTTAATGTCAGCAAGATGTTTGGGGGTATTTTTGCATGATCATCTTTAAAACAATCCTAAATCAATAGGAGATTCTAAGATAAACCAAAGTGGATAAGGTATGTTGGCTAATGTCCAGGGCAACTATAACTTTAAACTGCTGGAGTCAGAAAATGAACCAAAAATTTCACTTATCATATTATATCATAGGCAAGGTATTCTTTATGGTTCATTGGGTTTTGTTTTAGTAATCCTTTAGACATTACTGGGAGAATGGTGGATGTAGATGTCCCTTCTAACTGCACAAGCTTATGTGCATTTCTTCAAACCTGAGTTCCAATGTGTTCAATTAGACTCCCAGAAACATATGCACATTACTTTGGAATAACCTTTTGTGTATTTTGGCCAATCCAATTCATTCAGTGCTATGCTCTGTTAGCAGTTGTTGCCCAGAATTCCCCTTAGTTCTCCAGCCAGCATGGCCAGATCAGGGATGAGCAAATCGTTGTTGAATCGCAGCCCCTATTGGCAATGCAAGCATAGCCGATGGTAAGGAAAGCTGGTAGTTGCAGTGCAACAACATCCAGAGGGCTACACTTTTGCTGACCCCTGTTCTAGATCCATGGTTGCACTGATGCTGATCTCTGGGAAGTTTGATAATGTTCAGTCAAACTAGATGTATCAGGTAATCATATGTACACCTAATATGTTTCCTGCATTCATATATGAAGGACTTCTATATGTCTACTACTACTAAGCAGAGTGTGCAGATCCAAAAAATGAGTTATCTCCATCTGCTGCCTGTACTTCTAAGCCATTTTCTCCATGCCCAGTACACTTCCTCCATGGAGTTGAGCTGAGGAAAAAGCTATTCAGAACAGTAAAGCTGACTGAAGTACAGTGCAGTAAGGAGGGGGTAGGGTGCAATTTTACTTATTTCTTTCTAAGAAAGGTAAACCAACAAACCTTGATGAGGTTCTCTAGTTGACTCTCTAAACTCTAATATATATTATATAAAAAACTTTTTTTTTTTTGACCCGGAAATGTCTGCATATTCTTGTGCTCATTTTTAAATCTGCATATATTTTTGAATATACATTTTTCAGTTATACAGATTTTTGTCCCATTGACCAAATGAATGCACAATTTTTTTTCCAAATGTGTTAGCCAAATGTACATATTTTTTTAAAGTCACTTTCATCCATGCCTGTGTTACATTTTGGGCCTTTCTGCAGTACACTGTTATAGTGCTATTATTGCATTTTCAATGTCCTATGGGACCCTGGGCTTTGCAGTTTAGGGAGGGACCTTTAGAATTCTCAGTCAGAGAGCTCTTTGGCCTCAATAAACTACAAATCCCAGAATTCCACAGGATGTTGAAAGTGAAATAATAGCACTGTAACAGTGTAGTGCGGAAAGGCCTTGTGAGTTTGGAAAATGACATCTGACTGCAATTTGTGTGCAGATCTATATTCTGTTCTTGGAGATGTGAATTGGTTCAATTCTGCTCAAAAATGCAATGAAACTAATTACCCATCTGTCATTACTTCTCCCATGTGTTCCTTTTTGCACAGAAAATGGATCCCTAAAGTCCTGCTTTATGTGTGAAGGGAGCAAATGCATGTTTGATGTACCTAACATCCAATTCATCTAGTTCTGCCAATGGATCATCTAGTTTTGCCAATGGAAATAAATGAAGCAGACAAAATTTTGACTTGGACTCAAGCTGAAATTCACGTTTATGTTCCATTCATTATTTAAAGAAGTATGAGGAATTTCTTGGGGTCCCTGAGACAATTTTGGGATATATTGCAGACATCACCAATCGCCTCATGGTTTTATAAAACATGCTTTTAGGGGAGGGGAGGGATAAGGTGCAGAGGGGCATGCAGATAGTTTGAGGGCAAAATTGGTACTTCTAAGGGTTTCCAGGAACAGAAAAATAATGTTTTTCCCCATATTAGTTTATAGGAGAGTTCCAGGGCAGGGGGAAAAAACAACTTACTCTTGAGATGTGCAGATGACAACTCCCAGAGCATCCCAACAGTGTGACTAGAAGCTTTGCTGATTTGGCAATGCTAGGAGCTATAGTCTCAAACCAACATTTTTTTCCCCAAGCTTTGTAAAGTAATATGGTTGTTGTGAGGATTTTGTCTCTAATAGGTAGCACAGCAGTAGTAATTGTAATAATACCGTGAATTCTGAAGAATGTTTCAGGCTTTTGCACTCTACAATTGGTCTCTTGAAAGCAAAAATATGTGGCTTCATTTAAACTGCTAAGAATCAGCATGCAAGAAATATGAAGCATTAGGCAATCAGAAGCCAATAAGACACTATCCATTCCCCAGCAAGCAGGAACAAATTTGTGGTGATATATTGAAGTAGCATATATGTTCTGAGTACGTTAAGGAAGTTTTATTCATGTAGCATGATGAAAAGGAGAATTTAGTGCTAAACACATTAAGGAGAATCGGAAGAGAAGATATTCTTGTGAATTATTTCTAATCTTTAAGGTTCCCAGCCACCTCAGGGTCAGACATTCCCCTTCCCCCTGATTTTCTGAAGTAATAGAAATGCCTTGATTAAAGAAGACTTACGTTTTGGGGAAAAAGCTGCTTTATAAGAAAAAAGTGGCTTCATACATTAATTTGTGGTGTATATTACTGAGGGGCTCAAGACTTAATGAGCATATTAACCACACCAGAGAAAATTAGATCTACAACAATGGAAAGCTGAAGAATACCAGTTTTGCCATTATTGTGTCTGCATGCAGTATAAGTGTCATAATTAGTATAACTTCTGGTACCAGAGGTCCTATCTCAGGGAACGTAATCAGCCCTTACAATCATTACCAAAGGCAATGTTTTCCGAGGTCAATTTTGGGGTCAACATTGGTAAGGTACAAACAAATAAAATGAATTTGTGCCTAATGTGCTTAATGTGTCCTAGATCTGGAGACCAATCTACCTTAGCCAACATTATGAAGCCATAAACAGTCCCAAAGATGAATTTCTCTGCATACTCATAATAGCAATAAAAGTTATATGTGTGTTGGTGCAACCCTACAGTATGCAGTAGATGTGTTGCTTTTGTCCTACAGTATCCATTGCACTTGTTTTTTTGACAAATTATGCCCATTCTTGGAACACAGGCAGTTGTTTCTCTAGTAAGTCTAGAAACTACCATCACACTTCACTAGCATCAGGCACCTATTTGTACAACACAACTATAGTTCTATTTTTCTACTTCAACTGTCATGGCTCTATCTTATAGAATCTTGAGGTTTCTAACCTGGCAAGGCACTGGAACTCTCTCGCTGTGAATTTTAAATACCCCTCCCTTGTTACCACCCCTACGCACACCATCTTGCAGGATTGGGAAGAAATATCATTTCAGAAAACTGGACACTTATAACTGTAAAAGCATATGACAGAGAGGGCACTGGCTGTAAGCATGGGCTAGATCAGGATAACCTCAGCATGGTCAAGTCATAAGTTCAAGAAGATTAGGCAGGAAACCCCTCTTTAATGGGCTTCCAGTAATCCTTTCAATAGTACAGGCAATCAAGACAATAGTAAATGAAACTGCCCAGGTACAGCAGGTTATCACCCCTGCTGTGCATATTTCCTACAGAGACCTTCCCCATTCACCTTATGCAACCAAGACATTAAGAGCCATCAGGACTCCCATCATTGTTTTGTCACTCAAGGTAAGACAATCAGTCCAGTCTTGTTTATTCTGCCACAGAGCCATTAACAGTCATCAGGGCAGGAAAAATAGCACTTAAACCCTAGTTCCAGCCTTGGCAATTTGCAGTACATTGGGCATTACTCGGCATGTTGGCCCCAAGAATCCTGTGCTCTGTGCTACCCTCAGACTGCTATCTGAACCACTCCATTTCAACCTTCTTCTGAATCAGTAAATATCACCCTCTACACCCGAAATCTTCCTCTAGCCAACCTTCCTCACTTCTCCTTTCACTAGCTTCGTATGGTTTATGACTCTGCTTGATTTCTTGTGTGTCTGCTGATTTCCAGTAAAAACACCCTATTTAAATCTTTAACTGGAGTCCTATAGTTAGTACTAGTATACACAGGAGAAAAGATCCTGCTGTTACCCGGTCCCTCTTGCAAGCCTCCTTTGAGTTGCAATCCCCTCACTTTCTAAGGAGACACTGGCACTGCTGGTGGATCTCAAGGTTCCCCACATTTTGGGGTAGCAGCCTAAACTGCCAATCCCAGGAATCCATAGGATGGAAACATGACAATTACTGTGGAGTAGTCATGCCAAAATTCTGTAGTGTGAATGCACCCCAGTAGTACCATAAAGAAGCATTCAAGAAAGGGAAAGAACTTCAATAGTGTTTCTGACCTATAAAACCATTATGCATGTGGAAGGAGCCAAAGCTATTCCTTATGCCAGCATTAACACAATGTTTAAAATAGAGGTGGGCAAAGTAAAGCCTATAACTGCATGTAGCTCTTGGGACCCCTTATGGGGAATTTTTCCCCACAAAAATATCAACAAAATTTCCCCCAAAATGTTCCAAAACACCCTCAGGGAAGTGGAAGGCATTTCCACCATGTTTGGAACCCCTGGGGTGAATTTTTTTAAAACTGTTTTTCCAAAATATTTTTGTCCCCAAATGCCCTCTAGGGAGGGGAAGTGCATTTCCACCACATTTTTGAGAGGCCTTTTATTGAAGCAGAAAGTGAACTGTGGTCTTCTTGTTATTGAAAAAGTCCTCTCTTTGGTTTAAAAACATGGTAAAAATATCTCTCCCTTCCCCCAGAGGTCATTTGAGGGCATCTGCAGGAAAAAAGTTTCGTTTCTTTTTCGGGGGAGTGCAGCCCTCTCATACAGAGGAGGGGAACTAATGTGGTCTTCTAGCCTTACAGAGTTGTCCACCCATGTGGTCCTCTAGCCTTCCACAGTTGTCCACCCCTTAAAATAGTGACCTTGGGTCCAGGAAGAGCTGCAGGTACTATACAATGTGCTCTGTTCCCCCTCCCTGCCACAGGCAGTGATGTTCTTAAATCTTTTACTCCAAGTCTTAAGTCGAGTCTCAAGTCAAGTCTCAAGTCCTTGCAAGATACTTTCAAGTCAAGTCTCAAGTCTTGGAGCCAACTTTATACCCTAACCTATATTCCAGAATTTCTGGACAGAGTTGAATAGAGTTAGTTTTAACAATTTATGCAGAGACAGCTCTCCACATTTGCGATTTTGCACCTGCAGCTTCAGAAGTGGGGAATAGGATCCTTCTTAATCCCCCTTCCTGAAACTGGAGGCTTTTGTGCCAATTGGCATAAAAGAATCTGCAGCTTCGGAAGTGGGGAACAGGATCCTTCTTACTTCCCACTTCCAAAGCTGGAAAATTTTTCAGAAGGAGGGAATAGGATCCTTCTTACTCCCCATTACTGAAGCTTCCAAAGCTTTAGAAGAAAAGATCCTTCCTCCTCAATTCTGTTACTTTACAGATTTGTTGTTCCCTTCTGAGAAATACATTCTGCACTCTTAGGGGTGAGTCTCGTCTTCTACTCTTAGGAAAAATTTTAGGAGGCTCCTCTGATACGCAGCAGGGGCCTGCTTCAAGTCTGTTGCCTAACCTGTTTGCTGTTCCCCTCTGAGAAATGTGCCCACGCTTTGGGCTTCAGACAGATTATCATGTGACCAGTAGGCAAAATGAGATGGAAGCCTTATTCAAAGTCATAAGGTTTCTGGATGAATGTGTTATATTACTGAGCCAACGGTAGCAAGTCAGTCACTAAAAATATACAAGTCTCAAGTCATGTTGAGTCAGTGCATTGTTTATTGCTGAATTGAGTTCTAGTTGAGTTACTGAAGTGACTTAAGTCCGACTTGAGTCTGAGTCAGTCAACTCAAGTCTACATCACTGCTGCCAGGTATGTCCAGTGGTTGAGAAATAACACTTTTCCCATGGCATCGCTGAGCTGGGTTGATGCGAGTACATTTAAAAATCTATAGTCTCTGCCTGGAACTAGCTGTTTAAAGATGGATGGATTGGTCTGCTTCATCCACACTCAGTTTTAAGAAATCTCCCTGTGCCATTTATCAAGCAGTGGAGTACATGTGACCCACCAGATGTTATTCGACTGCCACTCCCAGACAGGCACGTAAATCATTGACAATTGCCTCCTCACATGCAAAGATGAATAATTGCAGTAATTTTCTCCCTGCTGCAGGAGAAAATAAATAGTCGTCCACAGTATTCTCTCCATATTTGAATGTCCCATAATGGGGCAGAGGATTTTTTTTTCATAAAAAACTGTTTTTGTACTGAAGAAAGGTGAGTTTTTTGCACAAAAACATATATTTTTCTTTACAAAATAGTTTTCCTACAACACTTTGTGATGTTCAAATACCAGAAAAAACAACTATTCAAAAGTCTTCCTGATGGTGTTTTCTGACTGTAAGGAAGAGTTTTTGAAGGGTTTTTTTTGGGGGGGGGGTTATTTGAATAATCTACTATGTAAAAGTCAAAGTTTGTGAGTGATCTTGTCTGTTTGTCTATGTCAGGCAGGTGAAGAGCTCATATGATTGGCTGTGTGAGGTGAGAAGACATCATATGATTGACTGGCTATGAAGATTCCATGGAACCCTGGGGTTCGTAGTTCAGGGAGGGGCCTGTAGAATTTTCAGCCAGCGAGCTCAGGCCAGTTGCTATGGAGACAAGACCTAGCAGCAAGAACGAGGGCAGTGTATTCCCTCAGGAAACCAAACTCTGTATGTTAATAATTCTGTATACAGATTAGATTGGGGAATATGGGGAAAAGTTACAGGTACTGGACAAGGCAGTCTGGAGAATCAGAGACACAGGATCTCACATCTGTGTTTCAACTGTATCTAATTCCTAAGGTAAGGTAAGGTAGTTCTAACAAGCGTTACCTATGAGAAAATAAAATCCTGAGCAACATAAATACACTAGTTACAAATATTCTTTCCATTACTACTTCCACCATCCCTTGCCATTCGCTATGCTGGCTAGGGCTGATGGGAACTGTAGTCCAAAAGTGCCTTAAGCGTCCCACAGTTCCTACTTCAGCCATCTATCAAGAAATTTATTTTGGTACCTTATTATCAACAAGTAAATGAAATTTTCACTCATCTGCACTGCCCAAATTCAGTTCAGTTATTCTTAACATGAGAAGACCCTGTTTTGCCCACCTGCCATGTAGCAGCTCAAGATGAAGCACATGACAAATAGTGGTGCTTGGGGAAGGGAATAAGAGAAGCAGCTAATCTAATTCAGCACCACCAGAATGGTTGAATGGAGAGGGCCTCAAAGCCTACTTTGATGGCAGAGGGTTGCTTCTACATGGCAGGTGATAGGATTTGATGGCCCTTGTGGTCTTCTCCAACTCTATGAATCCATGGTTCCTTGATTCTAGGACTGAGAGTTTCCTCCATTCTTACCTTAATAATTTTTAAATAAATTTCAAGTTCTTCCCACCACATTTATGAAGAAAGTTGCAAATTTGGGGATTTTAGTTTTAAAAAAATCAAAGAATGAATTGGATTAAGCTTTCATCCATGTCTGTCTATGAAGCCCTTGCTACGAAATGCATTTAGAGTTGGGTCAAGAAGACTACTGAGTACTGATTTATTTTTCTTAGCTGGATATCCAGGAGGTTGGTACTACTTTGTGTTGCCTTCTGCCCTGCTCCAGTTAAAGACATCTGAGAATTTAAGAAGGTCTGTCAGCTATGTGTGACCAATTCCAGCTAATCAAGTCTTTATCACCACTCAGGAGCTGAAGGAAGCCACTTTACAGTGGGTGCATTTGAAGTGCACATCAAAGGATCTGAACTCCAGGAAAAACTGGTCTTGAGAATGAAATGATAGCTGCAAGGGTTTAATTGCATATTGCTTTGTAGAGATGCTGGGAGGCAGACACTGAAGTGGGCTGATGCTTTGCTTTGGACAGCACTATAATAATATATTTGAAGTTTTGAGTCCTGACCCAAATCACCTGGAATTTACATTTGGAATTCATATAATTAATTTCCTGAAACACTGCCTCTTGCCTTAAAATATCAAGTACAATAACATATAGATTCATTCTTAAGAGTGAACAGGTTGCACTGGATTTCTTTGCATATGCTACAGTACTGCACCATCTGAGATAACTGGCAAGAGATGTCTCAGCAAGAATAGGTGCCACAACTCTCAGACTTGTGTGGAATGATGAGACCATTGGGTAATTCCCTAATTTCCAGAAAACCAATCTATAAAGTAGGCTTCTGGTAATGGCATGACAAGATCACAGACATTCCTGGCTAAAATCCCAAGAGGACTGTAGAAGGTCTTTTAAAAGTTCTACTTCATTAACATTCTCCCTTAATTACACTCATTTTTATAAACAATTTAGGGATTCTGCGCTAACGCTGTAAGCAGTGGTGCTAGAAAAATCCAATTGAAGGAAATCATGAAAAATAAAACTCTTCCTTTTTTTTATTTTGTTTTGTTTTGTTTATGTGGCTTGCAGTTTTAATGAGAGAGAGCCAGGACATGCTTAATTCAATTTTTTTAAAGCTGCAGTTTGGTTAGAGCTACAGTGATGATGATGAAAAGCAATTTGTGCTTAATATCAGCAGAAATAGACATAACAGTGAAAAAGTCATTACCAAGACTAGAATGGATTAGAAACAAAGCCATTTTGGCAGAAGCAAATTATTGTTTACTTGATTGTATGGATCATTGGCTTTTGATATTAAAATGACCTGTTTGTTCCATGAACCTATTTGCAAAAATAGTTACATACACAATTTTAAAAGTGAAAGCCTAAACAGCATAAAATACAGCACTGTCATTCACAGTGACCCAAATAGAGGTCCCAGTGGCCCTTGATTAAAATCCATGATACATTCTAGATGCTATTTTCTAGAATATATCATGTCTTTTATTTAGTAGCCACCAACTTTGGGCAGTATCCTGTCTTTGTTCTTTATTTTAGCCCAGGCTTTCATTGGGACATTCATTGTTTCACATCTACAACTATGCTGAGACATTCTGATACAAGTTCCCATAGTGCTAAGGATCACGAAGTTAAGTGCCAATGGCCATGTGACTTGGTCAACTGCTTGTGGGGCTCTATCACTGACAAGGCGACTTACCAGGTCAGCCTATTCTAAGGCAATTTCTGAGGAAAACACATGCATTGCCCTGCCCATCTCAGATGACTCAAGCAGTAGCAGTCAGAGAGTGGGAGCTGTTGCTACATGCTTTACTTTTTCCTTCCTACTGCACAGACTTTAAACATTTTATATCTAGCTGCTTTAAGTTGCAGTTCTACGTACAAGCATGAGAGACGTGTATAAGCCCCATCTAACATAATTTGGCTTGCTTTGACTAAACTTGCTCTGGATTATACTGTTAAGTAAGCAAGGGCTGATGCAACCAGAGTAAGAAGTGAGGGGGAAGAAAGATACAGATAGCATTTACATCTTGTACATGACTGGATTCTCCTAGGGCTTCCTGGGGATAGTGGAGTTTATTACTCTAGAAATTTCAGTCAGTTCAGAATATATATATACAAGGCTGTCAACTGGTAGGCTAAACACGTGAACAAGTAGAAAAGACATTTTGGGCAATGTGGGAAATAGTAGTTTTTTTCCAAAGTGAAATAATTAGTATTTGCTGACAGAAGGTGAGCAACCAGTCCTACACTGCCATCACCCGCTCATGGGACCTAGCACAGAAATAAAGCACACTTGGGGCCTTTCTGCACTACACTATTATAGTGCTATTATTCCACTTTGAACATCCTGTGGAATTCTGGGGTTTGTAGTTTACTGAGGCCAAAGAGCTCTCTGGCTGAGAATTCTAAATGCCCCTCCCTAAACTGCAAACCCCACAATTCCATAGGATATTGAAAGTGGAATAATAGCACTATAACAGTGTAGTGCAGAAAAGCCCCAAGTGTGTTTTATTTCTGTGCTAACCCCATGGGTGGGTGATGGCAGTGTAGGATTGGTCATTGCTCACCTTCTGTCAGCAAATACTAATTATTCTACTATTGAAAAAACTACTATTTCGCACATTACCCATATTGTTGAAAGCAGAATAATAGTACTATAACAGTGTAGGGCAGAAATGGCCTTCAAAATCTTGATGAACTATCAAACCATTAAACCCAGCAACTCAATCTTCAAATAATTGTCAGATTGCCATTCACATACCTACATATGAAAACTAACATGTACATTTTCCCTCTATAAATGCTTAATACAGTCTGTAAGGCACAAATCACATACAAAAGATGAGGAACCAAAGAGACATATTTCCCCAAGGATATTATGTGCCCATTTTGATTTTGATTAAACCTAATCTAAACATATACTGAATAACCTATAGCAACTATCTGCCAGAGTCTCCATTTGGCTAAGCTATGGGCTGGTGATTTGTAAAATCAATAACCTTGATGTAGAAGGACATACATTTGACATTCGGCATTGCTTTCCTCTTCCTTCGGCACCATCTCTTTGCTCTCCCCTTCCCTCAGTGCATGGCAAGCTGGATCAAGCCCCTAGGTCTCACATTGACTATCATGTTCTCACAGTTGTTCAAGTTAGAGTGTATAATGCATTAAAGAAGTAGTTGTCAACATTAATTCCCAGACTTGTTGTATTCACTACACTAGTACTGGAGAAATTAGTCCTTTGTAGTTAGATGCTGCTACAGCCTATCTTCCATAAAATACATGTAGCTGTCCCATCACTCCTAGCATGGCCCTTATTGGTAGAAATAGATGGAAAAAATCTGGAAGGAAAGGGCCTATAGAACAGTTGAGAAACTCCTCAAGTGAGCTCTCAGGATCTCATGAAGAGGGGCAATTCAGAAGCAATTATATGGAGATGCCTTTTGTTGGAAACTGTGCCTCTGTGTAGGAACTGTAAGTATTATCGCCTTCACTTGTACTGTCACAGCACACTCATCCTCCATGTGCCACACTGTTGCATGAACCCATTTATATGTCTAATGATAGCCTTCCTGTTGCCTCAGGAAGGTAAAAAGGGGTTGTTGTGAGGTTTTTAAGCAGAGGCTGGATGGCCATCTGTCGGGAGTGCTTTGAGGGTGTTCCTGCATGACAGGGGGTAGACTGGATGGCCCATGTGGTCTCTGCCAGCTCTACATTTCTATGATTCTATAAGATAAACTGGTACAAAGACATAAGACATCTGTTTTAAAATGGATTCTGAAAGCAAAATAAGGAGTCTGAGGGTGAGCTCTTAAACTCCAACCCAGTATAGTGAAGGTTTGCAATTTAATCCTAAAGATTCCTATAACTATAACTTCACACACTTCTAAAAAGATCCTATTTGCACAATCATTTTGGCCCATTGCAACCTTTATTTTCAGCACACTTCAGGTAATATCATCCCTGGCAAGGTTTCAATAGATTCCACTGGCTTTTGTACAATTTAGCCTGGATTCATCTGATTATTTATCTATTGAGTTAGTTATGCTATCTCGCCTCTCCTCCAGTGAGATAAGGCAGTATACATGACTTTCCTCCTCCCCACTTTATCCTAACAAAAACAATCCAGTTAGGTAGGTCAGGCTGAGACAGAATGTAGTGCTCTAAAAATATCCAATGAATTGCATGGCTCATTGGTGACTCAAACCTCAGCCTCCCTAGTCCTATTCCAACACTCCACCATACTATCTTTGAACACTTCACTCAAACTGTTCTGCTTCATGTATGTAGAACAAAGTGCCAAAAACCAGCTAATCCCCTACATTATTATTCAAGATAGGGACTATGTGTTTCTGATTCAGAAAGCCATTGCTGTAGGATCCTACAGTCACCGTGTATGGAAGACACTGTCAATTGCTGGATCATGACAGGATTTTGAGATTCTTGTCTTGATCTGTCTTGGAAGAAGACTTCTGTCAGAGACAGTGTAACAAAGTTAAGCAATTTTGTCAGTAACATCTTAAATATTTGAAAAATGATACCCTTACTTTAACCTAATCATAAATGGAGCTATAATAGTGAATGTATATCTCTGGACAGGGAAGATATTTTGTTCTTGCTTTGAGGAACCAACCTCTGCTGTCTAGGTTTAAACAGAAGCGTAACTCAGCATAGAATGCTAACAAGAACTAATTATATGAATATTGCTTTACTATTTTGGCATAATTGTCTAAAACTTCTGATTTTTTAAAAAAAATCCTGAAGTACCTGAGTTCAGCAGCAATTCAGGCTGCAATATGAAACAGGCATGGTTCCCAACTCCTTCTGTTAGACTAAGAGATGAGATCTTTGCCATTTGTCACCTAATCTGTATCTGTTTGTGATTTCTTTTATTACCTTCTGGCTGCCTGCGAATTCAACTTGTGACCATGGCAAAATCCAAAAAGCAATACTCCATTTTAACATTCTTAAGCACTGGAATCTCAAGATATTTTTATGGAGAATGAGTGGTTAGAACGAGTCCTCTAGGCTATTTATTATAAGCAATCATAGATATACAAATACGTACACTCTCTTTGGGGAAAATGTAGACACTGCCATGTCCAGGTATGTTGCTTTCATCACATCATATTGCATGTAAAGCATCATACATTACTATGTTAATCAATATAATAGCCATGAAGGAATACCATTTCATCTGTTGCGGAACTATACATCTATAAACAGGCATCCAAGGGGTCAATGTCCTTGAGCAGCAGGCCTCATTACAATCAGAACGGGGAATACATGTATTTAGCATAGGCTAGTTGAGAACAGAAATTCATTCTTTCTCATTCCACTATTGTCTATCTACATCAGTGTCTCTGGGTCATTAGCTCAGAACAAAGCAGCTGTTATCAATAGCATTCTTCTATGATGGAGACTGGTAAACCTCTTGGCTTGTTTATGTGCTTCCTAGCCTAATCAAGTGCTATATCTTATTGAAAGAGATGACTATCAGGCCATTTCCGCATTAAACTGTTATAGTGCTATTATTCCACTTTGAACATCCTGTAGAATTCTGGGGTTTGTAGTTTACTGAGGCGCAAGAGCTCTCTGACTGAGAATTCTAAATGCCCCTCCCTAAACTGCAAACACCGGGATTCCATAGAATGTTGAAAGTGGAATAATAGTAGTATAATAGTCTAGTGCGGAAATGACCTCAGTGTACTCAGTTTATATAACATTGGTCCCCTCCAATCAGACTCTTGGAGGTGACATGAATACAGGAGGTACATTTGACTTCCCTCAGATTACATCAGCCAGCTGATTGCATCAGCCATGCCCTTCAATGTGGTACCTGCTTAGAGTTCCTTATAAATCAAGTCAAACTGTATATATTATCAAATCTTGTATATAGTTGTGTGGGCATTCTGCCCGGAGCTGTGTCTAGGCACTTGGTAACACATACAGATTCTGCAATACACAGAGCTTTCTTCTTTATGTTTTACATATCTTACATGTGTTATGAATACATTATTTACATTTCCAGGCTTCAGTGTTTGCAACCAAATCAGCATAAGCCTGTAACAAATGGCATGCAGTAGTTAATTGCAATATACTTGGCTGCTGGGGTGGGGAGGCTATTAATATGCTAAGGAAATTAGCACTGCAGTTGTTAGGTATCACTCCCTTCATTTCAGTGTACTTTGAATAGGCTCTCCTTCTTATGACCTGAAGACCTTTTCTTAAAATAAAACTTACCTATACTAGCTAAAGTGAGCATATGCTGAGCTATATTCCTACCATAGGAATTGTTACCCTGTTTTCTGGGGGTCCCGGGAGGGACACCTAAATGCGCTCTCAACTATATAAGTTGGGGAAATTAGCAAAGAGCACGAGCTAGCAATACGAGAGGCAGGGCAACAAAGCGGAATCTTTTACCCAATGTCTATGGGGTCAGGCCGAGTCAAGGAGCAAACAGCATTGAAATAATAAATGTTGTTTTATTAAAAATACAATCAAACAGTGTATGGAACACACTCACACAGAAAACTAAAGAAATAAAGGTTGGAGTGGAATAGAGGGATTTTTAGAGGAGTTGTTGGTTTGGGTGATACTACGCCTGTACTGAAGCCCGGGTAGTCTGCAGCAGAAGTTTGGAGATGTTGAGTCTCAGTACGTGGGACTGAGGGGAAGGCTTGCCAAGCAAAGCGACAGCAAGGTTGGATGGAAGTCGGGAGCGATCCAAAGAAGCTCACAAAGTCAGGGGTTTATATAGGGGAAAATGTAGCCACAGGCTAGTCTGTACTTTGGGAAAACAATGAGTTTCGGGCTGGAGACAAAGCCTCCGAAAGGTCAGAATTTAGCATGATTGAGTTAGGTCCGAATTGACAATGGAGTAGACAGCATGCAAACGCAGAGTGCTTGACAGATGAGGATTCTCCTAATCAAGCTGCCTGCTCAGGGCAGGGAGTTCTTTGTAAGTAGCGTGCATACATAATAGAGTACTTGCCTTTGAGGTCTCCTGAAGCGGCAGGCTGTATTGTTTGGAATATTACAGCGATTAGTGGCCATGCCTGTCTGCGAGCTTGTCTGGGGGACCTCGCAGACACGTGGAGAGGGATGATAGAAGAAAGTCAAATTATTGATATCATAGTGATATCTAATATCCCACAAATCCGGGCTAGCAACTGCAGTAACAGAATACTTAACTTCAGTAGTATTCCTCACACACAGAAATGACATTGAGTGAATATTCACTTGTTTTATCTATAATGCATATTCTTTCTTGATATCGTAGCTATTCAACAATTCAATGTGCTGAATGGTTTATAACAAATGCTATTAATTATAAATGTCCTGTCATCTGGTTGCTGGGACAAACATCAGTTGAAGCAAATATTGGAAATATAGAATCAAGGATACCTTAGAATACACTCTGACACTAAATCTTAAAAAACACTTTAGGTTAGCAATAAATTGTACAGAACCATTATTTACAGCTTTTAAAACATTCTCTCATTGTTTTATGTGAGAAAGCTTTCATAAACATTAAAGTCTATGAAAACAAGACCTGAGAGGGAAGCTTAAAGGGAGTGTTTAATGTGGAGTAGAGTAGACAGCAAGAGGGAAAGGTTTCCTTTTTCTAGCCTGTAAGATTCCTTTCACCTCCGTGATTAAAAGGAGTTCTGTGAACTGGTTCCATAAAAATAAAACTCACTCATGTCCACACTATACTGTTATAGTGCTATTATTCCACTTTCAACATCCTATGAATCCTGGGGTTTGCAGTTTAGGGAGGGGCATTTAGAATTCTCATCCAAAGAGCTCTTTGGCCTCAGTAAACTACAAACCCCATAATTCCATAGGATGTTCAAAGTGGAATAATAGCACTATAACAGTGTAGTGTGGAAATGGGCCTAGATCAGTGGTTCTCAACCTTCCTAATGCCACGACTCTTTAATACAGTTCCTCATGTTGTGGTGACCCCCAACCATAAAATTATTTATTTATTATTTACAATGCCTCCCCTCCTGGCAAAGGCTGCCTCGATGGCCAGAAACGGGGGGGGGCGGGCAGGGAGGGAAAGAGGAACTGCGCGTCTCCCCCAGGAAAAAACTCCGAGAACCCCCCCGGGCTCCGCTTCTGCTTCGCTCTCATTTCCGCTGGGGGGGCAGTGTGGGAAAAGTTTCCAGAGTGTTGGGGGGAGAAATCCCAGTACCCTTGTCTTTTGCGCCGGGCACAGCTCATCCCCCCCAGAAAAGCGTCGCTTTGTGGCCCCTTGGCCCTTCCGCAGTGCCCCCCTCCATGGCGAGTGGGGCAGGGGTCATGGTGAGGACGGGGCCTGCCCCCCGTGCTGCTGCCCCCCAAGCTGGCCCATCAGACGGGAGGTTCTCCCAGTAGCGGAGAAGGGAAGCAATTTCAGTCCCTTCTGAACAGGGGGCAGGAGGACGCGAGCACATGGCTTGCGCTTGTGCACCACCACTCCTGCTGTGGTGACACTGTGGCTGCACGCACTCCTGCCAAAGGGGGCAGGAGGACACAAGTGTGTGGCTTGCGCTTGCACACCACCACTCCTGGGCCTTTTCCACACGTTACCTTATCGCGAAGGTGGGGGGTGCCATTCGTGCAAGCAGGTTCTTGCACGAGGCGCTCACTTCACTGCTCCTTCGTCCTGCAGCTGGCTTCCTGGTTGCGCAACTGCCCCGCCCCTTCCTCTCCCAGCACAGCCTACAGCTCCCAGGCTGCACTGCAGAAGGAAGGGGCGGGGCAGTTGCACGACCAGGAAGCCAGCTATGGGACGAAGGAGCAGCGAAGCGAGCACCTTGTGCAAGAACCTGCTTGCGCGAATGGCATCCCCCCTCCGCGATAAGGTAACTTGCGGAAAAGGCCAAGGAGTGGTGGTGCGCAAGCGCAAGCCACATGCTCGCGTCCTCCTTCTCCCTTTGGCGGGAGCACGTGTGGCTGCATGCGCTCCCTCCAAAGGGGGCAGCAGGATGCGAGCACGTGGCTCACCCTTGCGCACCACCACCGAGGAGGGAATGGAGCCTAAGACCATCGGAAATATGAATTTTCCAATGGTCTTAGTCAACCCCTGTGAAATTCAATTCAACTCCCAAAGGGGTCCCGACCCACAGGTTGAGAACCGCTGCCCTAGATGTAACAAATCTTCATATACAGACTGTTACAACAAATGTATGCCTGTAGCATAAATGGGCATGGAGTATAATGCAGAATAGTGGTGGAACATAATCCAAATGTGTTCAACTGAATTGTTTTATAATTTTGATTATAGCTCTGTGTTTTCTTTTCAAGAGCCAGCATGGCATACTGGTTTGAGTGAGGGATTAGTATTCTAGGAGAACAGGATTCAAATCTCTGTTTAGTTGTGGAAGTCTGCTGGGCAACATTCTCTCAGCCTTAGAGGAAGGCAAGGGCAAACCTCTTCTGAATAAATCTTGGCAAGAAGTTGGAAATTATCTGGGGGCACATAGCAACATTTAATTTGTATTTTTTTATTAGCCATCTTGATAACTATTTCTACTGGAAAAGCAGGATATTAAATAACAGCGCATCGTATAATATTACAGTGACACTAGTATGGTCTTATAACTATGTCCTGATTGCAAACTATGTGTTAAAGTTAGGAATAAGCTGAAATGCCTCCTTTGATCATTGCCATCTTGGTTCAAAACTAAGGCAACTTCAGGGGCTTGGGGTGAAAGCAAGAGCAAAGTGTACCCTCAGCAAGCATCAAAACTGTGGGGACAACACCATGTGCCATTATCCCAGCCAGCCTGGCCAACAGTTTCTGGGAGCTGAAATCTAAAACATGTGGAGTACCAAAGTTTAAAAATCACTGCACTAGATAGACAAAATGGGCAGCAAACAAAATGATGAGGAAGGAACTTTCTTGATACTCCAAAAGCTCACTTTTTTGACCAAAATGGTTCTGAATAGGATTTTGGAATAACTCTAACTAAAGTTGTTTTAGGAATCACATTCAGTGAAATTACAATTCCTGTTCAAAGTCTGTTTGAGCAGGCAAGTGTAACAACCATAGGAGAATCCTTAGATATCTTTTATTTTCCCATGATGTGGAGGTATTCAAGACTTCTGTCCACTATTGTTTAGGAAGTCAAATTTATCAGTCAATACCCTAATATTGGAAGTATAAGCCATGATATCACAAAAATGTGCAGAGATCCATTCTGAGTAATCATGACAAAATCAACACGCATCACATGTTACTGACCAGCATCATGTACATAACTGCTGATTACAACCTGGGATTGTTTTATCCCTTCTTTGCTTCTGCCAAAGCTTTGTTTGCTCCACTTGTGCATATGTCTTTAACTCCAAGCTAGCTACTCTTTCATTGGAGTCTTTACATGCTTTCAGATATTCAACATTTGTATACATGATATGAAATACACTTTATAAGAGGCTGCCAAATATGTTGCAGAATTTTAAAAATACTTTTCTATTACACAGATGGGAGAATTAATAGAGGGTTTTTTTTGCCAGGCCACTATAAGACATCAAAGTATCCAGAGAATTTAAGAACATGGAAAATCCTATTTTTGACAACCCTGTTTACCATCACTCATTTTTCTGTATGAAAACAGAATATGTAATAAACTCATGAATTACTACAAAAAGAATATTGAAGTTGCTATATTAAAATGTATGAGCGTCTGGATATTTTAATGCAGGTTTTCTGTCATATGCAACATTATCATCTGCCTTTGAGGTGGATGGGTGGGAAAAGCAGCAGCCTTCTTCGTTTTTTAAAGGGATTACAAGCTGGTTTTAAATTTCCTTTTTAAAAAAGCTCATTATCACTTCCTGTAAGTAATTGCAAGCAACCTTTTTTCAAATGAAGTTTTTCCAGGGAGGAAACAAAACAAAATTAAAAAAAAATGCATAGGCAACATCTTATGCTTACTGCTAATACACGTTGCAGTACACAGATTAGCTGTGCATTCTGAAATATCAACAATTCTCAGGTTAGTGATCAACAGATCATCTGGCTACATGCTATGATATTGCCAAGTGCTTTAACCATTATTTGAAAAAAAAAAAAGAATAGTCTGTACTAGAATGGGTAATGTTTGCAGTTCCATAATCAGATAGCACTTCTAAAAGAATCATGTTAAACTACACCAACAGTCCAGCTCAAGGACTGCAACTTCCATCAGTCCTGGCCAGCACAGCCAATAGTGAGAGATTCTTGGAACTGTAGTTCAGCACCACCACTGGTCTATCTAGTTATAAGAACAAAGAAGTGTCATTCTGGAATATCAGACGAAAAGCTTATCTAGCCCCAGCGCAACCAAGGAGATGCCTACAAGAAGCCCACAAATATGACATGAAGGCAATAACATGCTCCTATTTGGGTTATTCAGCAACTTTTATTTTACCTCTGCTCCCTGAGATAGCATATACTTGTGGAACTCAAGAGAAATCACTTGTTTGGTTCATAAGACTGAGTCTCACAATGGCTTCTGAGAGTCTTTCTGCCAGCAGGTGAAGTCCTTTTTATTTAAGGAGATATTTGGTTTTTAATATGTTGTGTAACATGTGAGGGAGCTTTTAAGGGAGGTGTTTCTATTTTATCAGGTTTTGTGTATGCTTTTAAAAGTGCTTTTAACTTGCATTTTATTTTTACTTGTATGTTTAATTGTGTTCTAACTTTTCTATTAAGAGCTTTTTTGCTGCATTATGTTTTTAAAAGGTAGTATGCTGCTTTGAATCTCATGTTGCAAGAAAGGTGCAATATTAAATAAATATTTTTTTCTGTTCTGTAAGTCATCATTACCAGTAGCTATTAATAACCTTAGAATCCATGGTTTGATGGTTTGAGCATAGGACTATGATAAGAGACCAGGAATCAAGCCCTGGCTCAGGAAACCTGGTTGACCTTAGACAATTCATACTCTCTAAGCCTCAGAGGAAGGCAGTAGGAAACCTTCTCCAAATAAATCTTGACATAAAAATCCTATGAGGAGATCCAAGCACTGGTACTCCTCTTCAGGAATGGTAACTATTACTCACTTCAACCCAAACTCATTATCCAATCTTTCTCTCCTTTATCTTTGCTAGCCTTGTGTGGTTGTGAGACCATTTGACTGCATGTGTGCAATTTGAAATTTGTGAATTTCCCCCAATAAAGACATTTTTTTTTAAAAAAAAATTCCAACTGGTGTTCTGTAGCTGGTACCGGTATACACTGAAAAGATCTCATAAAGATCCCATAAGGTTACCCCACCTCTTGCTGGCCTCCCTTTTTGAGCTAATATTTCCCCAACTTTTCACAGAGGCACAGGTGCTGCTGGAGGACCTCAAGGCCCCCACCTTTTGAGGTAAAAGTTTTAAGTTGAAAGAGGGTATATTTTGACTGAATATTAGAAGGAACTTCTTGACAGTAATTTCTGTTTGACAGTAGAATCAATTGCCTAGAGAGGTAGTGGTCTCTTTATCCAGATGTCCTCAATACAGGCCAATCGCCTCCGTGCTGGGGAAGCCCTATGTGGATTTTCTGCATTGAGTGGAGGGCCTATGAGATCCTTTCCAATTCAGTGATTTGATGATTCTACTGCAGCAGGATGGTTCAGAAGACTCAGGCCTGAGCTGAGCTTTTATTGGCTTTGATTTTCTGTATTATATTTATTTCTTTTATTTGGTTTGTGTGTATTTTACAGTATTAAACTTATGTGTTTTAATACAATAAGAAAGAAGAAGAAGAAGAAGAAGAAGAAGAGGAGGAGGAGGAGGAGGAGGAGGAGGAGGAGGCGGCGAAGATGACAACGACGACTTAGGCCTGAGCTGAAACAACCAGCAGTAGGGATGGAAAAATCTGTCAGCTACCCTTTCTTCCACCTTTTTTTTTAAACTTTACAGTCATTCCATCCCAAGTATGAAGTTTGCATATTATTCAAACATGAATTGAAACATAACACTCTCTCATTTGTTCCAACCAGCTATTGCCAGCATGGAGTAATTCCTCTTGTCAGTATAGCTTCCTATGTAGTTGTTAAAGATGAGGAACACCTTAAAAAAAAGAGAGGCAGTAACACTGACCATATCCACAGTAGACTGTTATAGTGGTATTATTCCACTTTCAACATCCTATGGAATCCTGGGGTTTGGAATTTAGGGAGGGGCCTTTAATAATACCACTATAACTGTCTAGTGTAGCAATGGCCACTGATGTCATACCAAAAGGTTGAATACACAAAGGTTCAATTTTACAAGCCAAGCACCCAAAAGCCTGGGCCTTGGTGGCTGAATCTGTCATATCCTTTTTTTTTTTAAAGTTTATTTTCCATACAAAATATGAAAAAATTAATTAATGTTATTAAAAATCAATTGAAACTGCAATTTTCATGCTTCTAAAGCTAGGGACAAGTGAGAAGTATAGAACAAGGCAATCACAAGGCTAACACAATGAACATATCAGAGTTAGGAAGCTCATGTTGTTCAACAAAACTCTGCTGGAACCATAAGTCAGATAGGTCAAAATGGGTGGAGTCAATTTGAAACTGAAAGGGCTGCATTTGTCCACTCTACGGTGCAGAAGACCTCCGTTGGAGGTCGCTCTGCATCATTTTAAATTCCCAGTGCGGAAATGGCCTTATTCCAATCATCCCTATTAGGCTATGAATGATGCAGATGATTCCCTGGCATGATATTTTATCTCTGGAATTTTCTTTCTCTTCTTCCTGACTCAGTCACATGGGTGACCTCATTCTATCAGGAGTCACAAACCAAAGAGGATGACATCACTGAATAAGAGAACAGTCAAGCAAATGCAGCTAGACGATCATGTTAATTGAGGGCATCTAAGAGAAAAGGAAAAGATAGAAATGGAAACTATAACTATAAAAGCTAAACCTTTCCCCCAAGTCTTTAATGGTCAAAGAATGAAACATTTTTCAGCATTATTAAAATATTCATACCCACCCACATGCACACACACCCACGCCCAATATTTTTTTGTCCCAGTTCTATTACCTCCCCCTCTAGAGTGTTATTTCTAAATGAATAAGAATTTATAGTTCTGTTGCCCCTCCCTTCTTTCTCTCTCCGGTTCTTATGATGTGGACTGCTGCCAAGCTGTTTCTGAAGCTTTGCTGCTTTCTGCTGGAAAGTTGAAGGTGCTTTAAGTACTGTATGGTGTCAGTTACCATTAAGATGCGGTGCCACAATTTGAACTTTCTCAATCAATTGTGTGCTTGGGCATTCAGCCACATTTTTAGTTCTGCAAATACTGCACTACTGTAAGATGTGTAAAATGAAAATTATCATTCAGTGAACAAGTGGCTGAAAATCCTCTGTGACCATTTCTCCAGACTGTGCCTATTTGACCTGATGGCGTTGAATTAACAACAATTCTATAACTTAATCCAATCAGTACTTAATTTTGCCCTTCCCACACCTCAGGTTGATTGAACATACACAATGCAAATCACATCAAATATACAGAGATTTCCATTTGTCTTAAGATCACATTATGATCGTCAAGTGTTCGAATCAGTTGGATACTTTTGTCAGTGGTCTGAAACAATGATTTGAAACAGTGGCTTGAAATGGTTAACATTTGTAAATAGAAAAATATATTCCTCAAAAGTTTCAATGAATGGCTAGAATACCATAGCTTCAAAGCATCCCCCCATGTTCTTCCACAATGTATTTCCTCCCATCAGTGTGACACAGAGGAGATCTGCTATTCCAGCAAACCCCAATCATCAGACAGGCATATATAACACAGACACTCCTTCAAGCATGAAAGTCCCAAGATTTTTAGGGCTTTCAATCTCCCACCAGTTGTTTGAATTCAGATCTGAAGCATATGGCAGCCAATGCAACTCATTAAAGATTCATGTGATATGTTTTCTCTGCAATACTTTAGCCAACAACTTCTGTGTTTTGCATTGGCTGCTGCTTCAAAGTTTCTTCAAGGGCAGCTCCATGTAGAGCATACTGCAGTAGTCTAGTCAAGAAATCAATAGTGGCCAGTTTATCTCTGTTCAGGAAAGGCACAGCTGGTGGGCAAGCTGAAAGTACTGCCAAGCATTCCAAGCCACATGTGTTTGTAGTGACAGAGTATCTGCTGTCTAGGAGTACTCTCAAGCTATGCACCTGTTCCTTCAGTGGAGTGCAGCTTCATGCAAGGCAGGTAGCTTATCCAGTTTCCAGACTCAAAAATCACCAATACAGATAGTCTCTCTCCTATTATGATAGAGTTTCAATTCATTGGTCCTCACCCAATATAGATAGCACCTACATAGACCTAGATTCTGATGACAAGGAAGAGTAGAACTGAATGTCATACTGATGGAACCCAACCCTCAACCTTCAATGACTGCACTCAGTGGCTTCTTTAAACAGCCCTAGGGATAAGTTGGAACTCCATGACACCCTACGGTTTCATAACTATGGGGCTGATCAGGAATTCCTCAATACCCTAGAACCAACTTTGTAGATAGGAGCAGAACCACCATAGCACAATGTCTCTTGTTCCCATCCTGTAGACTTAGTTCAGTAGAATGCCACAATCCATAGTATAAAAGCTGTTGAAAGATCCAGGAGGACCAACAGCCCACTCTCCTCATCTTTTACCCAGAGCAAGTCATTTGCCAGAGTAGCTCAGGTTGTTTCACTACCACATTCAGGCCTAAAACCAGACTAAAATGAATCCAGATAATCTTTTCTCCCCAATAACATCTGAAGTTCCTCAGCCAGCAGATAATCACCTTGACCACAGAAGCGTATTAGAGATGGGGCAGTAGTTTTCACATAGCTGCCACAACATAGTGAGACATTTACTGCCCCTTAGATCTACCCAATCAATCTTCTTCTGCTAGACATTATGAGCCAAGATAGAAAAAGGTCAAGCTTACATGTGGTAGAAAAGATTGATCCAAGCAGACGTGTAGGGACATGGGGGCGGGGGGGGACAATTCGCCCCAGGCAGCAATGTTTCTGGGGCATCCCGGCCCATAGTCACATCTCTGTGTGCCCTGGTCATGCCGCCATGTGCCCTGGCCATGCCCCCATACACCACAGCCATGTCCCCGTGCACAGTGATCCCCCCTTGCACCATAGCCCCGCCCCTCTCATCCCCCCTCCACACACTTCAAGCTCCGCCACTGGATCCAAGCATCTTGCACGCATCACCAGGCCACAACAACTGAAACTGATCCCACGAAGACTGACCAGATAAAACACTGGCTGCTTCTCCAAACTCTGCAGTAACTCTGATGCAAGCCCCAAGTGAATGTAAGTGACTTTCTCCTTGAAGTGCCTTTCTCTTACAATTTATTATCTCCTATGACTGACTTTCTCCTCAAATTTCTCACAGTTGGTAGCTGAGGCTTCTACTTCTCATTTCTCTCAGATTGGCCCCACCAGGCTCCTCATCACTCAGAATAAGCCTGCTGGGCAGCATATCAAGGCTGCAATAACCAGAAATATAGAAAGATTTATTTTTCCTTTTTCTATGTGTGTATGTGTGGGAGGGGGACAGGCTCATTTCCCCATAAGAGACAAAACAAAGAGTCTTCACTCATCACACTTTCAATAGCACTTTCTTCTTGACTACCTTTCCTCTATTTGGAATAGTGTTTCTTCTGGGTTACAATTCCCAGTGGTCATGCAGGCTGGGAGATTTTCAGAAATGGTGTCCAAAGTAACCTTTTCCAACTCTGAATTTCAGCATGCAAAGTTTTTCACTAATTGTTCCATTCATTCTCATGTTCTAGAAACATTGTCGTGTCCCTTCAAGTTATTTCCAACTTATGGCAACCTATCACTTGGTTTTCTTGGCAAGATTTGTTGGGGGGGGGGCTTGCCTTTACTTCTGAGGTGAGAATGTGACTTGCCCAAAGTCATTCGGTAGGTTTCCATGGCTGAGCAGGGATTCAAACCCTGCTCTCCAGAGTCATAGTCCAACACTCAAACTATACTATGTTGGCTCTCAGGAACATGCTGAAAGTAAAAGTATCATTTGGAGTCTTCCCGGAGCAGTTCAAGGAGGGAGGTACACTGACAATATTGGATTTCTATGACTGTATTAAATCATATAAACTGATGGTCTGAATCACAAATGTATGAGAATGATGATATTAAATACCCATGACCCATTAACTTCCATTATTCTAAACCAAGCTGGGGCAACTCTAGAGGTTAGGATGCCACATTCCCTTCCCAAGAGATCTTAGAAAGTTTCATAAATTCAATTGTTGCTCCCAAATGCCATGTTTTTGCGCCATGCACATTTTAGGGCCAAGAGAAGCCTTTTTCTAACAGGAAGTGACCCAGAGTTCACTTCCGGGTCACAGCTTACTGTTAAAAGAGGCCCAGGATGTCCCAGAATCATGGAGGAGTAGCTCCCCCCACCATGCTCCCAAAAGAGCATTTGGGAATAGTTTTCCCCCGCTCTGGAATGCTAGGATGTTCCGAAGGCCACAAAATGGCCCATTGCCTCTTTGCATCCTGCGGACCACACTTCTCCCACATCATTCTAACTCTTTACTTACTTATGACTCTGCTAAGAATATGTAGTTGCATGAGGTCTTGGCAGATGAGTGGGGCAGGAAAAGACATCATGCTAATCCAGTCAATACTCCTCATAAACTGGGAATCATTGCCAAATTTGAACCTATGAGCTGTAGTGCTGTCAGACCAATCTACCTCTTCTTGGATGAGAATAGTTTTGGAGACAAAACTATATAAGAGAAGGGAATGCAAGCCATCATTTCTTGGGTGACTTGAAGTGGAGATGGAAATGTTCTACAGACATCTTGTATGTTGCCCAAATTTGAAGCTAGATTGGCTTGTGGCTCTGAGTTAAGTAGGGTAGTGAATCAACTTCAGGTTTAATCTGAACTTTAAAGGAAATATCCAAGATGCTGAACCTATTTTAGAGATAGGTTCAGCACCTTAGATAGCTCCTCTAAAGTCTTGACTAAAACCTGGCATAGATCCACTACCCCACGGACACAGAAGCCACCATCCAGTTGGAGTATTTTAAATTAAAAAAAAGAGAGAGAGAGAAGTATTGGAAACCTGGAAATGGCCAGGACAAATGCCAGGAACAACAATAATCTCTTGGGAGTTCCCATGGTTAGTGGAGGCCTATAGAGCCCTCCAGAGCCTTGCCTTTCTTCACCACATGTCCCCTTTGTAACCTTGCTTCACTTTAAACCCAGCTTCTCTTTAGCTGAACCTTGAATTGTGTGACCTTTTTATGTATCTATCAATCCATTTTATGAGAGGACATGAAATTTTATTCTGTTTTGTTTACTTACTCATTTGACCAGCCCCACAAAGGCTTAGAAGGCCGCCTGCAAATTGTAAAGTCAATATATAACAGGCTACATTGCAACTTAATTTTAGAGCAAGACTAAAAATAGCAAAGGCAAAAATAGAAGCAGCAGTGACGTGTAATCAAAGGCTTGTTCCAACAGACAGATCTCAGCCAGGCTATAAGACAAGGCAAGTGATCTACTACAGTGGGACTGTATAAGCAAGCAGATCCATGAGGATCTACTAATCTGATAAAGAAAAGCTATCAAGGAAGCTATTGCTTGTAAATACTCTATCAGACTTAGAAGGGAATGGTATGTGAGGTACATATTTTAAGCAATAGCCATGGGCAGGGGGAGGCATCAGGAGGTGGGATTAATGTCAGCTTCCCTCTTGAGTGAAATCACAATTTTGGGATCTTGATCTTCATTGGGACCACAACACGTAAGGAAAAGAAAACAGCTTCTTGAACTGTACCAGTGTTCACATGGCCTTGGTTTCTTTTTTTAAATGCAATAGAGGGAATGTAACCACAAAGTGGAATAGCACTATAACAGTGTACTGCAGAAATGGCCTCAGTCTATAGCAAGTCCTGAGTTTCAATATGAATACAACCAAGGAGGTAGCTTTTCCAAGTAAACACTCCTCCTCCATAAACTCCATTTAGTTTAGCTCCAAACACTCAGGGAACAGCTAGGAAAAAAGAGTCAGTTTGTTCCCTGGTGAGCTGAATAGTAATGATGGGCTCTTATCATGAAACATGAAATACCTGAAGGGATGTCCTGTAGAAAATGGAGTAAGCTTGTTTTCTGCTTCTCCAAAGATGAGAACACAAACCAAACACAAAAGAGGTTTCACTTAACCATCAGGAAGAATATATTGGCTGTAAGAGCTGTCTGGCAATGGAATAGACTGCTTTGGACAGTGCTCGACTCTCCGTCTTGTGTGTTCCTTAAAAAGGGGTTGGATGGGTATCTTTCAGGAGTGCTGAATAGTGTATTCTTGCATGGCAAAGGGCTGGATTGGATGATGCTTGTTATTCCTTCCGGCTCTATGATTCTATAAGTTTATGATTCTGACATCTTGCAAAGGGTAAATCTAATAGGTATGTGCATGGCTGATTAATAAGGAGATGATTACTCATATCTAAAATCTCTAGTATCATGTTGCATTGTTAGCAATAGGCTATTGTGTCCTTAAAGCTGCAGTTTAAGTTTCTTCTTTGCTGTGGTTGTCCTGTTGCTTCACATAACTGTAGCTCTAGCAATCTAAATTGCATGCACTTTTTTGCACTCCTTCATTCTTCCAAAGCCCTATAGGACAGAAATTAGGACAGGCAGAAATTACACAGGCACAGAACATTTAGGATTTCACCCATCTTTGTAAAGGACTGAAGACCTTCCTCTTTGATTCACCATCTTAAGGCACTGAGTTGTGTTTAAGGTGCTGATGGGAATGGGATTTCATTCCATATGTAGCTATAGTGTTATGTTCATTGTCTTTGTCCTTGGCTGTATATGTTGATATTCCGCCTCTTGGTGAAAAGGGCATTATAAATAAACATCATTATACTATTCTTCCTCCTCCTCCTCCTCCTCTTCTTCTTCTTCTTCTTCTCATTACCTACTCAACATGAAAACTGAAAATAAGGATTTTAACTTGTTTTCCACTAGAAACAAACTATATAAAACAATAAAGAGTATTTAGCATAAGATTTCAGATTCATGTACAAAATGGGTTTCAGCATATGGGGGCTTATGCCAAATAAAACTTGGCATATGATTGTCATTTTTGCTACAACAAACTAGCATGGCTTCTCCTGTGAAACATCCTATGTGTTTTTTTCTCACCAGTTATGATCACTATCTTGTTTTTTGTTTACTTATGGAAGACTTACCTGAGCTGATTGTTTCATTTCACAAGTGCATACTGTTAGTTTTGAAAAAGTCTACTGAATTATATTGAATTGAGCTTCTTTGTTGCTGCTGCTTCTGTTGTTGCTGTGTAAGAACATATTCCTATTCTTTCAATGTTATTTCTGTCTCGGGTACCAGTGTTCTGTTAAAGAAGTCATGTCCAGAAACACTTAGGCCCTTTTCGCATGGCATTTGCCATGAGAAAGGGCCCCTTGAGTGTCACGCAAATATAAGGAAAAGTCCACACAACGCAGTCACAATCATGAGACACTCCAGGGGCTGGCAGGCGCTGACCGTGCGCTTCTTCATTTTTGGCTGTGAACCGAAAATGGTACGTGATCACGCATTGCTCCAGGGCCCCGTGCACACTTGCCGTGCATGTGGAGCTCCAGAGCTGTGGTGCTCACACTTCCTGCCCCAATGCAGCCTGGGAAACTCCCAGGCTTCATTGCGGAAGGAAGAGGTGGGGCTCTCGCACAAGCAGACGACAGCTGCGGAGCTGAAGGAACTGGGATGCGAGAGCCTCCCGCTAGAGGCTGCTCACGTGATCCCCGCACCCCAGCTCCACGAAAAGGTGTATTGCAGAAAGGGCCATAGACTTTGTTCTTTGAGGTATACCAACCAGTATCAGCTTTCAGTTTGCAGGAATGCATGGCTGATTGACAACACATTCTGGACCAGATGAACGTTGATTTCAAAAGCAGTGCTGAGCATGTTACAATAATCTAGTTTAGAAGTTATTAGAAGATAAGTCTTAATGGACAAATCTACTTTGCTCTAGTTTCAAGGAAGAAGACTGTGATTGTGATGATTTTAAACTGTATCATTTTGATCGTACAAAGAAACATCCTTGGTTCAACAATTTCATGAATTGATCATTTTAAAGACCCCCCGCCTTTCCAACCCCTTACTGAGTGAGTCATATTTTCCCTGAATGCCTGACTGATTCCTTTCTTCTCTCTCATCTCCACTTCCAGCCTTCTGTTCTTGGGCTTCACCCAGGGGTTTTTCAATGTCACTTTATTAAGTGCACATTCAGTAGATTAACATCTTGACATAGTTTTGTACCATCTGCTATTGAGAAACAATATTTGGAGCAATTGTCAGAGCTGAGATACATCCAGGGGGATGTAATGGTGTTTGCCCTGTTAATATTAGCATTGATCATATTACCATAACTAATTAAATGGAGATGACTGAAGAATCTTACACTGTTGGATTTCAATGCTGTTTTGTTGCAATGGTTTCAGGTTGTGTTGGAAGGACTGGCTCTTCTGACAACCATAGTGACAAACAACTGGTGGGAGTCTATAAAGTTTAGCTCTGTCAATCAATTTTAGAAATCTTATTCCTTTACAAAGTGAGCCAGCATGGGGTAGTGGTTGAGTGTTGAACTAGGACTTCAGGAAACCAGAGTCTGAATTCTCCTCAGCTGTAGGTGACTTTGAGCAAGTCACACTCTTTCAGCCTTAGGGGAAAGCACTGGCAAAGCTCCTCTGAATAAATCTTGCCAAGAAAACAATATGTCCATTTCCGCAGACTGTTACAGTGCTATTATTCCACTTTCAACATCCTATGGAATCCTGGGGTTTACAGTTTAGGGAGGGGCCTGGAAATGGTCTATGTGAAATTGGGGATCCTATAACAAAGAGATTAATCCTATAACAAAGATATGGAATTTGTCCCTAAGACTGGACAGGCCTGAGACTGAAATGAGTGAATGGATCTGGACAGCTCAATGAAAACTCACCCCAGTGTGCAGCAACTGTGAAAAAGGTGAACCCATAGTAAGAATCATTAGGAAATAATTTGAAATTAAAACTGCCAACATTATAATGACTTTACATAATGCTGCGTTGATTAGCCACTCTAGGCTGGCAGTCAGCCACACATCCTGCATCATGTGACTCTGCTGTGCATTGTTCAGAACTGGAAGCAGGCAGCAAAACCAGTCCTGCCTTTCTCTGAGTGGCACAGAATACTTGTTTAAGGGTTAAAAAACAGACAAAGCCCCATCTGGCTATTTGTATAATTAAGATAAGAGGCAACATGCTCCTCAAGACCCTCCCATGAGTAACATAATAAGGAATATAACCTGTTCCTGTCTTAGCTCTTACAGTGAATGATGGAACAAATTACTTTTGGGGGCTCCTGAACAACTAACATAACAAATTACTTTTAAAACACGATGTTCCAAGCTCTGGTTTATGATATGTTGGTGGCCAGATGCAGGAATAGCCTGTCCAATATGACCCTGATGAATTCAGAAACTTTGTTGTTACTCTTCCTCTCTCTGCAGTTTTAGTGAGATTTTTAAAATAGTTTGATCTCTCTATATAAACATGCAATATCTCCATCCAAGGATATGATTAGGAATAAAGGAAAACTAATACTTTGGGTTTCTTGTGGAAGTGATGAATATAATTTCATTATTAGTTCCCAAGGAATGGTATGAAGTAAGGGTGTGAACTTAGGAGCTGGAGGTCAACATGTGGTGCCTAGGGTCCTGTGGAATCTCGCCTGATTTCAAAAGGGGGTGGGATTTTTTGGATTTAACATTGGGGAATAATATTTCCAGAGGCTTTCAGGGGGCACAGTTCAATTCTTAATGTAATTCCCCTTACTCATTTTAAAAGCCTAGGACATTTTGTTTTGAATAAAATGGGTAGGTGTGGTCCATAGAGCTGGGATGTGGTGAATATAGTGCCTAGTCCTCTGTGGTTCCCCAGTGCTGGTTATTATTTATGCTTGTTTTAAACAGAGAAAAGTAGTTGTATCACATGCCAGTGCAACTAACTTTTTCTGTAAAAAAATAATAACAACAATCCACACTGAACTAGCACAGAATGGAGGTGGAGGTGGGAAAAGGAGGAAACTTGTGGAAATTGACTTGACAGTTCTGCCCATCCTAATGAAGAAATTACCTTGCTGTCTATTATTGTAATCCTGTGACTAAGAACCCTGTTAATGGCATATGTGTGCGTAACTCAAGGTTTTGTTTTCCTAGGGTGCAAAGTACTAGTAACTAGCCTCTTGCACAAAGCCCCATACTCTCCTGGCTGGGGTGGGGGTGAAAAGGGAGAAAGCTGGCTGAACAGAGGGGCCTGGCTTCCATCCCACTGCAATTCAGGAGAGAGAGGAGGAGGAGGTGGACCTCGTTCATCCACCCTTTCTGTCTCAAGAACTGTAGCAAGAATGGGAGACAATTCCAACCTCTGGATCACTGTTTTTACTTCCTCTCATTCCACAGCCACTTCACAATTATTGCAATATCCCCTGAGGCTTGGCAGCTGCCAGGGGAGAGTAAAGAATAGGTGCAGGGGGTGGGAAACAAGAGTGTTACACTTTTCACCTGCAATGCACGATCTTGTGCATTGTGTGTATTTCTTTACAAGAAACATAACATCTGAAGAGCATATCATTCCTATCATATGGAAAATTTCAGTGACAGAATAGCAAGTTACTGGTGGCTTCTAGCATTGTTAGGGGACAGGTAAGTCAAAACACCGCGCTTCTAAATTTTCAGAAATTATAGCAACTTTAAGTGACTTTCACACAGCTAGTATAGTGTATGAATTACAGCTAAGAATACTGCAAATAGATGTATTTAGCACTGCTGTATTACATTAGGTGAAAACATACGTCTAAGGGATGGTGAAATTCTAAATTGCTATGATTTAAAATAGGTCAATGAGAATTCCACATGAAGGAAATTGTTATTGTTACCTTCTACAGTAGAAATAGAGAAGCCTCCACAAGTTTCCAACTGCAACTACTCATCATTGACTGTGCCAGCTAGAGTGAATGGGTGTTGCAGGACAACAACATCTGAGAAGCTAGAAGTTACCCATTCCTGTTCTAGAGGGCCAGTGCTATTGAATTCCATATGTTTTATTTAGTACCAATCACATTAGATGGTCCCAAGAGTGTCACAAGGAGAATAAAAAAGGCAGTCCATACTCACAGAGTCTACTTCACAGAAATACTGGCAGGTATCATGGAGAAATAAACTGAACATGTGAGGGAGGGAAAGTGATCTAGAGATGCTTCTGCTGAGGATGCAGCTGTGGCATAGGTAAGTGTGGACCATTCTAATGTGAGAGCCAGTTATCAGGAATGCTAGGAGGTGGATTTTGTGGTGTAAATGGTGCCATACCTGCAGATGTATACATTTATACACTTTGGGCATTGTTTATATATAACAGGACTGAGAACTGTATGGCAGGCAGGCTATGCACAATCCAACAAGGCCCTGAGCTTTCAGCCCTGAAATGAAGCACTGCATCTCAGAAGTCGCCACAGGATACAATTCTCTATTTTAGACTTTGAGGGAAGGAAAGACCTTTTGGAGCCCCAAATAATCTTCTTTCAAAACTAGAAGTGAGCATCTGATCATTCCTCCACATTCTTCCACAGACTTTCCACAGTTCCACAGCCCACCCTAGTAGATATGCTGGGTCACTTCAGTTTGTCTTAGATCAGTTCTACACAGACTGCCCTCAGATGACTCAGAAATAATTTGAGTTCTTTATTTTTTTAAGCAAACTCATGTCCTGAACTAAGATCCTTTCTTGAAACATTCATTGGAAAATTATCTTATATCCATCCTGCCAAGTCTACCACATCACCCAAACACCCAAGTTGTCAGCCCTTGTTCCTCTTGTCTCCTTTGCTCCCTTCTAGGCCCTTTTTGTATGACATTTGCCATGCGAAAGGGCCCCTTGAGTGTTGCGCGAATGTGAGGAGTGGTCCACACGACGCACTCACAATTGCGCGATGCTCCAGGGTTTGGCAGGTGCCAACTGCACATTTTCAGCTCACAGTCGAAAATGCGTGATTGCGCATCACTCCAGGGCCTCACACACATTTGTGGTGCGTGTGGAGCTCTGGAGCCACAGCGCTCACACTTCCTGCCCCAGCGCAGCATGGGAAACTCCCAGGCTGCACTGCGGAAGGAAGAGGCAGGGCTCTCGTGTGAGTGGGTGGCAGCTGTGGAGCTGAAGGAACCAGGATGTGAGAGCCTCTCGCTGGAGGCTGCTTGCGCGATCCCTGCACCCCAGCTCCGTGAAAAGGTGTGTTGCAGAAGTCTGGCAACAGCAGTAGGAGGGGATGGAAGTTTGTCTTGTTTTTGCTTCCCTTTCTGTTCACTTGTCTTGCTTTCAAATAGTCAAACAAGAGGAAAGGAAGGATAAGCCTTGCACCTTGCATTCTTTAGTGTCATGAAAACTTCAGGGTTCAAAAAGAGCAGCAAACAGGGCTGGCCCTATCACAAGCTAGAATGTGGTTGCCACCTCAAATGGAATAAAATTATTAAATTTGCTGTTATTGTATTTTTGACTAACAGTGATGGAACAGGAGCTTGTAGACATTTCTGTTTTATGCACCAAATAATTTGGCACCAGTAGGTGACTGTGGGTGGTATCAGGGAAGCAATTGCTACCTTAGGTAGCAAAATGCCTTGGGCAGATCCTGGCAGGAAACAAGCAAATTCAAAAAGCATGGATTAATGTGATGCCACCTGAAAATAGGCATTAGGTTCTGGAAACATGACTGAAGCAATGAATAACAGATCACATAACCACAGACCTTCAGAACGTAATATTAAGACTGGAATAGCTCGGTTCAAGTATGGCTTTTGTGGAATAGCCATAGGATAGGAAGAGTGGCAGATATGTCTGGGTTACAGGAAACACTACAGCCTTAGCAATTAACAAAATGATGGAGGTGAGGGAGGGACGATATGCACCTGTGTATAGCTAGAAAACAGGTACTTGTTGGAAAACCTGGTACTTATCATTTGGCAGAGTAAATAGATTTCTCTCTGTTCTAGGGTACAGCATCACTAGCTAATGAACACAAAAGCAAAACAACGAAAAAGTAAATTATTTGCATCAATATCAATCAAAGGCAGAAACCGTATGACTATTCAGATTGCTGTAGTGAGTTAACTTTCATTATACATGTTTACTGTGTGTGTTATAGAGACATAATTCCCACTGAGTCCAATAGGACTTTTCCCAGATTACCCATTTGCAGAGCTATAGCTGTCATCTAGAGCAAAGTGTAGTCCACAGGCTGCTTGGAGACCCCCAGGGATGTTTTGGCTGTTTTGGTGGACCTCAGGCTCCCCAGGGGTCATTTTATCCCAAATACTCCTAAACATTCCTAGGGGGTGTGGGACATTTTTGCCATGTCTTTGCCCCTGAGTCATCTTGAGCCCCAAAGAGGCCTTTTTCTAAAACAAGGGGTGATTTCTAATCACTACCTGTTGCTAAAAAAATAAATAAAAAAAATGGTTTCCCAAGACCTAATGTGATCCAGCCCCCTGGAAAAAATCCTGGTGAATATGCTCCCAAATCCTGGAGTATCTTTGGGGGCATTCAGGGCAACTTTTTGCAGTGTGGGTGCGATGGGCTCCAAGTGTTTGGCCCTCCAGGTTTTCTTGGGGGAAGGTAAAGTATTCCCCTCACCTCCTAGAGTTGCCCCTCCAATCTAGGGAAATCAATCCATTTCAAATAGATTCTTATTGTGAATGGGGAATTGTAGTAGAAATACATAAGGAATTTACTGTTCTGTTCTATGCATTTTTACTTAGAAGTTAAGTCTGCCCTTATTCCCTAGAGTGCTCAGAAATGAAGCCAGGATCTGGTAAGGATATGGATATATCAAGCTTGTGCCTGAACAAAAAGCTATGCCTTAATTGCCTCTTGATTTTGCATCAGAAGAAATGTCTGTCACCTGTCTACATTTCCATAGCAACATCTCCCAATACTAGCCCCCCAAACCCTGCCTTGTAGACAACTTGGCCACTGCCACAGGAAATAGGTGAATGCATCATTGTTCCTCCCCTCTGCCACTCTCTGGCAACATAGAAGTGCCCATGATAGAGCTGCACTGCATACAAGGTAGGTTTTGGTGAAAATGTTTAGTCATTATATTCGGAAGAGAATTCCAACATGTGCAACAATCAAAAAGGTGAGTTGCAATGATCTATCTTTGACTCATGCCATAATAATTCAACAGCAGGTTGCCAGCCATTATATAATTAACTGAAAGCAGTAATTGTTCTTGTGGTCCTATTTAATATTCAGTCTTCTCTGAAGCCTGAAAAAAAATCTTCCAACAGCATTTGATGTCTTCAAATGTAGATTAAAAAAAATCTCACCAAACATATTTGGCTTTGTTGCCATTTTTTCAAAGCTATGCAGAGATTTGTAACTAAATGACAGAGGAATATCTAACATCAGAAATGCTAAAGCATCCTGACACAGAAGTGGCGTGAGACAGAAGTGACATCAGACAGATGAATAATAAGAAGTTAGAGATAAAGAAGGAAGTAATAATACCACTTCCACTCTGAACTCCTGTACATCTAATAGAAAATGTTTGTCACTTTTCCTGTTTCATATCCTGTTTTTGAGCCATTCAGATTACTTTAGAATTCTGTTTCTGTTTCAGTGATGAAAATGCAATCTTTTGGGTGTCTAGGCCAACAGCATAAAAATTCGAACCCAAATGGCATGAGGTGCTGTGGAGGAAGACCCTCTTTTTTCTGGCCTCTGATGGAGAATAGGCCAGCATTCATGGCATCAGGTGCAAAGCACCATCACACCAGACATTTGGAGGCAGAGATAGGGGTTTATTAGCTCAGTATGCCCCCTCTTCACTTCCTTTTGGACAAAGGTTCAATGGAGCAGAGGGCGGAAGATGGAACAGAGTGACAGGAAATAATACAACAGTGGTGGTGGTCTTTGGAAGGACGTAGGAGGAGAGAGTTGGACCAGCAACCAGCTACCAGACAGTGTGGCTCAACAGTCCTATGACAGGTGGAGTGAGGACTCAGAAAGTTAGAGACTGTTATTATGCATGGTTATGGCGTTGTTCCTTTCCCCCGCTCCCAACTGAGTATCCATCATTAGATATCGGAAGCCTTGTCATTGTTGGGTGGCTTTAGTTTGCACTCTGACATTTCTGGCAGCTGAGTAGGCCCCACTAGCTCACCCCCATTTTTTATCAAGCTGGTTGGCCTGTGTAGAGCCAAAAGGGTCTAGTATGCCCCAGAGCAGGCCTCTTCATAACTCACAGGTCCTTTAGTAGGCTGAGTAAGTTATGCTAGGCCATGACAAAATGCAGATGATACCAAATTGGGAGGGGTTGCTAATACACCAGAGGACAGGATCAAATTTCAAAACGACCTTGACAGATTGGAGAGCTGGGCCAAAGCTAACAAAACGAATTTAAACAGAGAGAAATGTAAGGTCCTGCACTTAGACAGAAAAAAAGGAAGGCACAAATATAAGATGGGGGACACGTGGCTGGATAGCAGTATGTGTGAAAGGGATCTAGGAGTCTTGGTAGATCACAAGCTGAACATGAGTCAGCAGTGTGATGCGGCAGCCAAGAAAGCCAATGTGATTCTTGGTTGCATCAATAGGAGTATGGTGTCTAGATCGAAGGAGGTAACGGTACCACTCTATTCTGCATTGGTTAGGCCTCATTTGGAATACTGTGTCCAGTTCAGGGCACTTCAATTCAAGAAGGATGTCGACAAGCTGGAGTGTGTCCAGAGGAGGGTGACCAAAATGGTGAAGGGTCTGGAAGCCATGCCATATGAAGAACAGCTTAGGGATCTGGGCTTGACTAGTTTTGTTAGCCTCTCCATTACATTGTGGATTTTGGCCCTAGGGAGACAGTACACCTCACGATTGATCCTGTCTGGGTTGCAAACTGTCAGTTCCGTTCCTCTCAGCAAGGAGTCTCCAACCACCATAATTCATCTCCTCTGAGGCTTGTCCAGGGTTACTCCATGAGCAGATTCTTCCACAACTGCTTGAACATTCTGTTCAGGATAAACTGTTGGCCTTGCTGCTGTTGGATTTCATCTTGCTGGTGTTGGAGTTCCTGTTGCTGACATTCGATTTCCTCTTGGTAATATTCCATTACTTCCTCCTGCTGTTCCTTTACCTCTTCGTGCTGTTCCACTTCATCATTAATAAGGTTGAGAACATGGAAGCGACTCTGTAGCTCAAGTGTCTGTGTTTGGCACCTGGCCCTTCTATTCCTCCATGTCACATTCCTCCAAGCGTCCATCTCCTGGTTTTGTGAACCGACTTCCTTGTCCACTAGCTCCTCAGTGTATTCCGTCTTCAAGAAGGTTCTCTCTGCCCTATCCAAGAACTCCTCCTCGCCCTCCCTAATAATCCAAAGATTAGAAATCCAGGCCTCCAGCTGGCAAACTTTCTCCCCCAAGAGGGCTACCAGCTTGCATTTGCTACAGGTGTACCCAAGGGCATCTAGCACCGGTAACCAGAAAGTGGCCATCCAGCTGACCAGGAAACAACATTTGTGATATATACCACCAATGTCATTTCCACTTTGGCATGCCCTGCTCATATGGATACTTATTTTCATGCCCAAACTGCCCTCACTAAATTAAGAGTTCAGTTTCCTACAAGTGTCAACATTACATGCAACTATGTGTTTAATGTATCAGATTTTCCTCATACAAAAAAATTTTCTTCCATCCAAGAACAAAGGCCTGCTGAGAAATCTCCACCTGTACAATGGCCAGAGGAAGGTTGAAGAACTCTACAAGAGAACAATTGTTGTGCTCAGCCTTGTGACTCTTGCAGTCCTGTTCACATTTATAGAATTGGCACAGCCATATTGATTGATGGTGTCTTAATGAATATATGGCACTTTCCCACTTACCAAAAGGAATAAAAGAATATTCCCTCCCCACTGCCAAAAAAATCTGACATAGTTAACTAGAATGATAAAATGTATTCATGAGGGAAATATTGGTAAGGTTGCAAGCAATTTTCATAAAGGTGAAGTCATTTATTTTCTAGCATTAGCAGGCTTGCATGTTACAATGCCTTAAGCAATAACTGCTCTTTACTTTCTTTCTTCAAAGGCCCTCAGGGGCATTAGCCTCCATCTGTGAGTATCTTGATATCTACCAATCTAAATGTTCTGGTTTAAAGAAAAATTAGAAGTATTTCCTCCCTCTGGCTTTCCTTACATTCATTCACTGGCTGCTTCTTCCTCTCTAGAAAAACATTATTGATGTCAAGTTATACTAGAAAGGTAGACCTTCCACCGTTATCTCTATGCTTTCAGAGGTCTGAAACTGGCGTAAAGGGATATCGGTCTCTGAGGAACTAGAATATGCAAGATGTCATCATGTCACTATACTTCTAAAGGGGAAAGTATGCATTAAAAACTGCTGGGATATGATTTGAGAGCAATAACATTGTCCTAAGATGTGGACTTTTATGCTAGAGAAAGATATCTCCAGAAAAAAAAATGTAAGAGCTCCTCTTTATTTCAAATGAATTATGTACACTGCTGTCATAATCACTGCCATCATCACCACATAAAAATGGCAAACATTTAGTTATTGGTTGTTTGCTAACATTTTAATGCTATAGGAAAAATGGATATTCAAACTGCTATATTAAACAGCTGTATTGCCCTTGCATAGTGAGGTATCCATGGATTGATTCTTTGCTTCCTTGCCATGACTTTCCCTGTTCATTGCCCTTTGATGCACATAGGTTGCTATTTTTCTTTTGCTTATAAAGCACTTCACATGTTTTAGTTCATAACTGAAACAAGCAATAGAGATGAGTATAAAATGAACACAGTTCATTTTAAGCCAAGACTCCAAGGAGATTTGCAGGCAGTCTAAATTGCTAAGTTTTACATTGCCTGCAGGCAAAGGTTTATCTGTGCAATGATATCATCATCTCCTCTATGACAGCTTCTCAGTTCTTTGGAGTTAGAAGTATATCTTAGAAGAAACTGATGAAAAGGCTTGCAAAGCAACTCATGCCTGCCCCAGTCTTCTATATATCTCGTCCAGTCTAATCAAGAACCTATGACCCTGTGAGGTTAAGTGAGGGGATGTCTTCATTTCCGCTCACTGGAATGGGTGTGGTGATGATTAAATCCATAGTATAACTGCTGAATAGTGATGATACCAGACACTGGAAAAGTTACTTATTTGGAGTACAGCTTTTAGAATCCCCTAACCTGTATAGCCAATTATCCAAGCAATTTGTTGGAAAGGTTCCTGTTCGAAAACACATAAAGAATTTTAACAGACATTATGTGAGTTCCAGTGTAGATCATTGGAGGAGCTCTCTATTTCTTTCCACTAGTCTGTTTTGATCTTTCTTTCTTTTTGTTTGTTTCTTAGTCCTTTGCTGACGTATATGAAGACCTTCCTTCTCTTACTCAGAGGCCTTATTCAAAGGGCTTTTTCAGTATCTATGTATAAAATATGCTGGATCACTAGTATCAGTATTTTCTTAGTATTTCTAAAGAATTCCAAAGTGTTGGTGAACTGCAGCTTCTTCTTTTCAAGGTCATGTTTATTCTTACATTTTATTAAATCATTTATTTTAGTGTGTACCCCACCTTTTAGCCTCCCCACTCAAAGCCCATAAAGTGGTTTTCAGATTTAAAATGTAAAATATGATAGAAACAAAAGCAATTGTAATACATGAATAAAATAATTAAAACGGGAAGAGAGGAACATAAAACAAACTGAGATAGTTTTAAAAGACATTGCTGTAGCTAGAGGTCCAAAGATGTTTACAACAGAGGAAAAAGGAAGATATTCAACGAAGTGTGAAAGCAGGTTTGTCCATGAAGATAAAGTTCTTCAGAACACCTTGATGTACAGCATGTAGAAATCTTTCAGCAATAACCATAGTTTCAATGTGAAATGAATGCAGGTGACAAGAAACAGGTGTAAGAAGTTCTGAGACACAAAGAGCATGATCCATTAGGGTCCATGAATTTTGTACCAGCTGAAGTTTGCAAACCTTCTTCAGTAGCAGCCTCATGTAGAAAGTTTTGCAATAGTCTATTCTGGATGTGATGAAGATAAGAGTGATTATGGTTGGATAGTAAAAGAGTTAGACAATAAAAGATAAATAATCTAAAGATGAGAAACTTTAGTTAGTTAGAATTACAGTTTAAGAGAATTGGAGAGTGTTATTTTTTTTAAAAATGTTAGCATTATTGTTTTGTGTTGATTTGTTTAGCTACTTGGTGTTGTTGTCTTATTAGTTGTATCATTGTTCTTTCTTTTTAATGTAATTGAGAAAATAATAAAGATTAGTTATTAAAAATAAATACAGGGTAAGAGGAGAGTCCTGCCAGTTAAGAGGGGCTTTCCTTGAGATCCCCTTTGAATTACAGCACCCCTGGAAATGTACACCAGATGTTCTCTCAAATGCTCTTTCTCACAGGTGTGTGGATTCCTCTCCCCCTCCCATGGACATGTTTTCCCTGAAATAGGATTTGTGATAACCCTTACCTTTTAACACATAGTTAAACTGGTTTTCTTCTCTCTTCCCTCTTTCTTCTTGATTTACTGATTTCTGTGTGTCAGAATTGCACTGTCCCATGGGGGGAGGGGGGAGACCTGTTAATTTGTAGAGGTTGAACATTGAGGTATATTTTACTGTCACCTTTGAAAGAGTTTTTCTTCCCCCCTACAAAGCAGTGCTCCATTTATGTTAACAATCATACACATATCTACTCAGAAATAAGTCCCATTGAATTCAGTAGGACTAACTCCTGATTATATATGTACAGGATTGTTTCCTGAGACATTCTATAAGTCATTGGGATGTATGTATTTCCTTATGACAATCATGTTTTTCAAACAATATTTCTTAACTAATTACATTTAATTTATCTCCTAATTTCAGAACATAAATGCCAAGGTTTCTCTGCTTAAATTAGAGTGTTGCCTCTCTTGTAGCTTGCCATAACCTTTTGACCATACTCTGATGTTGCTTGGCCATGCATGTCCCAGGTTTTGTCTTTGAAATGAAGGGGAGATATTTCTTTGGAGAGATACCTCTTTTGGCCAAAGTCATATATCCTGATTCAAGAAAGAACCAGACGCCCTCAACCGCCCCTCGTTTCTTCACTGCTTCTAAGCAGCAGAGCACTAGAAGGTGCAAGATGGAAAAAGACTCCCTGGGCAAATAGACCTCACTTAAAATTAGTGAGGAAGAAAACAAAAACAGTTTCAGACACACACACAAAAGAGCAGATTTCCATCACTAGTAGATTTCCATCACTAGTAGTGACGCAAGGCAAGGGGAAACAGCCATGCTCTGGCAGGAAATACACTGTTTCTTTCCCATCATCATTCCTTCTGACAGACTACCAGGGCTCTGTTCTAAGGGCTACTCAGTCTGAAACTGGAGAAAACAGAGACAGACAAGCCCCTGTATAAAACATAGTCTCTCTTCTCTTCCTGCATAATCCAGGGCAAGGCTACAGCTGGCACACACACTGAAGCTGAGCAAAGACATTACTAGCTGCAGCCACCACCTGGACCTGCAAAGGCAAAGTTGGGTCCAGGACAGGCATTTAAGTCTTGACTTGACTCATCTTTGTGCAGTAATTGGGAAAATAAGTTCATTTTCTACTTCAATCTACCCTGAGAAGATAGGCTTTGAAGGGGTTGTTTCAGTTAAAATTTGCACATTTTCCACAACTGTTTTTGTGCCTTTGTGTAAAATGTGGAGAAGTGGAGAATATGGTAATGGGTACCTATTTGAATGAACTGGTAGAAGGAGTAGCAGTGGATGAGCTACTTGTGGCTTTGTGATCAATCAGCCTGTCCCATTGTACTTGTTGTGTATGGGCCTGCCTAGCTTCAGAGGCAGACAAATGAAGAGGAGTTGTCTGTAAAGGTTTTGCAAAGGATCAGGAGCTGCATCAAAGCAGAATTTATGCAAACAGAGAAATCTCAGATGGAAAAATGGTGTTTTGATGTTAGGCTGCAGATGAGATCTCTCAAGAAAATTGCTGAATGCTGACAGGACAATCTTGTCATGCTGAGGTGATCTAATTTACATAAAATTTCAAGAGCAATGTTTTTTTTTACGCCCTGGTCCAGGAGCATTTCCAAACAATGCAACTGACCCTTCAGGAGGAGCATAAGCCCACCTAATACAGGCCATAAATCCAAATGCAGTCCCAGCTCTCCCATTGACCAAAAGCATTTCTGTCTCATCTGCATTAAGTCAAGGATTATTAGCTCACATCCAGCCTATCACTGCACCCAGTCAGCACTCCAGGATTTTGTAAGCCTAACACCAACACTTAGCCTGCAGAGAAGAGACAAGTGCAGGGACCTAAATGGACTCATAAGAGAAAACCCATTGTCAGTTTCAGCTGTATCCCTCCCATATATGAATGCTGCATACTGTCTTTAGACATTGCCATGAGAATTCAGCAACATGGACTTGTAGCTGAAATGAAACTGACAAAAGGTTTATCCATATTCTGTCTAGAGACCAGTCAAGTTCAGCATGACCCCTTTCTCCAGGTTAAGCACTTCATCTTGTATGCTGGAATTCACAATGCACAGTAACCGATACTGTCATTGCATATTGTCTCCACACAAAAGCAAAGCTTCATCCAGAATTGCTATCTTTATATCCCTTGTGCAATACTAAATGTATATGAGTCAATGCATACTAATGTGTGCTTCCAACCTCCCACTTCATAATTACACACTGTTTGAATGTTTGCTTATTTCATTTCTCATTCCATACCTCCTGACAGCTTAGCTTGTGTTATAATAACTTAAACACCCACACCCAGCCTACTGCTATTATGGAATAATTAATGGCATTGTTCAAAAGTCCAGTTTTCTAAATATGTTGACAGATAATGATTACAACAGGGACTGTATGGCATTTAGCTATTTACAGTGCAGCCTCTCAGTAGTAGTGGATTTGTCTGAATATATTTTTAAATGGCATTCATATAAGCTGATAGAAGAAGAATGATAAATCATGATGGACAGCTTAAATGTGTACTGCAGACACTGACCCTTGGCATGCATGTATCACTCTGTTAAAACCGCTAGAGCATAGAAGACCCATCACAGGCATCTTTGATGCTGCTGCCCACAGCCTGAAGCAGGAAAGATGAGATGGCTGAGTTTCAATGCTTCTTTCAGTTCTATTGTTTTGGGAACTGAGGACCAAGTTACAGTTTATGTTGCCTGATTCTCTTTAAACATATGGAAAATGTGGCTGGTGAGTTTGCAGACTGTGGGGAGGGAAGACTTATATGAATAAGGTTGCTTTACATGATTGTCTCTGAATAAAGCTTTAATTACTCATTAGACAAGGGTGTGGAAACAAGTCACAAAAACTGGAGCAATATGGCTTTATCCCTTCTGTGTCTAATTCCACTTTTCTCTGTGGAAAATGATGAGTATGACGGGAAAGGTTCCCCTTTGTGTGGATGTTCCTTAAGCTATTTGGGAACCTGATTTTGAGGCAGGAAGAGGAATCAGTTTGGTTACTTGCAGTGGCATCTTTTAAAAAAAAAAAAAGAGTGGTTTTCCCACGGCAAATTTGAGACCCATCACTAAAAACTGATGGAGAATTTTTCCTTCCTTAACAGAAATTTGAGGAAACATTTCCTCTAATTTCTCTGAATATAAATAGGGTGAGGAATTTTCAGATGCCATGTATACCTATCTCTTCTATTATAGAGCCTGAAAAATCTTAACTTCCAATTTACTCAGCTATCATAGCCATGATGATTGGACCATTCTAGTTGTTATAGTTCCAGCACAGTACTGTTTTTTACCCATTTATTTTAGGTGGTACAGGTACAGCTGGGAGAACAGATTCCTATGTTATCCCTTACTACAAGGATTGTCCACTTTTTCATCTCAGTGGTGATCTTCTCACTTCCTTTTTTATTAGCCTCTCCTGCCACCCTGACTCTCTAGTGCCACTTTGACTACAACCACATTGGTTTCTGCTATCAAAGCAGCCACCAGTATTATGATGATAGCCTTATGTTCTTCTCGTTTTCCAGAAAACTAGTGAGATGTTTTGTTCTATGGTTCAGCTGGGCTCTTTGGCTAAGACAGATGTCCTGCCACCCTTCAGCACCACACAGAGCCACTACAGTTGCCACCAAATTTCAGTGACAATTTCAGTAAATTGCTAATTTACCAGTCAATGTCAAATTTTGGTTGCAGCAATAGCACACTCCCAATAGTATCACATTTAGTGGTGGTATAGCTCCAATGGCCTTTTGAGGAATCTAGAAGTTCTCCAGCCCTGGATTTAGCTCTTTTCCAAGTAGCTCATTCACAGTTCTGATTTTTAACTAACCTTTCTGTCTGGGATATTGCTCAGTATTTATGATGTCATAAACTAGACCTAAAACCTTGCAAATGTTGGTCCTTGCATTTATGATCATGGCACCACTACTATAATCACAAATGCCCCTTAAAACGTACCTTAGAAGTCAGGCAGCTGCGCAAAAAGAAGAAGTTCTGCAGCGCTGGCAGGTGGGGTGCTAGACGATGATATATTCAGCCCCTTCCACCAGCAAGCTGGGGTATAACAACCAGTTACGATAGGATCCCATAGGAGTCTCTGCTGCTGCTTGTTGCGTTGCAGCTCATTTGTGGGAGAAGGCTAAGTGTGCAGTCCTTCAGCACCCTGCTCACCTGCATTGTAGAACTGCTTCAACTTGTGTGGTTGTCCAGTTTTAAGATGGATTTTAGGGGATCAGATTGGGAGAGTGATCCCAGCTACATCACTGTAGTTACCTCTTTCATGGAAGATCCTGATTAATAATTTTAACTTTTGCTGTGTATAGGAAGCTTCCACCTTTTGATGTCCTGTTATCTGACAACTCACACTTTTTGGCACTTCCAAATTAAGGGCAAATTCCATTAATCCAACAGAAGTTCCACTTGCATTCTTTTTGCCTACAGAGGCTCTCTTGGAACCACTCACACACATGTGCTGCTTACAAAGTGACCTGAAAGGGAGGGAAGGGTGGTAAGCTGGCTGAAAGGCTTTGCAAGCACAGTGTGTGAGGTTAGTCCCAAGTAAATTTCTGTAAGCACTTCACGATCCCTAAAGTGCAGTACATGGGCTCCATTTTTCAACCAATTCCATTTTCTGACAGTGCTCTGGTCTCTAACCTGTTAGGTAAGTGGGAGGAACTTGTATTACAACACACTTTTTAAAAACCACTTTCAGTACATAATTCTTCCATATGCTCAGTACATCGCCCCTAAAGCTTGTCCTGCTTACCACTAAAACAAAGTACCTGATTTGTACCAAGATTGTTATTTTTATTTCTAGAAGTGGAATGCCCAGAGGCAAGAGCTACATTTAGCTACATTGTGTGCTTGAATGGCAGCCAAAAATTCATTCAAGAAATTCAAAACATTTTTGCTTTATAGGGTTTGCACTAAAGCGTCTGTATTTTTAATCTGTCTTCACCACACATAAATTATTTCTTCAGAGATGTTGTGGCCATTTTATGATGTATTGAACATTCTTTGCACAAAGCTTAACAACAGCCTGTTGTTAACTCCTGATAAGGAAAAAATCACTACTGTTTGCATGCAGGTGTTTAGTAGAAAGAGATACATAAAATCAGGTAATACTTGAAATATTACTAGTCCCAGTTGGCTGAAACAGTCAAGAGCCAAGCTCCTAAAAATTAGTCATTAAAGGTTAGACACTGCACCCTTTCACATTAGAAATGCCAGGTTTTCAAAACCAGAAGTGGACTTCCACTATTATTTTTTCTCTCATTTCTTAAGGAATGTTTTTAATTCTTTGGGACTGTTTGGCTACTCATTCAGCAATTGGACAGCACAGGGCAGAATACTGTCTCCCATTGACTATCTGCTTTAATACCACACAAGGCCTAAGGAGGGGGAGATGACATTTGAAGGAAACTAAATCAAGTCCACTACAACATCAAGATAGAGCCATTCAATGCATCAACATGCAGAAAGCATTCAGAAGAATGTGTGCCAGTCAGTATGGAACACTGACCCCTAGTATGATGGTATATTCATTTCCCTAGGACAATTAGGTGGAAGTTTTCCAGGTCATGAGCCTAAGACTGAGTAACTTTCCTGTACGTCTGTATCAGAGTGGGAAATTGTGGCATGCTAGGGGGATGCATTAACCACTGAGGAGACACTAGCATCAAAAGAGTTTTAACCATCAAATGCTCTGAAAAACCTGCGAGAGGGTATGGGGATAGTCTCACCATGTTTTGGGGCCTTCCTGGGTCTTTATAGGTCCAGGAGGCAGCCTTTCTTTAACTAGAGGAAGTAGATTTTTTTAACTACAGAAAGCAGAAAATATTTCCTGTTCCAAAAAAGGCTTTCCTGGGCCATGAATGGGGGTGGGGGAAAAACTGTGATAGAAATGCCTTCCACAACCCCTAAGGGGCATTTTGGACCACAAAAAAAAAGTTTTTTTGAAAACTTTTGCAAAAAAAATTCTTGACTCCTGGGAGGCCCAGTGGTTCTCCAAATGCGGTTAAAATGCCACCCACATATGCTTAGAGGTTACTTTATGTCTTTTTATGCACCTTTTCACCCATGGGAGTACTGAGGGCACAAAATGGCCTTGTATGTCGACACTTTCCCTACCCCTAGTCTACATGGTTTGTGCCGAGATATGAACTGAGATGGCTCTGATGTCAGTTGGGTGGTGAATCTACTCTAGGTTATTGTCTTTAACAGAATGACCCAAGATGCTTAAGGTTTTTGAGGCATAGGGTTCAGCACCACAGAAAGTTCCTTTAAATTTCAGAATAAAACATTATACTAACATAAATGCCATTAAACTTAAACTTCCAGGGTCTAAAACCAACAGCTGGCAACCGAAGAACAAGGACTCTCTGTAGTAATGACACAGTAGCAACAACCACAACATTTCAGCTTCTATGAATATCTTCACACCCACACATAATTCTCAGTTTGATACCTGGGGAAACTGAGCAAAGTTTGCATCCAATTAATCAGAATAGAACAGTCTCTTGGGGCTTAAATGGATTAATCTTGGTTAATGAGAATCCATTTTCCAGTTATCATTTGGAAGAATTCTCCAGGCTCAGATGATTCATGCAGACAAAAATGTAGAAAAATTCAGAGTAAAGCAGTAGGAGATGGAGACAAGTGACCACTGTACAAGTTCAGTTATATATCAAGCAGGATAGTCAACATTCTGGTGCAAATCACTCTAGACTTTCCCAGGTTCCCAGTTGAGCATGTCAAAGATTTTGCTCCTTTTGACTGCAAAGATGAATTAAAATGCCAGTGGCCTGCCTTTAAAATCTTGTTGTTGTTGTTTATTTAAGAATGCAAAATGTGGAGGATTGAGACTGGTTTGTTTAAACAGCATTTTAGACTCTGTAATAAGATGCTGAGCCTGTGTTCTGAAAAACCGCAAACACCTGTTTCTTTCTTTGTTCAGCCGGCTCCCAGAATACAGTATTTTCTAGGCCACTATAAAATGTTTAAATGTGTTTTTAAACTTTAAAGGAGTAGCAAATGCAATATATATGAACTTGTTAAATTTGTAATGAATTTGACACACAAAAATCTACATGACAATAATGTGGAGAGTGAGGCTTAGCCATCAACATGCCAGAGGATTGCACGCTATTAAGGATGAAACCTTGTCCTTAGTTCACCCCATGGTGTTTCAGCATTAGAGTACAAAACATAACCTACTGTCCCAAATCTCCTAATAAAGGATAATATCATGAGATATAAACCTCTGTCTGTATCAGTCTGTTGCTTTGTACAAGTTGCTTGCAGGAGTGGGGGTGAGAGAATACAGCTGGGCTGTAACTATGGACCGGTGAAGTGGACTGGAGAATATTGAATATAGGTCGCAATTCTAACATAATAAAGAATAAATGTCATTGATTTCAATTCCATTCCCCTTTCCATTCCAAGGAGAAAGGGTAGGATACAAATGCAACAAATAAATAAATAATACATAAATGATTTTAATTTAGGGTTGGCATTTTAATGTTCTTTAATTCTAATGTACTGAAAATTAAGAGATAAATCCATCTAGCAAATTGCTCAGTGTGTTGTGGAATTTGTTGCTTTAAAAGTATGTAGACAATGAATTGTAATAAAGTGAATCCACATTCAACTCCTTTTAAAGCATCTATGAAGTGTCTTGTAAATCCATGGGGATGTATTTCCAAGGTGATTAGCAGAGAGTTTCTGAATGGGTGCGAGGTGGGGGGAGAAAGGTCTAATAGAAATGTTGACAGACCATTAACTAGAATATCACTAATGGGTGCACTAATAGATAGAGATGTTTTTTAATTGTAAGGAGGTTAATTGGTATGCTACATTTGCATTCTTTTCTTCTTTAGTGGTGGCAATTTCAGCGCATCTATTGATAGGAATGGCTATTATCTTAAGAGGATTCAAAGGATCATAACATTCTCCTAAAGAAACAAGTGGAACATTATACTATTAATGAGGTCTTCTCAAGAAAGTAGATGCATTTCTTACAGCCTTATTTACACAGTAATCAGGGGAAGGGTGTGTGAAAGTATGTTCTATTTCTGTTTTCCATTGTTGCTATTAATAAACTCTTTTACTAGTGTAAACTAGCTGATCTCTTTTGGTGGAAAAGGTCATGTTTTATACAAAAGGTATGCTAGGAAATGCATTCCTCTAACTATGTAAGATTTTGTTTTGTTTTGCAGAAATTCAAACTGTGTGGAGGGGACTCCAGCACTTTGAATGACAACAACACTTTGAAATAGCACATTAGCAAAATGAAAACATTAACGTGGTTTTGTTATAGACTCTGAGTCAATTATTTCCAATGTCTTGAAAAGGTCCAAGTGGAAAAAAGGGTGGAGTAAAAAGGATCTGGAAACACTGGGATGGGAGAAGGAATGAAAGGGGTGGATGTTGTTGTTTCTCAATAAACGTTCCTATTTCTTGATACTGGGTATCATGTATTTGTAAGAAACCAAGGGTGTTATTAGTTTTTATGGGCATACTACTGTCAACTGAGATCCCCCATGGTATTCACTAAGATCCACCATGGTATTGGTGGACAGTAAGGCTCTGTCAAGCATTTTCTCCTCTTTCTGCCTGTGTAATCTACCTTCCTTTGTGTGAACACACATCTTTTATGCCCATTTAGTGGCTAGGGAAGGATGGGATGTGTCCAGATTTTTGCAGCCAAATATTTCAAGAGGATGGCTTTCTCCCAGACCTTTTTGGGTTTTGGGGAGAGCACTCCAGAGGTCTAGGAGGATTATACTTTCTTCATTCATCTACTTGCAGCAGGAAACTGGCTGGTTGTCCCTGCCACCCCAAACACTAGATCTTTATGTGTGCAGATGAGAAGAAAGGTAGGATATGAGGTTCTTGTGTGAAAGAGTTGACGGATGCACATTGTCTTTGCACCTTGTCAGTAGAGAGACAAACACAGGGGCAATGCCTTCATATGGGCCCCCAAAGATTCTGGCCAGTGTGTTGGATGAGCTAGATTATGGTCCATGAAATTTAATGCCATAGTAAATGTGCTAGTCATTCAGATGTCATTGGTAAGCAAGTAAAGAAAATTCACAAATGTTCTTGTCCTTGATGAGTAAGCTTGGAAGAAATTGTTAACTGCCATGGGATCTTTCACAATTTGGGATTTTTTTTGTGGAAATTTCATTGGTAGCAGAAATTAAACTTTCACCAAAAAAAAAAAAAAAAAAAAGCCTCCTTGAGTTCATTGGAGAAAATCATAGAATCATAGAACCTTAGAGATGGAAGGGATGACAAAGACCATCTGGTCCAAACCCCTGCCATACTGGAATGTACGGCTAAAGCCTTCCTGAAAAATGCCCATCCAAGCTCTGTTTAAAGACTACCAAAGGAGAGTCTGCCATCTTCCCTTACATTTTTTTTTAAAAAAAGTTCTTCCTAATGTTTGTCTGGAAACTCTTTTCTTGCAATTTGAGTCAATTGCTTTGTGTTCCATCCTCTGGAGCAGCAGAAGACACACTCACTCTATCTTTTATGTAATATACCTTCAGATTTTTTAAAGATAGCTATCATGCTACCTCTCAGTTTTCTCTATGCTTAAACATATAGAGATTCCTAGGTCATTCCTCATAAGGCATGATACCAGATCTTTGATCATCTAAGGCATCTAACACTACATAGTGCTATTATTCCACTTTCAACATCCTGTGGAATGTGGAAAGTTTGTAGTTTACTGAGGCCAAAGAGCTCTCTGGCTGAGAATTCTAAAGGTCCCTCCCTAAACTGCAAACTCCAGAATTCTATAGAATGTTGAAAGTGGAATAATAGCACTATAACACTGTAGTGTGGAAATGGCCTTAGTCACTCTTCCAACTTGTTGATATCCTTGAAATGTGAGGTTAAGTGGAACTAATAAAACAAACAAATGAACATCTGCTTATATTGTATGCCAATGGACAGGGATCTCTCCTGAGATGATGTGAATCATAGCACAACATATATGGCGAGTACCAAATTAAGTAAGAATGCCAGAGCATTCACCTTAGTGGGGTTGATGCAGGGTGCTTCATGTAATTTCACTAATTAAAGATGCTGGAAGGTTCTATGTCCCTGTTTGAGAAATATCGCCTTAAAATGATTGCTTATACAAAAATATTTCAAATGGACGGTATTCTTTAAATCTTATGAAAGGCTGAGAGTAGGCTGCTAACTTTGTAAATATATACCACGACTCTTCTTCTTCTACTACTACTTCTTCTCCTTCTCCTTCTTCAATTAAAAGGCTAAATATAAATTAACCAGACTCTGAACTAATAAATTGTCTTTGTTTTAATTTCAGAATAAAGCTAAATACTAATAGAAAAGCAAATATATGGAGGGGAGTTAACTAGTGGTGACAATTTATGTTTAAACATCTTTTAAACATCTTGGTAGAATATGGAACACAGTGATAAATAATTTAGAAACTTCTCTTGGTTGCAATTCTTTTCTACAGTATGTTAGCAGGGGAAAAATACCTTTGGTCTGTTTCATCAATCAGATAATCCACTGGACAAGACTTAGAGGGGCTGAGCATGTCTAGTTGCTACAAAATATATTCAAATATTTAATCTTGTCAACAACGGTGTAAACTCTTTTTGTTATTTCAGTTTCTGTAGGGTATATGACTTGAAGCTGCAACCCAGTTTTGGTGAGGTGGAGCTGTTTATTACTTTATATAGGTCAAGCTCTGGAGCTAGGCAGGTTTATAGAAAACTGTATTTTCCTCCATCTGATGGCATATTATTGTTTAGGCTTATAGGCATGGATATTGTGTTATAGCTTTTCAGAAATAATAGCTCTTTACTTAACCCCCTGATTAGCCAATACTTCATGTTTCAGAACTGAGATAGTATTGCATTAATGTTCTCTTATCTACAAACTACTATCTTCCAGCTTTATTCACTTCCAGATAAATCCTTGGATCACAAGTGAATTCAATGGGGTTAAGTTAAATTAATTGTGATTATATTGGTTTGAATAAGGTATGGTATGTGAACAAGGTCCAGATATGTGATATACCTCTTAACACCATTGCTACAAGTTTTGAACATTTCAGAATAGCTTACAGAACAGAAAGAGGTAAACCAGGACATTTGCAATATGCTCTACTAGATATTTTTGCAATACCCAAGATTAGTGGATTGTTTGTCTGTTTGTTTACCACTGGCTCTCAGCAAACAATATCGCAAGGGAACAACTGGTGATGTGTGTTTCTATTTTTTTAAAAAAATATTGCTACTGTTTGCTCATGGATAGCTTTAATAATTTTCCTTGATTTCTTTTTCTACCTCGTTCTAGCATGATCATCTCTATGCTGAATCTCGTTGAAATAAAAGGACTGAGAGAATGGCAGTCCAAATAAAGAATTTTTGAGTCTGCAATATTGCATGCAATCCTTTTTTAAATGATTTTATAAAAGTCTGTCTGTCTGTCTTCTATCTGTCTACCTACCAACATTGTATATTTGACAGCACAGGAAGGTATTTTTCTAGTAACTCTAACTTTAGTGTTTTTTTGACTGAGACCAAATTATAACTATAATTCTGTCTATACATATTTTAGACAGAATGCTTAGAACAAAGTCTGGCATCAGGAGTCAGCACTGCTGGACACTGGCCAGAGAACTCAGATTTCCAGAGGGTCCAGTTTTCCTTATCCTGAGATGGATGGGTGTCAGCCCAGTGGCAACAGAAAAATAAAATGTTATGGGCTGCTGCAGCTACTGGAACTTGCCATTTTAATCCCCCCTCCAGAAGTTGTCCCTGGTGTCCTGATAAAGTAATATTCTAGTGATACCATGTCTAGAATAGGCACTGAACCTCAGGTTATGGGGAGTAGGGAGGCTGCTAGCACCTTGAGTTGGAAAGCTTATCACCAGCAACCAGGACAGGATGCTGTGCCACCATTTCCTTGGTGACTTGGCTTCACTGCTGCCTTCATTCCAGTCAGCTGAGTGGTTTTGCAAGCACTTCCTCAGTTATCGTTGGGATGGGAAGATATTTGAAACTATTTGGAAAATGGTGGATACATATGTTTCTTAAATGTCATGACATTCTGATAATAAGTATTCTGAACTGATAAGACTCTTGGGATTTTTTTTTCTATGCAAAATTCATATGAAATTGTTTTATGCAGGAAACAGCATCTTTTGTGCAGAAAACAGCATTTTCTATGCAAAAAAAATCTCTCTGCAGATAAATATCTTCTATGCAGAAAATGCTGTTTTGTGCACAAAAATACTGAGTGAATTTTGTGCAGAATGTTTCTTGAACCACAAATGGTCTCCAAAGACTTTCACACAGTAAGAATAAAATAGCTGAAATTAGCCACTGCATCCTTCAAGAAAAAAGTTAGCAAATTATATCCCTTGTCATCTGTTTCTCTACATTTTCTGCAACTGCCTGTGCTCCCTTTTCTGTTGCCAATCTAGCTGGGTGTCTTTGTTTTGTAATCACTTCTTGGATGGGTAGTTTTGGTCCAACCTCTCTCATCTCTTCCACAGTTCAGGAGGTCATATCTGCCATCTCCAAAGGGCTCATCCAGAAGAGCTTCTGAGCATTTTACCAAATGTGGCATCTATCCTGTATACGAATGAGCTATACAGTTGCATTCTCAAACATGCATACCAGAAATAGATTCCAAGAGCATATGCTGGATTTGTTTCCAAGAAAATACAGTTAGAAATAATTAGCAATGCCCCCTTGGATGAACGATCTAACAATTTCCTTCATGCCTTAATATTATTACTTTTGGAATGAGATTTAGCACTTTGTGGAGAACTGTAGCTTTTATAAACTTTAGTAGATTAAAAAGCAGGAGTTGACAGGATCTAGAAGCACTTAGTTAAATCAGAACATTTTCATTTAGAGTATACCATTCAGTAATTAAAGAGCCTGGAAAGCTGCCAAAATCTTTTAATCTAATCTCCTTTTTAAGAAGCAGCCCAATGACATTTCCTGAAGAATTAAAATGGTGAATGCAGGTTAAACATTTTTGTTTCTTGTGTCAGAATCCAATAGCACCATTTATAATTTTGTACAAATAAAAGGATCCAGAATATCTTATGTCAGAAGCTAATTTCTTGCTTAGCCACTTTCAGGAAATCAGTTTCACTGACCCACAAGCTTATCTGCCAGCAATGTGAGCATTTGAAAACACATAGGTAAAATGAAGTAGCAGCTCATATTTAAGACACCATGTTTGACTTGCAGCAGTGTGGGTAATTAATCTACAGGGATGTCATCTGGTCTGGCAGGGGCAATTTCACCATGCTCCTCTCTAACTCTTTTATTCCTGAGGGGAAACTTCTTTTCACCTGTCTGAGGAAAGAGAGTAGGGAGGGTGCCAGTCTAAATTCTCTGGGAAGGGAGTTCTAGAGACTGGGGCCTCTCAGAAGATCATCTCCCATGTTCACACCAGATTTACCTGTGAGGGTGGTAAGACACAGAGAAGAGTCTCCCCAGCAGATCTCAAAACATGGGCAGGTTCATAAGAGAGAATATTTTTTCTTAAAATAGTCTGAAGCTGAGCCATATAGGGCTTTATAGATCAAAACCAGCGCTTTGAATTGTGCTGGGAAATGGACCAGCAGCCAGTGGAGCTGTTGCAACAAGAGAATGCATACTTCCTGTAGCCAGTCCCAGTTAGCAATCTGACTGCAGGTCCTTAGACCAGTTTCTGAACATTCTTCAAAGGGAGCCCCATGTAGAGTTTGTTAACAGTAATTCAGCTGAGATATAACTAAGGCATGTGTCACTGTGGTCAGATTTGACATCTCAAGGAAAAGGCACAGCTAGTGCACATGCCTTAACTGTGAAAAGATATTTCTGGCCACCACTGAAACCAGAATTTCCAGGATCAGAGATGAATCCAGGTGCACACCCAATCTACTGATTGAATCCATATTCCTTGGCTTGACTTTAGACTGATCAGGAGAATCTTATTTTGTCTGGATTATTTTTCAATTTGTTTGCCCTCATTCAGTCCATTATTGATGGCAGGCACTGGTTTAGGACTAAAACAGCTTCCTTAGATTGTGGTGGAAAGGATCACCTACCTAGTGGTGATCTATCAATGATACTCCCAGATCACATTTACCCTTGCAACTACAGGAGATGAAGTCCAGAGTGTACCTAGCAGCAGGAGTGGGACAGGCCTATGGATGCCATAGTAGACATGAAGTCTTGAGCCACTCCTGACAGGGCAGTCTCAGCATGGATGTTGTAGTTCCCCAGCACTACAAGCCAAGACCAACTTTGAGACCACTGGCTGGCTCAGGAAGGGAAACTGTTGAGTAGTAGAGTGGGTAGTATGCCAACAAAATCCCCAGTCTCTCCCAGCTTCAGGTATACACACTAAAACCCAGAAAACCATTGGATAGGGCACCCAATCATGGGGGTGGAATCCTAGTAGACCACTGCAGCTCTACCTCCCTGCTCCCAGCCTGCTGCTGCAATGAGAACCCCAACAGACAAAGCTGAGAGAGATTACCCTACCATACACCACATCCAGTCAGCTCTCTGTGATACACACCAGGTATCACATGCACTACAAGTCCCAGAATCCCCCAGCAAGCATTGCCACTAAACTTGCTGGTTGGGAATTTCTGTCCATTGTAAAGTAATTTTTCCTTGCTGTGGTCCTAGCCAAATATCACCCCAATAATAAATCAGAATGCAATCTTTATCAAAGTCAGATGACAGATGACTTCTACCAACACCACGAATGCTTTTGAATTGTCCCACAATATGAATGGGCCTGATACATAATACAGGAATTCTACATATATGATTCCTACCCTGTGCAGTATCTTGGACTCTGACCTAGATGAGGAGGGTCTGGTCAGTGAAGGACCTCAGCCTCTTAACCTGAGGTCCCTGAAGAACCACCTCACCATCTGGGAACACATTACTGGATCAGCAGAATAGGTAATGAGCATAGACAATGAATCAGATTGAACAGAGAGATGATAGAATGTTAAGTACGAAAATAAACCAGATTGATTCTTTAAGCATGTCACTCTTCAGGAAAGAGATTGGAACTGTTGGTTGAAAAGGGTAAGACTTCATTTGAACTTGGGCTTTGTCAGAGCAAGTCTCTTCATGCCAATATTGCAAAGCAAGACTGAACTGTCATGCCGAACAGGTAGTTTTATATTCTGTACCCCACTTCAAGCCTTGGAGAGAGGCAGATAAATAAATAACAACAACAACAACAACTCATTTTTAAAGGGTTGTTAGTCTACTGCTTTCTTGTCTCACTTTCATTAGCCTCCATAATTTAAACTGTGATGAGTATTGGGAAGTGTGAACTGCATCTCTCAAGCAGAGTAATGAATTAGCAAGATAGAAGCTAAACAACCAGACCCATGCCCACTCAACCCTCCAAGACTAGCAGAGAAATAAGTTTAACTGTCTTTATAAAGCATATAAAATCAGATTTACTTACAAATAGTTGCACTAACTGTATCAGGAAAAAGGATTTTGTATCATCTTATGGACAGAGACTCAGCCTCCCAAAAAAATCATATTGTTATTCAGAAGAGAAGGAAGAAAAAATGGCTGCATGTTAGAGTGATGGAGGAAGAGAGCCTGTATGGTTAGAGAAGCAAACAGGAAGTCAGCAAACTATAAACTAGGAATTGAGTATGGGCATGCAAAAGTTGCTAATGTTAACAGCAAAAAACTAAGTATTTTAGATCTACTCCCTGTTTTAGCTTTTTTGGGATGTACACTGTGCTAGTAATCATATCCAGCACTAGTCAGCACCATAGAAGATGGAGAACTAAAAGTCTTCACTTTCTGCCTGTACCAGTATGGCAGTAGTAAACAGAGAAGAAAGGAAGGTGTGGTAAATTTAAGTGCATAGGTTAGATGTGGGTTAAAAGGGAGGGGTTGAAAGAAGAGTCTTCTCTGGCTCAGATGACAGTGTGATCTGGAGAAAAATTAGTGGTCATCATACAATACTCAAAGATGGGTGAAATACTAAACACCCATAGGCATGAGTTTGGTGATATCATTATGGCTAAGCACTCGCCTGCTGCTCTTTCTTATTGTATCTAAAGGAAGAGATGGAGGTGTTATCTAAATACAAATATGTTTCACTTTGTCCTGAAGAAGAAGGAAGGTTGAGTAGAAAGTGAAAACATTTTCACTTAATAAACTCAAGGAGTACTTTCTCATATTGCCAGATACCAGAAAATTTCTATCCACCTGACAGTTGATTTTTATATCTGCAGAGCTGGGTGACTGACATCTTGCTTGGAATGGCCCTGCGTGTTTTAAAAAATGACCTGAGACATGACATTGAGATTCAAACTGAAGGCTGCTTTTTCCCCCTGTTGAAGGACCTTGCCCAAGGTGAAACAGCTATGTGCAAAAAGGGAAGGAGTCTGTGAAAAAAAAAATTAGATAAGATAGACTTGAAAAAAATCTGCTCAGACTCTATACTAAGGGATACTAATCCCTATAATAAGGGATATATGAAGATGCTTTCTACTGAACCAGACCATTGCTCCATCTAGGCCAGTACTGACAGCAGGATCCTTTCATAGCCACACAAAAGGTATTTCCTGGTGATCTCTTCTCCCAACTACTAATCAGGCCCAATCTTGTTCACCTTCCAAAAATCAGATGAGATTGGGTATGTTCAGAGTGATACGGTGAATACTTGTTGTGAGGGTGGGGTGCATGCATTGCATCTCTCAAAATAAGAATTATGCCCCTCGTGAAAATTTCCTCCAGTCCCCAGATTTCTAGAACTTCAGTTGAGTATTTAGAAACACAGTTTAGGCATCCAGAGAAAAGGAGTAGGCAAAGTTACTGGAGGAATGTGAACATAGTAACTATCAGGGTTCTAGGAAGGAACAATTTTCAGTGTCACACCTTCTGCTATTCTGGAAATTTGAGGGCTGAAAGAAAATGCCATTTGGGGAGCGGAATTCTTATTTGGGGGACAATGCCCTCATTTTTTCCCCTGTAGCTACACCCCTGCTTACTGAGGTCCTCTGTACAAAAACAGACAGCTATGTAATGTCTAAAGCTGACTGTGTAAAAGTTGTTTTGCATGGATTCCTGGAAAGTAGCAACTATCCAATTATATCAGCTCTTTTTTTTCTCATTTATAATTGATAAAAATACTAAACTGTTTTACTTCCAAATATTTATCCTAAAGCGTAGATGCAACTGTCTTCCTTCCTGCATTGTGCTATGTGCCTTGTGTTATGCTTTTGAATTGTTGTGGTATATGTTATCATGAGAATAACACTCTTTAATGAACACAACCACTTTCCCCCTTCTTGATTAGAATTGCCTTGGCACAAAGGAAAGAGAAGAAGCTATGGTCATTTCTGCACTACACTGTTATAGTGCTATTATTCCACTTTCAAGATCCTTTTGAAAGTGGAATAATTCTCTGGCTGAGAATTCTAAATGCCCCTCACTAAACTGCAAACCCCAAGATTCCATAGGATGTTGAAAGTGGAATAATGCACTATAACAGTGTAGTGAGGAAATGGCCTATGCTACTGTCACTGCTTAAAGTGAGACCAACGCCACACTTGGAGTAGGAAAATTCTGGGACAAATTCTCCATTCCTGGAGAAATTTGGTGAAGGGGCCCCCTCCATCTGTCTTTGTACAAGTAAGGAGGCCAATTATGTACAACTGTAGTATAAGGAAACATAAATGCAGGATGTGACAGTATTAGTCCCTTTCCTGTGTTGCCACACCCCCAGAAAACAGTATTCAGAAGCATCCTACCTTTGAACATGTGCAACCCATAACAGATAACAGACTGTCTTGATAGGTCTGAGCTGGGGTTTCATTTTAAAAGACCCACAGTGTACTATATGTGTTCTTCTGTCCTTAGAAAAGCCAGTATAGTGTAGTGGTTTGAACGCTGGGCTATGACCCTGGAGACCAAGGTTCAATTCCTCACTTGGCCATGGAAATCCACTAGGTGACCTTGGGCGCTTCACATACTTTCAGCCCCCAGAAAACCCTGTGACAGTTTCACCTTAGAGTTGCCATAAGTTGGAAACAACTTGAAGGTAACAACAACCTTGGAACAAAAGACTTAATACGAGGAGAACTAGAAGCAAATATTGATCCTTCCACAGGAACCTTTGCCCTATAGGAAGTAGTATTGTTTCCTGTCTGCAAAGTAGAAGAGGAGGAGAATGATGTTATATGACTTCTCATAACACGAAATAATGGATTCTAAAGCATTCCCTTCCAAATAGCTTCCAGGGATATACATAACACTGGTTGATGGCCTTTAAAAAAATAAGAAAGTAGATTTTCCTATTGCATCTCACATTAACAACATCACTCTCTTGAAAAGCTGGACATGAGTTGTGGTTTGTTCAGCCTCCCCACAGGAGTTAGCAATAGTTCTTGTTTACAACATTTTATTAACCTGTCTTCATTCAGTACATATCAGTTCAGAGTTAAAGTTACCTGTTTATTCTGGCTACCTCATGAACCATAGCTAATGGGTACTTTTTAACTCTTGAATGCTTCTAAAGTTTCCACAAGGATTTCTTCATGCTCATGCAATTAGAAATGTCTGTTCCAGTGCACTGTCGCCAATGCTTAACAGGTCTCCTGTTGGTTTTCAAATAGTTTAGGGCAGTGCTACTCAAAATGGTGGTCCATGGTCAGGCTGTGAGTCACTGGCTGCCAGTCTACAAGTTTCCAGGAAATTAAAAACAAAAACAAAAAACAATTGTAGTAAATGGGAATAGATGGATCTGGCCCCTGGCAGACTGGGTTTAAAAAAAGCAGACCTGCCAGTCTACCACTTCAAATAGCTTAGGAAGCATTGGTCTAGGATCTTGATATGATCTATATATATATACAATTCTGTTCTGTATGGCTTCCCATTCATTTCAGTGGAGGAAGCCCATGTAAAGTTGTGTAATTTTTCCAGTTTTGTACAGAGCAGCTTTCACTTGTGAAATTAATGGGATATTGCTGACGACACGGGAACTCTGTGGCTTAAGTCTTATTATTCGTCCCAACTAGTTTGGAGCCATTGAATCAATGGACATTATCTATGTGTTTATTGTTCAACAATTCATTCAATGGGTCTACTCTAGGTAAGACTAACCAACAGGATTCTAGCCAATGTGTTATATATCAGACTATAAGAATTTACAGGTATTGGCTGGCATATGGTTGGTGAACTGCAATGGCAGAAGTCAGGCTTACACCATCACCATTCATGTTTTTGGTCATCGTGGAGGTCAAAATTTAGTCTGTATTCCCTGATCTGCCTTGTGACTGACCAGGAGCACTTCTGTATTGTCTGGATTAAGCTTCCTCCAGTCCATTACCATTGACAGACACTAGTTTAGATCCAACACAGCTTCCTTGGACTGAGATGGAAGGGAGAGAACGAGCATATTGATGGTATAAGACCTGTAAAGTCTAGGACAATCTCTCCCAGGAGTTTCATGTAGAAGTTGAATAGCACAGGGGACAAAACAAAACACAGTGGGACTCCATAGGTCAATGGGCAAGCAGTTGAACAGGATTCTCCCAGGACCACCTTCTATTCTACAAATGGAGACATAATGAGATGACTGCCAGGAACAACCAAAGCTGAGCTAGTTGGTCATTTTCATCCTCTTATCATGGGGCAAGCTTTACATTTGGACAGCTTCAGTAAAAACAGTGGGATTGGACATCAAGGGAGTAAATTTATTTTTTGGCCAATCTACAGGTATTCCAGAATTACTGCTTGAGTGGAGCTCTCCCCCAGCACACAATATATAATTTATATTGTATGAACAAGTCATTTTAAAGGCAAAACCAGGGCAATTTTGTCAGCACTGATTGGTACATTCATAATTCAAGCTCCTATTACCTACTGCATTAGGTTTTAACAGGTCGTATGAATTAGGGTTTGAAGGACTATATTCTCTATCTTTCAGAAAGCTTTGGTTCTATTCTAATTTCATTTAGTGGAATGCAATTAAAAGTGGATAATAAAATCTATTGTAACACAGTTTGAGCCACAGTACCTTAATAAGCTTCTCTATCAGCTTATCAGAACAAAAGGAAACGGAGAGTGAAATATCTGGGAGGAAACCTGATGCTCATATTTTCAAACCTAAATACCAGAGGAGGTACCATTTTGGGATGATAGCAACTTCCCTAATCTTATATCAGGAAAAAATCCTCCTCACTCCCCACCCCCCTATTCACACAGTTGTTGTTAATGCTTCTTTTTATAATTCCAGTGTATTGAGTATTGCTATTCAATGCAAAGTGCTGTTATCATTAGGTTTGCACTGAACTATATAATTTGGTTAGCATGATCCAAATTATGAAGAAGAGACTAGTGCCAATTGCATAAGAAAGGCACTTGCCAGAACATCATTTAAATTCAGGCCACATTTTGGAAATGTTACTTTTTTGGATTACAAACCAAGCATAATGTCTAGGGGTTTCTTAAAGTGGTAAACCAAGAAAGCAACTTTAATTCAGAACATGCATTATAGTTAAGATGGCTACACACACACATGCACATGTGCAGACCAACACACACACATGTGCACATACACATTTAAACTTGTCTGCTAATTTTAGGTAAGTCTAATATGGGAGAGGGACACCTAAATACCCTGAAGCAACCAGTCTGATCTTGGAAGCTAAGCAGGGTCAGGCCTTGTTAGTGCCTGGATGAAGGATGGACAAGGAATACCAGGTGCTGTAGACTGAATTTCAGATGAAGGCAATGGGAAGACACCACTGAGAATCCCTTAACTGTGGGAACCCAGTAACCCTGCCTCTGCCATTATAATAAATTAAATGATGATAAATGTGATGCCCTTTCAGGGGATTCAAACTCTAGTGCCTGAAACCACTTCCTGCTTTGCTTTAAGATCCAGCCCTATGTTCCACTCAGTGGAAAAGTAGCAGAGCTTGCATACTTTCCAACTATCCCAGTTTGTCAGGAAGAGTCTTGAGAAATCATTTGCTGTCCCAGTTTCTCTCTCATCTTTCACTTTTCCCTCTTTCTCCTCAACTTACTTCAGTTGGCGCAAAATAAATGCAAAGTGCAAGAGGAGTTTGCACTCAGTTAACTCAATGGAGAGCAGAGGAAGCAAAATCTTGCCCTTCCCAGTAGGCTCATGCAAAAGCAAAGTACTATAGCCTGTCCTACATTGCATCTTCTTCTGCATTAATAGCTTTTGCAATCTTGATGCTATTATGTTCCTTGGCCACATGTATTCAAGTTTTCATCTGTGAAATGTTGGAGGACATAAGCTAGATAGGTCAACGATATCAATCAGGATAAGGCAGCTTTTCACACATTCATGTCTGTTCTGTTATAATGAACTGCCCCACTTAATGCATTCATTTATTTAAAGGCCTTTGGAACTTCTGTTTCATTTAGTAAGAAAACAATTTATGTTGGATTATCCTTTGTTACCCTTGCCCATATCAAAATAATAATAAAAAATTCTTGGCTGTGATTAACTAAAGAAAGGTGATGTGGTAGAATACAGCGGTACAAACTATAAACGGCAGCTTTCATTTGTTTCATGCTCACTGACCTACAAGAAGCCTTGCTGTGGTCTCAAATACTTATTATCTCAGTATGAGGTTGAATGTGATCAGAAATAATAAACAACTTCTCACAATGAAGGAAGGCTTGGAAAAGGCTTGATCATCATGACAAAATATTTCAGAAATAAACTCAGGTAGAGTTATACATGGGTTATATTTAAAAAGATGGTGAATAGGGCAGCAAGGGTAGATGTCTTCATTTCTGTTAAGGGAAGGACACCTAACTGATATTGCTCAGTGGATATTAAGCAAAATATTTTTCACCAGATGCCATTGCCCCACCCCCAAATCTCCCAGCCTTTGAAAGAGAAAAAGAGGGATAGAGCCTGAAGCTGGTGGAAATATGCACACAGACTTGATTTCAATCTTCCAGGCTTGGAAGGGAGTGCTGTAGAGCCAATGTGGTGACCTAGGCCATTACTGCACTACATTGTTATAATGCTATTATTCTGTGTTCAATGTTCTGTGGAATTCTGGGGTTTGTTGTTTACTGAGGCCAAAGAGCTCTCTGGCTGAGAATTGTAAATGCCTCTTCCCAAACTCCAAACCCCAGGATTCCATAGGATGTTGAAAGTGAAATAACAGTACTATAAACAGTGTAGTGCTGAAATGGCCTTAGTTTAAGTGCTGGACTGGCACTCTGGAAGACCAGGATTCAAATCCCCACTCAGCCATGGAAACCCATTGGGCAGGTCAAACTCCCGTGGTTTCAGAAGAAGGCAAAGGCAAACCCCCTTTGAACAAATCTTGCTAAGAAAACCACGTGATAGATTTGACTGAAAGTCACCATAAGTTAGAAGCAATTTGAAGCACATAGCAACAAGGACATGCAACATCTACTACATTGGTTTGTGTAAATCTTGTTTTCCTTGAAGCCCAGGTTAAATGCAGTGATCTGTCTAAGTTCCTATGTTTGGGATTGTCAGACAATTGCTACCCTCTAGACACATAGAGCGTAAATAAGTACAAACAAGCATAAATATTCCTCAAAGGTCCATGACAACAAACTCTAATTGTAAAAAGATTATGTTGGATCTCTTCACAACTATCCATAGTGCAGTAACCTCAGAGTCCTGATTGATTCAATGCACTGACTACTGCAGTCCCTTTGAGACAGCATGGAAGCTCAAATTGGTATAAATGTTGGCACAATATTTGCCATTAGCAGTGAAGCATGGACAGTGTAGTTCACCATTCATTTAAGCCTATTTGATTTTTTTCCAGACATAGTTTACCATATGATATTCCTACTTAAAGAGCCATCCACATGTGAGTTACGAATGACTCAGAATGGCAAAGATGGGAATTCAATCAACATTCCTTGTCTCCACTCATAGATTTTAACAATAACAACAATTGTACCATGATTCCATTGTCACCTTGTTTGTTCTTGCTATGAGCTGTTGCTACTGTTGAGAGTCATCATGGTGTAGTGGTTTGCACATTGGACTACAACTCTGGAGAGAAGAGTTTGAATCCCTGCTTGGCCACAGAAACTCACTAGATGACCTTGGACGAGTCACATTCTCTCAGTTTAGTGAAAGGCAAATGCAACCCCCCCACTGAACAAATCTTGCCAAGAAAGCCCCATGGTGTGTTCACCTTGGGTTCACCATAACTCAGAAATTACTTGAAGGCACTCAACAATTGCTACAGTACCTATGAATGTCTACAGGTTACATAGGGTTATTTTAAGTTGATGAAGCTGTGGGATATGGATAAAGTGCTTGGAGAGATTTGGCTGAACCCCTGTGTTCTTGATTTTTGAATATCTTGGTCAAGAACTATATCTTGCCAGAAGAGATTGACAGAGGGTATTAACTGCATGGGTCCAGGAGATAACAAATGCCTTTTTAAAAGAAGGTGATGTCCCAGGAACTCTAAGGGAAGTGACTGTGCACCCACTCTTTAAACCTCTCTTTATCCAGAAGATTCTTTAAGACTGAAAAGCTATTATTTAGTCAGAAATGTTTGTCTTTTGTGTAAGGGATTTGAGAAGGTAATGGTGGTCCAACTCCAAGCAATTTTGCATAAAACTGATTATAGAGTCATTTCACTCTCAGTTTGAGTATGGATTTGATTCCAAAACTCATAGCGTTAATCACTCCAGTGAATAATCTTTACTAGCAGAAATACAAGGGAAGTGCAATTCTGTTAGTTGTCCTTGACATTTTGATAGAACTAATCTCATATTGGCAACCATAGTATCTTAGTGGATTAGTGGCTTGGTTGTGGGGAAAAGTGAATGGATCAAATTCAGAAATCAGCATTGAGGGATTTCTTTTCCATTGGGGGGCCTCACAAGGGTCTCACAAGGTTCTATTTCATCATCCCTGCTTTTTGACATAGCCTGTACAAAACATTGTGGCATTAGTAGTCTTATCATTATGGGCCATGTTTCTCTCTGTCCTCTCAGTCAGGTGAGACTGTGCAGGAGATGAAATGATGCATGGATTTGATAATGGTTTGCATGAGGGACAAAAAACTATGCCTGATACCTGACAAGATAGGAGGAACTAATTCTTGAGTTTGGGAGCCTGGATAGAGCCTCACTTACTCTAAAAAAATGGGAAAATGGTTGTGGGAATCAAGTTTTTCTGTAGTAATGCCCTAGCTCTGAACACCATGACTGGTGCTGACACTACAGTATCATGAGCATCCAGTTGAGACTTTTGTGTTTGTTCTGGAATGTTGAAAGATCACAGTTCTCTTCATCTGCCTACAGTTTCTATGTCTGTTTGCCTGTCTCATAGTCAGTATTTCTTATAAAGGATATTTTATTATGTTTGTATTTTGTTCAAATTTTTTAAAAAAAATATTATCTGTTTTATATTACATGTCTGCACTATGTACACGGCCTAGGAATCCATTGAATGGAGGGTGGGTTAGAAATGTTCCAAGCAGCATACATAGTTCGGTGAAGCTGAAAAGAAAATGTAAATTCCAAAAACTAGGGATACTTGTATTCTGTCTTTACGATGACTTAAAAGTTGAACCCATAAAGTGTACTATCCCTGTGTCTGACACTGGAATACACTGGGTTTATTTTTTATGTATGTCAGATTTTCATACATCTGAAGTATGTAATTAGAGATCAAAAGATAAGGCTAAAAAAAGTAAGATCACTCAAAACATTTTATGGTTATGAAGGATATCATGTGATTTTCTCTACTGATGTATTAGCTGGAATCCATGGAAGTCAGGGTTTGTTTCTGTTTGTTTTGGAAGAAACAAGTATGGATTCTTTCCAAATGCACACACATGTAAAAACCACTCAAACAATCTGAGCTCTATCAGTTCTCTGTAGGAAACAGGAGGACAGAGCAGATTTAATCCAAACCAGTGCTGTCCATCCCAAAAAGCCAATTAGACACTGTCCTCCTTGGTGGGTTAGGCAGGGAGATTCAACTGGAGATCTGAGCACAAAACAGCTATTTACATTGACCAAGATACACAGATGGATGTCTGTGTCTGCATGTGTATGAGTCCTATGGATGGCCCATAGGATATTTTATTGCTTGAGGCATAACAGCAAAAGACATCTCTTCCCACCTTAGTCAAGGTAACTTAAATCAGGGTATTTTAGTACATGAGGCAGAGAATCCTATGAACACATCTTTCCTATCCTTGCCACTAAATAATAATAACATCAATTAATTACATATAAGCTGATGACCTTAAGATTTTCCTTTTATACATCTGAATTGTTGAGTGTTATCACAGCTACTGAGAGAATGCCATGTGAGTATACAGCTATGCTTGCCCTCACCTCAAACATTTCTTTGGGGGATTCTCAGTAAACAGTATTTGCTCTTCCTTCATTGCTTATGAAGCACTATATTTGAGACTAGAGATTTTACTTCCATTTGGATAGATGGAGTTGGATGAATCAGTCAGAGTTGTGCTTTGGGGGCGGAGGTGTTCTCTGTAATACTATGACTTGGCTCACTTGCTCAAGTCCTTGGAAGCTGTTACTCTGCTGGCACATTTTCTGCACTCCACCTGCTCATAGAATGTTGTGGATGACACAGATATGCATATGCTTTTCAATGGATGGATTATTTTGCCTTCTACTAGGAGCTGCTTGGACTAAAGGAATTGTAGGTCAATTCCTTTCCCCCCCTCTGTGAATTAGTAAAGAGGAATGAAATGTTTTGTGCAAGAGATGAACTTGGCATCAGAACCTTAAAAAAAAATGGCACGGCTGTGTCTTCCAGATCTCCCTGCTGTCGAACGATGCCTTCTCCGATTCTGCTCTGCCTTACAAATCACATTATCCTATGGATATTCATTCCAAGGAGGGGAGGTCTGTTCTCATGCAGTGGGAGCAGGTGGTAGGAGGTTGTTTTGATGAGGTTAAAAAGCTCCTCCTACCTTTCTCCAAGCAGCAGCCTAATCTGCGTCAGCAGTAATTGTGAGCCCTGCACGGCTTTTATGGGGAGGGTGAGTGCAAACGATACATCAATATGAGGTCTCAAACTGAGACTTAGATGTTCCCTCTAAGTGGCTGCTCATTTCCCGGAGCCATAACATGGGCTAAAGGTTAACTTGCCCATTCTCTGTGGAGGGACTTTTTTTTTTTTTAGGGGTGGCAGGGGAGAAGAATGGAACAGTTTTGTTTCCTATTTTGTCCTACCTAGAGAGACTGAATTTGCTTGGATTTCCTACATTCACTTGCTCTCTCTCACACATACACACACACATACACACAGCCTGGATTATTTTGCTAATCAGACTTCAGTGCAGCGAAGATAAAAGAGAGAGAATCTGTTGCCTAGATAGGAGGCTTTAATGAGCAGCTGCGCCCCTGGGGACAGCAAGCTGAAGTCGAAGGCTGCTGCTTTCCGGTCTCTTGTCATTTCTTCACTTGGTCCTTCATCTCCTTTCTCCCCACTCTTTCGCCTCCAATGGGCCTAAGGAAGGCAAACAGGAACTGTCCAAGGTGCTAGAATGCTGGCTGCTTGGCTGCTGGATGCAAGCGGATTGCAGAAAAAGAGGAGCCCCAGATTACTGCTCATAGCTGAAGGTAGGCTTGCTCTTTGTTTGAGAATCCCTGATTAATCAACAACAGCAGCAACAGAAAGAGAGAGAGAGAGAGGAGAGAGGGAGAAAGAAAGAAAGGAAGAAAGCTCCAGCCTGCTTATAATCACAGGGAGAGAATGAAAGAGACTGTTTGAAACCTTCGGTGTCTAGGTGGCAATGAGAGAGAGAGGGACGGAGAGCATCTTTTTTTCCTGCTGCAAGAAGCCATTTGGATAGGATGTTTGCCATCCCTTCTTTTTCTTCCTTTCATTCTCCACGCTATTCACTCCAATGAGGCACCTTAGCCACTTCTCTGTCATTGCATATGTTGGTGCTGTAATTTTCTGTGTGGTGAAGTGGGGGAGGGAAACCCTCCTATTTCTCTGCTGTTGGACTTCAAAACAGGATACCGTTGGTGCCCCCTTGATACCTTCACTGTCCTTCCTCTCTCCATGTGGATTGAAGATGCCCAGTCTCATCTACCCCAACTCAGTCCTACTGCATTTCTGACAGTCAAACTTTAAAAGGCTATTTTTCATCCTGTACTGAGAAGATTTCTTTCTTTTCCCCTGCTCCCCCCCTCTTTTTTTTATTGAATGCAACCCACTGAGTTTGAGAGATACAGAATGCTATAATCTGGATACTCTTGCCAAGAAGATCTCAAGCACTTTAACTGAAGGAAAAAACAAAACAAAAACAAACCTGAGCCAATTTGCAAAACCTGTTCTGTATGGTGCTGAAATATCCCTTCAGACTGCACTGAGACAAACCACAGGAAAGGGCTTTTACAGACAAAAGTCACCTTTAATCATTGCACTTAGCAGTCCCTCGAGGACTTTAATCGTGGTATGTATGTACATGATTTTTTTCTTATTAAACAAATTCTAAGTATGCTAATGAAATATCGTGCTTATCAGAGGAATATATGCACAGAAATTGAATGATTTAGAACCCAGTTGTGTCTGAAGAAAACTTTGTTTTGGTAATATTAATTGGATTGCCAGTCAACCAAGCAATGGTGTTTTGCATTTGGAAGTATTTTATGCTCTTTTTACATGGTAGACTATCTGAGAGTAAGAACATTTGGTGGGTGGAGTTTTCTTTTGCAAAAGCAATGTTAAATTATTAAAAGGCAGCTTGCTATTTTTTTCTGACATATTAATTGATAAAATACATAACAGCTGTGTTGGTTACTTCTTAGTCTGTCGCATCATTAATATTTTACACCATTTTAAATATTATTTTCCTACCCAAAAGATCTTGATTGTATTCTCTCACCACCAGCAAGCACACCTTCCAGAACAAGGAAAAAAGATACCTAAGTGAAAAAGCTTCCAAGTTAAAGCATAAATTGAACAAGTAGTGTTGAGATAATCTTAATTTTCCAATTATGGCTAGCACTGGCCATTAGACATCCCATCTATCTGTCTGTCTGTCTATCTATCCATCCATCCATCAATCCATCTATCCTTATTAGAAAATATTGTATTCAAAATCAAAACACACCAATAAAGCATTTCATGGCAAAAGTTACATCATGTTAACCAGTAAAAAACAACAATATCAATGATCAAATTATACATGTTAGAAACTCCAAAAAGTCTACCTATCAGGAAGAAGGTTCTACTCAGTGTGCAAAATCAGACCATCCCATATTCATAGGATTTGTAAAGTTCATGACTTTCTGATTAAAACACTTTTTTCCAAATGCACTTTCATAGACAGGTTAAGTCAGGTGGCTTCCTAATTAGGTAAACAAGGCAAGTTCCTAATTCTTCTGAAGGAGCTACTTTTAATCCTTGGCATGATTGAAAGATGCTTCTTTTTACACTGGGGAAGAAATAAAATTCATTTACACAGCAAGGATAACCAGCCATAGGGTTAAAAGTTTCTGGAAATCTTGGTCCAGTAGAAAAATGCCAGAAGAGTTCATTCATGAAGATTTGGCTTTATATTTAAATTATGAGCTGCTTTGGTGTGTAAATGTAAGAAGCCTAGAGGCTGGTTCCAGACATGTGGACCATGTGGAGGAGGGAGAGATTTGCTTTAAAATATAAAGTCTGGTTAAAAATTAACAAGGCAGGAGCCAGATGTAATATGAGAGCTTCATTGACAATGTGCCTATCAGAAAAATAATTTGTCTTCTAAAAGCCATTTCATAAAAGGCAGCAACTCTGAAGGGCGGGGGAGAGACCGGGTCTATAATACACCAATGCCATTAGGACTTTGATAGTGGTGCTGTAGTCAGCAGTCTGCAGAAATTGGATGTGGCCTAGCCTCTTTGCACTTACTGTCTTGTGAGTAGTTCAGTGCCAAAGAAAAAAGCAGCCCAACCACTGCAACTGGAACTATTTGTAATATCTGTGGCTGAAACAGTGGCCTTCTACTGAGCTAATTCCTAAGACTGAAAATGCACATGCTGAGGAAAGGACATAGAAGAAGGGAGGGGACAGAAGTAGGCAATGCACACCAAACCATGGAAGGTTGAAATCACATCACATGACATACTGCATGGCTGTCTCCTTTAAATTCTTCTGTATCATTGAAATGCAAGCTTTTGAGTGATGACATACCAACATTCAACTAATAGAAAATATGTTATTTATATCAGTGAAACAGAGAAGGCACTCATCACTGCCTTTGTCTTAACAACACTTTTGCTTCCCCCACAGCAGCACATTTTATTCAAGACAAATGACACATGGCAAATGCAGAGTGGTAGACACTTGGAATGCAACCAGTGTAGAAGCAGCAGCATGTGTCATGCACTCCGGGTGACAAGATTTCTTGTGTTATTTGAGTGATGTTCATTGTACAAGTACAAACCTAAAGGAAGGGAAAACACATCAAAAATGGGCATTTTCACTAGTGCAGTGAGGTAAAAATTGCCAGAACATATATAGGATTCAATTTCATTCAGACAGGTGCCACATTGCAAATTTTATGTCCAAACTGAGTTTTAGGCAGAGGTTGTCTAAGTTACTTTTAAGAAGAATGGAGACAATGACCAGTGTCCTATTGTTAATTCCAAGATCTGTTAAACCAGTGGAATTTACCTGTGTTTTGACTAAACATTCAGCAATTGATTCAGTGAGTATGCTCTAGTTGGGATTAACCAATAGGATTCAGGCCAATGACATGCTGAAGCCATCTGACACCAAACAGTCCAAGAAAGACTGGACTCCATTGTCACAGAAATCTGCTCTTCCCACCAGTTCACCAAGCTAGGTAGGAACTCTCCTAGTGCTGTACTCTATCCTGAGAGAGATTTGTCACTGGGAGAGCTCCTGTACAAATAGGAGAGGATGTGGAAAGAATGGCTGTAAAACCAAAAGATTTGCTGCTTCTATGGCAACAAATCTACCACTGCCCTTGTCTTGGGCAATCCAGACATTCAGAAAATGATGCAGTATGGACCTTCTGGGACTTCAAAAAGCAGCAAAATCTCAAGGATTCCTTTCACATGAATTCTAATGCACACATTTATGTCTCACATTCCAAGGAGTTTACTCTGCTTCTTCAGGGAAGAAGCTTAAGCTTCATATGGAAGAATTTCCTTTTCCATGAAATTGAATGGGGAAGCCTTCATAAGCTTTATGGACCTACCAGAACATCCTTCTCCCTTATCTGTGTGAATGGTAGCAGTTTGTGGATCAAGTGGAAGGAGCATGTCATCTGAAACTATGAGAAAGATTCCCAGTTCACAAGCCCTCGGTGCATTGCACTTATGGTGTCAGGCTGCTATCCACTCAGTCCTCTGGCCAAGGCATGTGCAAGAAACCCAGTATCTATTTCAGGAAAAGGGGAGTGAGAGGGGTAATCATAGTCCCATATCATCACACAAGTGTAGTCTAGGGTATGTTCATCTGGTCCAAACTACACTATAATGTAGCCCACTGGGAGATAAGATCTGTGCACAATTGTTTCCATTGTGTGATTCTTTATCTACCTAGGCATAGTCCTAACTAATCAGGTCATTAGGGAATTTAATGAATTTGAAGTTTAGTTGTTCTAATGTCATTAGTAAAAAGAAAAAAATGTAATTTGGTCTTTCTACCTCAATTCTGCATTTCTTCATCACAATCAAGTGAGCATTTAAAAAAAAAGGTCAGAGACGCTTGATTGCTTCATTGCTATATTGAAAACTCAATCAATTATTTATCCTTATTTAGATAAATTATCTGTGAATTGTTATAATGATATTGCAGGTAGTCATGGGAGCACTCACAGGGAAATAAACAACCAGATCATTATTATTTGGTGAACTGTTCAAATTCACCACAAAGTGAATAAACTGGCAGAAAGAGTAAAAGTAAAAAATAAAATATTTGTTCCTGAACTTCATTTATACTCTGCTGAGAGATGATTGTAGGAGAGATGATTCTAAGATATTTCTGACTTTCCCCACAATTGCATCTTGGCTCTAACTGAGAGAGGAAAAGAAAGTGGTGAGAATTTTAAACTGTGCTATGGTTTAAAGAAAGGGCTGACCTTCCCAACCTACAGAGACTGCTGACATTGCCATCCTTAAATGCCTGAGTCCCTTTCCCAAAATGATAAAACTGCAAGGAGGTTATGTAAGCTATATGCTTTGTATATGCTTTCATTCTTCCTCATACTCTACTGCTAAGCTTTTAACCTGTACATGTTCAGTGTGACGGCTGGGTAATAAGCATTCTGTATAATAGCTCATTCCTGTGGTGAGTGCCATCCACATTGCAGCCAAAATGAGGTCACTGAGGAGGGGAGCACGTTCTTGAGAACAACTAAGTTCTTTTGGAAACTTAAAAATAAAATGGTTAAGGTGTAGAAAGCCTCCCGAACACTCAACTGAGGACATTCTGAGAATTCAGCATGGACCGCAGAGTGAAAGTTGTAGTAGAAAACACTGAATACAGCAGAGGAGAGGAGAAGAAGAAAGAGTGGGAAAGATTTCTTAAAAAGAGTTCATGTTTGAAATGTTGAATGGGAATTTTTACTGCAGTAGGTAGGGCACACTGCAAAGTTTTGTTGCACATCCCATTTTGTACATAGTAGAAAGCTTTGTAGGATGAAACACAGTGACACTGAAACTACAGTTTCTTTATTTATAACAAAGCTTAAAAAGCAAGTGCATCTAATAATATTAAAGAAAGTAAAGTAGCAAAAACTCCAAAATAAACCCAGACTATTGAAATAATCAAACTGTTCCAGGCTGTATAATGATTCCTATATTATATTTCAGAGCAAGTATAGCACAGTAACTAAGATACTTATGTCTGGAATTCCAGTTCAAATATCAAATCAACAACTGGGTAGCAAATACCTCAACCTTAACCCCTCCTCTGTAATATGGGTAACATAATATTGGTGTACTTTAGACAAAGTTAAGTTGGATAATGGAAGACCCATGAAGAGAAATCTTCTGTATTAAGCCTATGTGTGTTATTCTAGATATAAGAATTCTACATGCATGAAATTTTCGATGTCCAAGATAAATGTATGTCAAGGGTGCTATAATTTTGTAACAAGTTAATTTTGAACCTTACTTCTCAACACAAACTTATTGAAATAGTTATTGTCAGTCCCATTGATCTAAAGCTTAAAAGTCTAAGTTTCATCAGACTAAATCTAAATTTCATTAGTCTGACTGCAGTGAAATCGAATAGTCCAGTTCAGTTAGTACACCTGGATTTTTGTTGCTTTGATTCTCATTGACCTAAGATACCCCCCTTTTTCCCCGCAATCCTCACTGCATGGCACTTAGTATTTGGCAGAATCTGGTAATTCAAAGTCTGAGGTTTCATACTGATTTCTATATCAAAACTAGTATTTCTGAAGGGAAAAGGACGGGGGGAGGAGGAGGAGGAGAACCAAGTAGAGAAACGGACTCCTATCAGTTTATTGTAGCTATATAATGTCACCAATTTAAAAGTCTACTCCCTTCTCCTATGGAGCTAGTTTTGAGGAAGATCCATGAGAGTGGAAGATGGCAAGAAGATTCTCTGTATGAAATGGGTAGTTATCCATGTGCAGAATTATCTATGGCCATTTTCGCACTATACTGTTATAATGCTATTATTCCACTCTCAACATCCTATGGAATCCTGGGGTTTGCAGTTAGGGGAAGATAATTTAGAATTCTCAACCAGAGAGCTCTTTGGCCTCAGTAAACTACAAATCCCAGAATATAAGCACTATAAAAGTGTAGTGTGGAAATGGCGTTTGAGTTAAGTCAAGTCTCTTTTCTGTTTCACATTCTGAAATGAATGTGAATGCCATTAAATTTGTTGTTGTCAATACATCAGCACAGAATTTGGTCAGTGGAAAAGAAAACTCCCTACCTTGCCCACCATCAGAGTTCCATTCAACTCCAGTAAGCATACAGTAGCATTAGTAGCTTGGATTGGAAAGTTCATTCACATTGAGATTGTACAGCATTCTTGAAGTGTTCTAATGAGTAAATATAAACAGAAGTAGAATGTTATTGCTAGACATATTTTTTTGCAGGAGGTACTGGATTGGTTTCAGTATTTTGTTTTGAAACCCCAGGTTATAACTTCTACTTAAAGGAGTCTTTAAGTAGAAACTTTTATTTGCACAAGGGAAACTGTTCAAATAAAGATGACCCAAGAAACCTGTTGTGAAGGTTTCACTGGATGGAAGCTAAGATCATATAACAGCTACAATTCCTTGAAAAAATCTGTCTTGCTGAATGAATGAGCTGACCAACAAGAACAGCAAAAGCATATTTGCTGTAACGGCCAATTTGAAGATGGTCAAAAAGCAAACAAAAACATTGTTGGTCCATAAGAAAAACAAATCCAAATCCCAGAATGAAGCAATACTTTGAGTAAGGTCAAACAAATTTTGAAAGTAAATGAGCTTTTGGCTTTTCTTCAGACTTTATAGAAGACAGCCAACATGCTACAGGGGTTTGAGTGTTGGACTATGACTCTGGAGACCAGGGTTGGAATCCACACTTGGCCATGGAAACCCACTGGTGATCTTGGGCAACTAATGCTCAGCCTCAGGGCAAACCCCATCTGAATAAGTCTTGCCAAAATATTCCTGAAGGTTGCTATGAACAACAATCTCAATATCAAGCACTAGATCTTCCATTATGAGTCCATTTAGAGCTCTAAGATCATAAGGAGAGTCCCTTCTTTCAGTTCTACCACCTTCTCAGGCTTGTTTACTGAGAACAAAGGAGAAAGCCTTCTCAATGGCTCCTCCCAGACTTTAAAACTCTCTCCCTCAGGAGACTATGGTCATTTCCACACTACACTCTTATAGTGCGATTATTCCACTGTCAACATCCTATGGAATCCTGGGGTTTGTAGTTTTGGGATGGACCGCCTGGCCTCTCCCGAAACTGCAAACCCCAGGATTCCATAGAATGTTGAAAGTGGAATAATCGCGCTATAAGGGTGTAGTGTGGAAATGGCCTACGATGCCCCCCCTCTTTGTCTCTCCTTTCTTTCACAAGTCAAAACATTCTTATACCAACAGGCTTTTAGAAGTTGGCTGAGATGGACTTTCAATAGTGTGCTGTTCTGTTTTTCAGTTTGTATATAGTCTTTTCATAAATTTTAATGGTTTTATCTTAAATAACTTTTAAATTTATACTCTTTGTTGATGTTTTTGTATAGTTTAAATCTCTATTGTTTTTTATATGTTGTAAACCACCTTGAGTCCCACTATTGGGGAAAAGGCAGGAGAAAAATGAACAAAATAAAAAACAACAACTGGAAGTTAAGCAAATTGGTGTGGGGATAGGAGGAGAGAGAAAATGCTGTTTTACTGCTGTAGCTGCAAATTCTGCATTTGATTATAGTCAGAAGATGGAGTGTAGATAGCAGCCTTAATTTGGATCACACTCAGCTAAGGTACTATGTACATTTCAGGTTGAACTTAGAACTCTGATCCTTCCTTTGTGAAAATGTAAAATATAGCAGTTATCCAGTTTTGAGCAATATGACATCAGGGAAAAATTGAGTTGTTTCAAATATATTTCTTACATGTTGTTGCTGTATGCTTTCAAGTCATTTCCAACTTATGGCATCCCTAAGGTGAGTCTATCATGGAGTTTTCTGGGGGTTGAGAGTATGTGACATGCCTAATGTCACCCAATGTGTTCCCTTCATTGAGCAGGGAATCAAATCCTGGACACCAGAGTCATAGTCAAATGCTCAGACCTTTAAACCACCCTGGGTCTCATTGATATACTACAGTCAGCCCTCCACATTCACTAGTGTTAGGGGTTCAGGACCCCTGCAGAAGTGGGAAAATCACAATATGTGTGTGTCTCTGTGGGAAAGGGGCTGAGGCATGGTAGAGAGAATGGATACCCAGAGTCCAAACGAGGTCAGAGAAAGGGGTGGGTCAGCATGGTGGGTCAGGGTGGGTTGGAGAAAGGGGTGGGTTGCCCAAGGTCACCCAGGCCCTTTCCACATGTGGGAAAGGAACCACACAAAAACGGGACTCACCAGACTTCTTCAGCATCTGGGCCAGTCCATCAGGATGAGGAGCAGTGCGAGCTCGTCGCTCCACACTGCTCCGGCATCCAAAATGGCGGCTTCCAGTTGGTGAAGGCTCTCACCAACCGGAGAAGCTAGCCAGCCTAAAGCCCGCCCCTGCAGATCTGCAGGCACGCACTAGTGCACGCCTGCAAATCTGCACCAGAGCGCGGCGACGGAGCGACACGGGGTCGTGCGCTCCGTGCTTTTTAAAAACCTCTTAAAAGAGGTTTTTAAAAAGCACGCTGCACGACCAGTTCCGATTGCTCTGGAGCAGACTGAGGTGCGGAACTACAAAAAGTAGTCCGCCCCAGTCCACTCCACAGTGCAGAAGACCTCTGTTGGAGGTCGCTCTGCACTGTTTTAATAGGCTGGTGCGGAAAGGGCCCCAGTGTGTTTCCATGGCTGAGCAGGGAATCAAACCCTGGTCTCCAGGGTCATTGTCCAACGCTCAAACTACTACACCACACTGGCTCTGTGTTTCATACTGAGCTAAAAAGTAAAACAAAATAGCTAACAATTATTGTTTTATTTCAAAATAAAGTTGAGTTATTTCACATATATCTATTAAAACTGAGCTTTAAAAAAATCAAAACAAAATTACCAGCAAAGTTGTACGAACTTCATTTTCCTTCTTTTGTCAACCTACAGGAAGTATTTTCTTCTGTTTATTATCTCCCACAAGATGATGAGTTCTAATCAGGAGGAGGTCACTTTGGGCACTTTTCTCCAGTATATTGAAGATATGGGCATGAAGGCCTACGATGGCTTAGTGATACAGAATGCGTCCGACATAGCTCGAGAGAATGATCGCATGAGGAATGAAACAAACCTGGCTTACTTGAAAGAGAAGAATGAAAAGCGCCGGAAACAAGAGGAAGCAATAAAACGGTAACCATCATAGCTTTTCTTTACTTTCTTTCTTCTTTTGTTAAAGTAGCAATGGCTGTCTAGGAGAAAGTTCAACCAGTTAAAAAGCTGCAGCTGATACGTATGTGTAAGATGGGTTTGAGACCACACCCTCCCTTGTAGCTGATTCATGTGGCTGTTTCAATGGACTGATGGTGGATTTGAAAGGAGGAAGGCAGAGCAATGAGAGTAGTAGCTAAGGGAGAAGCTTTATCTCCTTTAGAAAAGAGTGACTTCTATTGCTGCGACTGATATTCAGTCCTGAGCTTGATAAATGATCCATAGCCATTTCTGCACAACGAGACTACAGCAAGTCCTTCCATTGCAGCCCTGGCTGGGAGGGGAGCACACCAGGAATGCTTCCCTCTGCACTTTGCTGGGTTGCTGCAGAGGGGAGCATGCTGGCCCTGCCTCTTCCCTTCTGCAATGCAGGCAGGTGCTTCTCATTACTAAGGCAGGAAGGGAGGCATCACCAGCACACTTCCACCCTTCTGCATGGCCAGGAAGGGTGGTAGCGTCATGTGATGGTAGGTGTAAAATGAATTTTTTTCTGCTTTGTAAATACTATGCCCACGTGCTGCTTGGGGGCAAGATGGTGCCAGACTGGCAATGACATCATGCAGAAGCATGACCAGCTGACCATTGCCATCCTGGCCCCACAGATGTGCAGCCCCCCTCATGCAGAAAGGGCCCATGCTACTCCTCCCATAGATGCAATGGAAGAAAGGAAGTGGGGTTTACCCTGCCCCTTCAGAGTGGCAATAGATATGCTGTATACATACCATGACATGAAACAGGGCAATCTGAGGGCCAGCATGGTGTAGTGATTTGAGTGATGGACTAGGACACTGGGAGACCGGGGATCACATTCCTGCTCAGCCGTGGAAACTCACCGGATGACCTTGGGCAAATCACACCCTTTCAGCCTATGAGGAAGGCAATGGCAACCCCCCTCTGAACAATCTTGTCAAGAAAACCCTATCATTGGTTCACCTTAGGGTTACCCTAAACCAGAAATGACTTGAAGGCATGCAACAAAAACAACAAACTTATAAATTAGAGGTGGGAATTATGTGGCCTGCAGCCCTTGAGATCGCACTGATCCCCTGCAAGCTCTCTAGTTTTTGTCAATCCCTCACCTTTTTTTTTTTTTTTGCACAGATAACCACACATAAATGATTAAAAATATGTGTATGTCAGGATGTCCCCCGCAGCCCTAATCCTGAAGAACAATCCCTTAACATGTCCTAAAAGATCACCAGAAGTGATTAAACATCACTCTCAGTGGTAAAAAGAGTGATAGTGAGGCCCTGTGAAGCATGCCATACTTTGTTATAAAGGGTTTGTTGTTATAGTGTGCTTTTGAGTCAACTCCAACTTATGGTGACTTCCATCTTAGGCTTTGCTTAGCAATATTTAATCAGTGGAGGTTTAGCATTGCCTTCCTCTAAATGTGAAAGAATAAATGAGTCCTAGAGCAATCAAATCTGAACTTTTTCTAGAAGTCAAGATAAGTAAACTAAGGCTATCATACTTTGGTCATATCATGAGAAGACCTGACTCACTAGAAAAGATAATAATGTTTGGTAAGATGGAAGATAGTAGTAAAAGAGGAAGATTGCATTACAGATGGATAGATTCAATCAAGGAAGATATGCCCCTGAATCTGCAAAACCTGAGCAGGGTGGTTGAGGACAGGGTTAAGCTGAAGTCAACAATAACAAGGCTAAAAACTGTAACTTGTCTAAAGTCATCCTGTAGTTTTCTATGGCTGAGTGAGGATTTGAATAACGGCCTTCTGGAATCCTGAGTGAGTGTGGTGTAGTGAGTTGGACTATGAATCTGTGACACAAGAGTTCAAATCCCTGCTCAGTCGTGGAAAACTACTAGGTAACCTTGGGCAAACCACACTCTCTCAGTCTCAGAGAAAAGTAATGGCAAACCTCCTCTGAACAAATCTTACCAAGCAAACCCTATTCAAGCTGCCATAACTCAGAAACAACTTGAAGACACACAGCAACAACTCCTCAAAGACTCCTGCCTAACCTGCAAACCTCAGGATTCCATAGCATGTTGACAGTGGAATAATAGTACTGTAACAGTCTAGTGCAGAAATGGCCCTAGTCCAGTGCTCAGGACACTATACCATGCTTGCTCTCACCAAGGATTCAGCTGCATACAAATAAGAGATTTTACTGCTTGCAATGTCTGCAGAGTTCTAGGATTAAAGGAGACACTTGGCCCTACAGGGCAGAGATGTGAGGACCAGATACAGCATCACCAAGGGGATACATATGCATACAATCAAGCACCTACCAAGGTATCCCAGATTTCAGCAGATTCCTATCCTCAAGCAATCTCCACTAAAACTGCTTTTTATTCTGATAATGGTATCAGATAAAAGATGTTTTGCCAGGGGATAGTGTGTTTTCTCCAGGGAAAAATGAGTGGTATCCTACTTCCTTTGTAAAGCTCACAGGGAGCAGATGAGGATATGTACACACACTGAACACGGGAAAGAAAACTGACTTTCAAACAGTGAACTGCATTATGGATTTCAATAGATAGTCAATTTTAAACTGCTTACCTATTAGGGACCCTGATACAGGCATGTTTTCTTGGTAATTTCAAGTGGTTTTGGTTTCCCCAGGTGATGAAGGAATAGAATTGCAATGTAACAAAGTGAAACATAGCAAGTCTCATAGGCTGCATGAGCTAATGAACTGAAATGGAGACTACTATAAAGAAGGATCCAGTATACATGCACTTCTTCATATACATTCAGTATTACTGTGCAGAAACTGGACTACTTGATGTGGGCTCTGCTTGTTGGCTGATCTGTCCATTAAACTGCATTTACTGGATTGCCTCCTCTAGTTCTCCCTTCCCAAAAATATGCTCACTATTAGGAATGTTTCTTGCCCTACGACAAGAAAAAACCCTACCCTGGGGGTGTAGAGAAGCAATCCATGCTGTAAGCCAGGATTTTAGAAATAGGTTACATACCTAGTGTAGCTATCTAAACCCTTTGCTGACATTTGCCTACACATGAGGGTGGAAATTGTTCAGAGTATCAGGGGTGTGTATGCAAGCTCCACCCTCAACTTTCCGAGGGAAGAAACATCTTGTAAAGATCTCATGTTGAATAGAAAGGTCTTCAATGGTCTTACTATTTGCTTATACTGAACACAGCCACCTCCATGCAGCTGGGAACCCTGCCTTCTCAGGGTTTCAGATTGCATAAAAGCCTTCTGGTTGTGTTCATTTGAACATAAATACCACTGACCGGGTACCCCATCTCACAATCTGCAGGGCTGAGTATGCGTATCTGAATGTTAGCAGCTGGGGCAGATTCTGATTCTGATGGTGTACCACTCACCTAACTGCTCAACTGTCTCCCTTCCTGAGCTATCTGGGTGATCTTGGTGGTGATGTTGGAGTTCTGCTAGCTTTCTCTGCTGAACAACTGCAACGTCCTTGATAAGGATGCCTGCTTGGAATGACTCTGCACTTGCTGCTATAACAACCATAGGCCTTGTCTCAAAAGATATTTGGCCCCACGCATGCTGCTGGACACATTTTGGATGCTGCTTTCTGTGGTAGATTAGGTGTGAGTGGTCTGGAAGTAGAAGTGGAAGAACTGCCTATTGTTCTATTCTCATGGTTTAGACATGTTTTGAGTCATTGGCTTACCTACTTATAAGCATAATATTGTTTGTGTACCAGTTTCTTCTTGGAAGGAGACTAACAGTTATTTATGGAAGAACAAATGAGGGAACATGGTTAAAATGTCCCTGTCCATGTCTGGCCAGGAGCAAAGCCCATTCCAACAAACTTCCCAAATTGCACCACCAGAAGTATGACCCCATCAAAAATAGGTTGAACATCTCTTCTCAGCTTAGCCTCTTATTCTGCCTCCCTTATGGAGACAGTAGCAGTACTCTGTCTTGTCTGGATTTTCCATAGGCGAGTGTGTCTGACCACACTAAGACCTTGATGTCCAAGCTCACTGAACAGGAATATTCTTTCAAGGATCAACATAGTCATAGTCATAACTATATTTAGCTATATTCTGATTCATACACTGCATAATAGATGCAATCCTGTCCCACAGCCATAGCTCATTGTTATAAAAGATGTGGGAATGATGTGTAGTTTATGCTAATCTTACATGTAAATTAGCCACTGCCCTCAGGCTAGTGACATATTTCTAAAATGTCCGTCACTGCTGAGGACATTGCCCATTTTGATCTAGAGGTTATGAATAATTGCAACTATCACACTAACTGGGGCCCAGGCCCAGAAAGAAATCTCTTTTTCCCAAGCACATTGGAGAGCTTTGCTTGTTTTAATTATACTGAGGACATGTTTTTGAGTGCTTGATAGATTAGAAACAAAACAGCAAAACAGACTATCTATTAATCTCCAGACACTGCTGTCTGGTGTACCAGTATCATTGTTTCTTATCCAGCAGCAATATGGAGTGTGGGGGATGGAGAGGAATTACAAAACCTATTCTTTGACTGTAATGGAGAAAGAAAGAAAAATCTTCAAGAGGCTTTAACATTGGAGCTTCCTTTTGAAAAAAGGCAGAACATTTTTTTTAAAAAAATGTTAGGCTGCTATATTTCCATATGGTTGTTCATCACACAGGAATTACAATGTCAGTGACGATCTGCAATTGTGAAATACATATCATGCGTCTATCACAGTGTAGCTTTCATATTGCTTTACCTCACTTGGGGCCATGTTTTCATGGGACAGTTAACCTATACATACTCTCAGTGCTGTGACAGTCAAAAAAGATATATGTGCGTGCATGCAGGCATTATGTTTCATTCAGTAAAAATATGAAAGGTCTGGTTTTGCCCTGGCTTTACAGATTAGTGGCAAATGGTAAATGATCTAAGGGAGATGAACATGATCAGTTGTGACTTAGGTCCATATTTGTCCTGTCTGTTGAAAGAAAACTATGGGGAAAAAATTACACAGTTGCTGCCAAAGTTGCAAGTGTATCTCAGTGGAACTGGTTTTTGGCATTCATGAAAATCTGCTTTCCAACTAGATCATAACATAGAGAAGATATTTACAGCCATAACCTACTGTAGTCTGTCAGACAGTTGAAGGACCAAAGCTAGCAATATTGGGCATCTATTCAGGTTCACACTCCAGGGAACTTATTCCTGGCCTTTATTTATTTTTATTTTTATTTATTATTTATTTGTATCCCGCCTCTCCATATGGATTGAGGCGGCGAACAACTTACAAATAGCATGTATTTCGAAACATTTCTATACATGCCCCCAACAAGCTGGGTACCCTTGAGCTTCCTATTCCCACTCTTCCTCCTTGCTATTATTGTCTGCTCATGTGCCATTTCTGAACATCAGTGAAAAGAACAAAAATGGACGAAAAGGAGGAGAGGAGGAGGAGGCTTCACCAAGCAGCACCAGGGATGACTATGTTAAGGAGGTAGATTCACTCACCCTGATTGGCCCTGCTGTTTATCGGGAGGAACTAATCCATTTGATGTGACACTATGTTGCAGGGAGGCAACAGGAACTGGTGCCTACAAAGTACAACAAGACTTTCAAAGGTTTGGCCCATGCAATGAGTGGACCAAGAGTAGGGTTACACTTCTGGTAGCAAAAGATCCTGAGTCAGCACCGTCAGTCTAGGAGGGAAGTTCATTGATATCTTCCTGCCCAAGCTCCTGCAAAAAAATGTCTGGAACTGTCACTGTTGTTTTATGAGGTATTCTTAGGGATTTGAATATGGCTCAGATTGTGTTTTAGTTCATCCATTTGCTTAAGGAAGAGTGCTCAGCATTTTTTTTAAAGGATGATAATCACAGAGGTCATAGTCCACCTCATGAATTTATTTCATTATAATATGTGTCTGGATCAGAAGTGGTCCTCTGGTTTGGGAAAACTCCTTATGGCCCTCCTCAAAAGTACAGGGGGTACAAGATGTACTTAGACCTTGAAAAGGAGAAGGTTCAGGGGCAAAGTAGAGGCAGATGACTCTGCTTCTGATGAGCACACAGCTCTGTCCCTGGTTAGTACCTTCTGCCCACTAGCCTCAGTGAGCATCAGCCATCATGAATTTGAATGCATAAGATTGTAGCTAAGGTTTGTAACAGTACTCAGTCTTTCTTTGATGTAAAAAAAAAAATCTTATCCTTCAGGGTTTTCAAAAATAGACATTATGTGCTGAATCATACAATGACTGTTGTGTCTTAAAGAGTAATTAAAATGTTTTAAGGCAATCAGAAATGCTCGCAAGCCTCATGTGCAAGGAGGCAGACATGAACACCCTTAGCATTGCAGATTTTCCCCTGGAGGAAAACAAGAGTGCCAGGAATGCTTTCATTAAAGACAAGGGCATTAAGAATATTTCTGGTAGGGTAGAATTAATTGTGAAGGAATAAATACTTGAGAGAAGACTTTTCCTAATAAGCATGTCTTAAGCTATCCCACCTGTGTGGATAGATAAGTTGTCTCTTACAGGATGAAGTGAGCTGATGAATTTCTGACCTAATTTTTAGATAGCAGGCTGCAATCACGCAAAGAATAGTGAGTTAATGTGGTGATTAAGAGAACAAGAAGAAATAATGATATTAGTGTTTAGCTGCATGTCTGTGACTAACCTATGACCATTTCCCTGTTAGCCTTTTTCAAAGCTGAAGATGCTTAAAAATAATAAAAAAAACTTTTAAAAAATCAGCAGAACAACAAACATTATTCCCATTCTAAAATTTTCCAGGGGGCAAGACCTAGTTTCATAGTACACCAATTGCTGGAGGCTTTTGGATGTTCATGTCATGGAAATCCCATCAATTTATGGTGCTGTGGGAAGGACGAATATTTTTGGCTTACCTGTAGGCATTCATAACAGTAGATTTTTGCCTGCCAGCACATTTATAAGTGAAGCTAATATACAAATGTTTCATTTTGTATTGTATTCAGACCTCTCTATGTTTCTCTTATATACACTGTTTACCCTTTAAAAGAAGCTAAGAAAAGTCATGTCTATAAAAACTTCCCTCAGAATCCAGTGAAATGGCTGAATGAAATTGATCCACTCTGTTGAGGAAACAGTCAAATGCTGTGATAATGCTTCATAATGCACAACTTATTTGTAGAAACAATTATTTCTGTGAAAAACATTTTTGTGTACAAAACTTTCAAGGATCAACATATTTTTTGCATAAAATACATTGTTTTTGATCAAAGAAATATACTTGCATAAATAACTTTCTGATTGTTTTTTTCCCAAAAGTTCTGAACTGCAAAAGCAAACAAACAAACAGAAGTTTGTGAAATTATTTATTCTTGCATGGGCAAACTGAACAACTGATTTACCTTCCTAGTTATATTGCAAAAGTGACCAGTTTTGTGTGTGTGTGAAGGGGAAAGCTAAAAATCAACACTATTGTAATGTTCACCACTTAATTTATTAATTAGCATCATATGCTACCTTTCTCCATGGAGTTCAGAGTAGCATACATAGCTCTCATTTTATCTTCATAATAACCATATGTAAGAACCTAAGTGGGCTCTAGCAGAAATGGAGTCCTACCTTTTCCTCCTCAGCACCCTTGAGTGAAGCATCCAGGCCCCACATATTAATTAGCATGTTGACTTGTGACCAGATCAGTTGTCTGTAAGGAGATCCTCCCAAAGAGCCTTCCTACAAGTTCTTCAACCTAACAGCATTAGGATCATGTAAGGATAGCCACAGGGTAGTCCCCTTTCCCTCCTCCTAGGCCCCACAACTCAGAAGAGTAACTGTAGAGACATCTCCTTCATCAAATAGATGCCTGGCTTGCTCATCAACTGTACCTTTCCAATTTCCTCCCACTTACCTGCCAAGTTACTGCCTATTTAATACATCATACTCGATACCAATCTCCCATATGGCCTCTGAAAATCAGTGAAGAGTAGATAAAAAAAAACACACACACACCTCCTGGAAAGGAAGGATAAAATTCCTACCTAGCCCCAAATGACAGCAAGCATAGGCCTGCATTGACTTCAAAGGCAGGCAGGTTGGCTGAACAAGCACAAAAGAGGGAGAAGTCTCTGTCTTCACACATCTGTGCCTTGGCATGCAAACATCAAGGTGCTACCTTCCCTCCTGCAATGGGCCTCAATTCCTTTGGGGGCCAGAAAACAGTGACTCCTTGCACCTGGATTTTGCTATGTGGCAACAAGCCTCACCGAATAAGGAGAAAAAATGGGTAATATTAAATGGTGTGCCTGAGAGCATAAGAGTGTACAAAGTCATGTGTTGCCCATTCCAGGTATAGCATGACTATACACCCTACTTTACAGAGGGTGGTTGGAGGACAGTCCTCTAGGTTAAGGCCTCTTCTATTTGGAAAGCTGTCCAATCCAAATTTGGTTTAAAAATTCAGAAGTATAAGAAGGGAAATGTAGGAGGCTTGCAAATGCCTATGAGAAGTTAGAAGCTGGGCAGAAGGTTGAGTAGGTACACAAGTCAACTGCTGACAGATTTCTCTACAATGCATTACCTTTCTATTTAAATTATAGCAATTATTTCTAAATTTGTGGCTGTATACACATATATCATATGCAATTTTATGCAAATATGTGCGGCTTTTTAAAAAAAAATCAAATCTGTGTTTGTTATTCAAATATAATGATTCTATCACAGCCATTCTTCTGTTTCAGAAAGACATAAATTCTGACTGGTGACTGGTGAACCCTAAATGATCAACCTTTAAACACAATTATTTGAAAGCTGTCTCAGCTTTGTGCCATGTAGGTTAGTCTTGTTTCTTGCACTGAAATGGCATTGCGTACGTCTTTGTTTTGTTCATTCCTGGGAATAAGTAGACAGATGTTGCCAAGGAGGTGGAGCATTCTGTAGGGTTAGTTCTGTGTTAGAGCAAACAGAAATGGGCCAGCCGGGCAGCAGCAGAGTTAAGCTCTTGTAAAGAAGGAGTAATTGTAATGAACAGCTGTCATTTCAACCTCTTATGATCTATGGCAACCCAAACACTGGAGACTAACCCTTCAGCAAATGTAAGAGCAATTATTGGTTTTTTTGCCTTTTATTTTACAAAAAAAGCTTTTTTCCTACTTTCCTTTGTGTATGCATTTACATGTATGTGTAGATATAGAATTAGATCTAACATAGAGAAAAGAACGGAGGAAGGAGGAAATATGTTTTGAGAAGGAAATGTGAGGAGGGAGGGGGAGAGGGAGAGAATATAGAGATGGTTAACATTTTAATACTGTATGTACTTCAGAGAAAGAAAGCCAACTGAACTCAGTGGGGCTTACTTCTAGGTAGATATGCTTAAGAGCATGCTATGAGAGGCTTTGATGTCTTGCAAAATTTATTTCCAATACATATATGGCAAGATATAAGTGTCTGAATTGCTTGCTGCAGTAGTACAGCACTATAGCCTTTAGATTTGTCTTGGAACAGCAAACCAAGCCAGGATGCTGAGCTAGCATTGGAGGTGTTGCAGTCAAGTCAAAGCAGATATATGAGACAGACTGTTGGAAAGAAAAGAGGTACAATAGTGTTAGATCTGGTGATGATTAAAGTTCCTAGCATCTTAAATGTACTCCATTTACCATCATATCTAGATCCTGAATATTTGTTTTTGATATTTATTGATATTCAATTGTGGGATTGCATCAGGCAAGATCCATGGTAGGGCAACCATGGTAAGGCAGGCCATTTTTTGTGTTATAGGAAAACCCAACTATGAGTATGAGTAACATTTCGTAATCTAAATTTCTTCTGATAGGAAAGAACTAGATGAAATCATTGGTAAAACTCGATATGAATTGAGGCACTCCAGTTCTATAGCTGTTGCTTTAACAATCTTATGCTCTTAAGGCAATATAATAGAGGATTTTCCAGGACTGAATAATAGATGGCTTTAATGGAAGGATTTGTTTAGGCCTATAGAAGAATGTCATCATGACGCAAATAGACATCTTTTTTTTTTAAAGATTGTCCTTGATATATAACATAGGGATTCTATTATATGCATAGTAAATACTATGATGCATATGCCATTATCTCATGACCTTGCTGTAGCCAGGTTAACTTGGAAAGAGAGTGCCATTTTCAGCTTTTCTTTCAATTGTCAACCAAATGGTTGTGAAAGAGATGCCCTCCAAACAAATTACAGTGTATTTATAAATAATTGAGAAGATCTCAATAACAAATCCTCCTTTCCAAATGCTTGCATCCATATGGTCACCCATATGCAATGTAAAATGAAGAGCAGCAATAGTAGCCATTTCATCATAATTATAATCTTTGGACACAGCCAAGTTGTCACGAAAATGTACCAGCCTGAAAGGAACAAGCATGAGCTAGACACAATCCCTTATTCATAAGACTAAAGAAAAGAAAAAAAGAAATAGGACAAGTAATACAATTATGAATTTTTTTGAGAAAGAGCCAGTTAGATATTGGGAATGTCAGCCTGTCATGAGGAGTCTTGTATGTTCAGGGATTATATTTTTTTTTATGAGATGATATGAAGGTATTCCAGCCTAAAGTGATACATTGTTGTAAGATATTTATCATGTGAAAATGTGGTTGTGCCATCCTTACTATCTTACTTCATGCAGTAAAGAAAAGTCTTGCTATTCTTTAACATGTCAAATCTTAAGAATAATCTATCACAACTTTAATATTTTCAAGTGCCTTTATAGAGTAATGCAATTACTAAGGAGAGTTAAGCATTATAAAATCTGTTTCAGCTTTCAGTTCATGCTTGAAAACACACAATGGGGCAATGTCAACAGATATTGCTGCCTGGGATGGAACAATTTCTAGACATAACCCACTTTGTTCATGAATTGAAGCTTCCTTTGCAACAGGGGTGCTGGTGAAATCCCCCCTCTGAATGGAAGAACAACTTGGAATCCAAGCTGTAGTACTTGAACTTTCCCTTTGAACTTAAGATTCCCTGCATAACCATTGATCATTGGGCTACTTAGATATATAACACCTTGTTCTGGTTCTTTAAGGATCTCTGATAAAGTGATGAGGCCACAAATTTTAGTTACTCTTTAGCAGCAGTAGAAAGTGCAAAGGAAAGTTTAGAGCTGAACTTTATGAAAACAAAAATAATGATCACAGATGATTTACATAACTGTAAAGACATAGAAATTGTTGAAGATTTTCCATTCTTTGGCTCAGTAATTAATCAGAATGGAGACTGCAGTCACAATACCCAAAGAAGACTTGGATTTGGATGGGCACCTATGAAGGAACTAGACATGATCCTCAACTGTAAAGAATCAAAGAATATTAAAATTAGGATTGCTAATACTATTGTGTTTCCAGTCTTTATGTACGGTTGTGAGAACTGGTCATTGAAGAAAGCTGATAGGAAGGAAATCAACTCATTTGAAATGTGTTGGTGGAAAAGAGTTCTACATGTACCATGGACTACAAAAAGAAAAAAAGAAAAGAGAGAGAGAGAGGGAGAGAGAGAAATGAATGGGTCCTGTGGAAAATCAGGCTGGAATTCTCCCTAAAAACCAAGATGATCAAACTGAGACTGTCATACTTTGGACATATCATAAGAAGACATGACTCATGAGTAAACGCAATAATGGTTGGTGAAGTAGAAGGCAGTAGGAAAATTGTTGTTTTTTACCTGCCTGTCCCCATGGATTGAGAATACCACATTACAGATAGATAGACTCAAATCAAAGAAACCACAGCCCTGAAACATCAAAACCTGAGCAGAGCTATTGATAATAGAGTGACATGGAGGTCTCTCATCCATAGGGTCTCCAGAAGTCAAAGTCAACTTGATGACAGTTAACAACAGCAGCAAGCAGTAGCAGAACAGACCACTTTTCTTCTTGTTGTTGTTTTTTGTTTTGTTTTGTGCAAACCACATTGTAGTTTATATAAAAACAAAAGTGGGAGGGAGCTTTGCCCTAGACTCAGAGGATGGTGGAGTTTCCTTCCTGGCTTGAGGCAATTCTGGTGGCTAAAAAATGAAGGCTAGGTTGGTGGCTGCCCAATATCATTCCCTCATTCATGAAAAGTCTCCTCAGAAGTAAAGAATAAGGCCCTTCCTCCTGATGAAGACTTTTAACAAAGAATTTATAGCTGATACCTGTTGAAGAGAAAGGAGCTCAGCTGTATAAGCAGCTGTAAACAATGCCTGTTTTGACTGTACCCTCATCCTGGATTCCTTGATGTCTGATCTGATGAGCTTCCTTCAGGCTTCAGCTGAGACTGCCTTTGACCCTCTGCACTGCCTTTCCTAACTTGCTTGCTCTTTGGCTTGACTCTGATTAAGGCTGGCAGGATAAATATGAGATGGAGCTCCTATTGCTTTAATATTTAGCAAATCTTTGATCAGACAGGCGTGTGGTAGAGCTCTTTCAGGAGAAGCTACTGCTCCACTGCTCCCTCACTGCCTGCAAAACCTTTTTGCAGATCCTCCCATAGCTATTTCTGGGCCAATACATGGCAGATAAGAGTCTGGATATATTCTTATATGTGTACACACAACAATTCTATTATTTTTAGGACATCTTGAGGACCCTGGGAAGTCATAGAAAATCCCTGTTGCTGTGCATCCAACTGCAGGAGCAGAGGTTTTCCACCAGCCAGTAAATAGTCATGTTGGGTGGGGGCTATATCAGCTAAAATGTAGGTTTTACAAGGGTTGATGGAAAGAGATGCCACAATTCATCCTGGCAGATCTTTATAGTGAGTTTTCCAGAGTGAGGATATGCAGAATATTGAGCTGATAGAAGCTCTTTCCTAATACAGCCTAACAACCCTAACTGCCTTGAACTTTATTTTAGGATCACTCTTGCCTAATTTGTTCCCTTCCTTTCTGGTATGATTCTACTGACTTGAGCCTGGTACTGCCTTTCAACCCCCCATCATTGCAATGCCTTTGCCTAAATTGCTGATCTTTGCTCAAACCTGGCTGACTTAGACATTGTCCTGGAGCCTTGCTAGCCTGAAACAGAACAATAACTAATTTGCCTTGAATCCAGCTGTCATGAGTGTTGTATTTATTGTGTGGACATTGGCCCTCAGTGACAAGAGGCTGTGTTTAAATCAGGAATGAATGTGTACAAGAGAGAAACAGAGTCAAGATCAGGCTTCAAAACAGGCAGATTTTAGTGGAGAAATGTGAACTAAAGGATATATATATATATATTAGTAATTTATTAAATTTTTTGTTTAAAGGTAGAAAAACTTAATCATTTTTTTTAAAGAAAAACAAATGTAGGTCCCCCCCACACCTCTCTGGAGCAATTTAATGGGCCTGAACCTTAAAAAAAAAAATCTATACAGTAGGTCATTAGAAGCTATGCCTCCACTTTAATGTATCATTATAATTTATAATGTTAGATGAAGCAGAAATGCTACTAGAAATATATACAGATCCCACAGAAGCTTTAGTACCTATTGCATTAAGTATATTCCCAGAAGGAATTAAGTACTATTGACAGGCTAGGAGACTGAAGAAAGAATCTCGAAGGCTGACCAGTTACATTTTGGGTTCATTGAAAAGGTTTAATCTCATTAATAAGAACACCCTTCTAGCGACATGGTAGTATCCATTTGTTATGCACATTAGCAAAACCTCCTCTTGTTCATTCTCCTTGTGGAATGTTGATCTTCTGCCTTCAGAAATGTCACAGTGGTGCTCAGCAAACATTTCCATTACTTATGGGTTATAGAGTAAAGGTTAGAGGAAAGCATGGCATTTCCCAAGGGACTGATAGTAATGAAAAGGACAGGTGCAAAGAACTATGAACTCTGTAATCCTAAAAAATCTGCCTACAGTGACACCAACACATAAACATGCTTTGCAGCCATCAACAAATCTACTTCAGCGTACACTTTGATATAGGAGAATGCAGGGACATTGGAAAATACAGAGAGACAGAGAGACACTTTGTGAATTCTCTTGGGCTTGAGGAAAATTGAACTGTTGATTTACATGAGATTTACATACCATAAGTTCTCCTCATGACTGTTAAAATTAGCTGGATTTTGAAAAAGATCTGAATGGATCTGTGGGCAATTGGCCTGTTGGTATTTGTTTATATATTTATATTTCACATATTCATATACCACTTCTCAACAGAAAGGTCAAAGTAATGAACACCTTAATGGCTCCAATTGTTGCTGTTACTGTGTGCCTTCAAGTCAACCTTGAGTTTTAATGACCTCACCCGGGTGTTTTCTTGGCAAAATTTGTACTGAGTGGCTTTGTCATTGCCTTCCTTTCAGGCTGAGAGAGAGTGACTTGCCCAAGGTCACCGAGTTGTTTTCCATCACTGAGTGGGGATTCAAACTCTAGTCTCCTAGAGTCCTAGTCCAACAATAAAATTATTCTTCCATGCTGGCTCCAATGTCTCCAGTACTAAAATATAACAATAAAATAAAGTGGTAAAATGATCATTTCATGCTCAGGGGCAAGACCTACTATGCATCAAAGAACCACCATCACTGCCAGAACCCATGTAGCAACAGGTGGAGCAAACCACCAGTCACTGAGGAGTGCAGGAGATGTGTACACCTCCTGTGCTGTGCACACCCATAACCACTCCTGCACCCTTGTATCCCAACAAAGTGATACCATAGCTTGCCCTGCCCAAAGACATCAGTATCCCAGATCCAGGACCCATGCCAACTACTCAACAGCTCTGACAAATAGATACAGTAAACACCCATAAGCCGCAGAGCACAAGGAGGGAGGATGGGATGACACTCCAAATGAAGTGAGTGTCTAACTGGAGGGAACCTGCTTATATCGTCCTTTCCTGGACCAGAGGGAAAACTTCCAACCAGCTCCCACCTGGGAAAGGAGCAACCAATGAGTTTAAATCTAAGAGTAAGCTTATTGACTGCCAGGAAAGCTACCTTTCCTGAGGCTATGTGCATCCCATAGCCTGCTGAGAAGGCAGAAGTACCTTCCAGCATCATGAGGGAGACTGTGTGGCCAGAAGCTACCCCAGTCTGCAAAATCATCACCCAGTAAGTCAGGCAGCAGTATTTTCTACTGATCAGCAACAAAAATTCTAATTTTAACTGGTTCTATAAATGAATGCAATTCTTTGTCCAAAGGCAGTGTACCTCTGACTTCCAGATGCTGGCATGGCTGTTGCTACCAACATCATTTATGTTAAAAGACTGGAGTGGATTTCTGGTCCTATATCTCCTTGATGGATGGTGATAATAATATAATAGTAGAAACAACAGCAATAATATACATTTAGTAGCTGCATGTATAACCATGCCTTTTGACCAAGAAACTCAATCCATATACATGGCTCTCTTCCTCTCCGCTTAATTCTGACAACCACCCTGAAAGGCAGGCAAGAGAGATTTGGCTAGCCCAAGGTCACTTGGTGAATTTCATGGCTCATTGAGAACTTGAACTTGGAACTCATAAGTCTCAGCACACCATACTGAGCCAGGGCATGAAGGTGGGAGAAAGCATTAGTCTGTTTTTGGGCTGTATCAGCATTGCATGTATTCATTCATATACCTGTTTCATCTTGCTTAACCTTCTGCAATTTGATAAGACCAATTGTTAAAAAAAATACATGAAAAGTACACATAATTATGTGCATTTTACCCTAAACATGCATGTTGGTATATGTTTTATCTTAAGATATGTATTTTCAAACACATTTTACTCACAAGTACGTATGTTGTGGGCATTTTGGTATTTGTTCTTGAGTGGAACGGTATTGCAAAATTCAGAGCAGTATGGGAACTGAACAATAACTACTTTCTGCTCTGCATATTAGTCATGAAAGTGCAAATCAAATTGGTTCACTTTCAAAGGCAGCCTGAATTAAATCCTCAAGCATCCCTAGGGAAAAAGAAAGAGCTGCAGTTTTGCAGAGCTGTCTTGTTCTGGTTATGTTATCTGGCCAGAGCATCTAACCCAGCAGCATGATGAAATAGTACAATGGAGAGGTAAGTGGAGGTTGATTCCAGAAAAGAGGTGGAAGCACATGAAGCAAACATGTGGACTTAGATGCCTGTAGAAGGACTGGAAGCCTGAAAAAAGACTGCAAGGCAAGAAAGTAAATGAAGAGTAGAGAGGAGCAGAGCAAAGAGTAGCATGTGTTTGCTGACATGGTCAGTGCTTTGGGGCACATAAACAGATTTCTCTGAGCAGGAAATAGGAGTTTCCGCAGGGGAGAGGAAGATATGCATGGAACTTGAATGTATGCATGGAACAAGGCAGAAAGTAAATTGAGCTACTTTTGTTCAAAGGATTGAGGACTACAGCTTGAGATTCACAGCTACAACTTGATCCTACACGTGCCTGATGACTGTCCATATATAAATTTTTATCTGGGTGGCTGCTGCTGGAATACATCAGAATTAACAACCTTTAGTTCTGATTTAGCTGGGACCTCATATGTATTTTTTTTTTAAAAAAAAAATCTGCAGCAGTGGGGAAAGTATTGCCTTGGGTCCACATATAGCCAGCAAGGCTTTTTTTGTGGCCATCAACATACCCTTGATTTTCTCAGACCTTTCTCTGGAAAGAAAAGGATGAACTGCCTTCTCTGGAAGCCTCCTGGAATGGTTACTGAGCTTTTCAATAAGTTGTAAGGACTCCCTGCATTGTTTAATTTTTCAAAACAACAGTCATCAAAAATTCTGAGCACTTCTGGTTTCATTCCCCCCACACCTGTTTTTAGCATGCAACTCCCAGAGAAGCAAAATGTTCCCCACCTTTGTTTCCACCATAATGGGTAAGGATGGAAATAATATTATTAAAAAATATTGAAAGAGTGATTGAAAAGCAGGTTTCTTGGGTGTCAGCAAACCCTGGCATGGTAAATCAAAGATAAAAATCTTTACAGTTCAGAATGTTGTTGTTTTTTTCCACAGAAAGTGGAATTCTCCAAACAAATATCCTGTATAGGAAGTGGCATTTTTGTGTGTGCAGAAAATGCTGTTTTCTGTGCAGGAAATATTTTTGCAAATGATAATTTTTTGTTCTTGTTTATGACAATGACATTTACAAAGATTTACATATTTAATGTTATTCACCTCTGGTTTACAGAATGGAGACAGACCTGCATTTAGTTTTGTGGAAGATTTAGCTGCATTTCATTTTGACTGCCTTACTCTGAATGGTGCTTAGCATCTAGAACATGGTAAAATAATAAGCAAGTACATTTGATGAAAGGTTCTCATGGGATGGAATTGTAAATTTTCAGTACAACAACAAATTGAATGCTGTAGAAATTTGATTCAGCGCTGCTTCTCTCACTTCTTCCAGCTCCATCATTCTATGTGAATGATGTTGCTTGAACATTGGTTACCTGTTAACAAGAAATTGTAGTTTCAGTTGCATTATAACATCACTTTTATAGACTTCATGTGTCTATTTAACCAAAGATAAATCTTGAACTGAGGTGCTGTTGACAGCCATCCAACTTCAAGGTAATGATAAAGCTGAAACTAACCACAGCCCAGGATACTATTCCATATCCATATTGCCTAAATAACATGTCAGCAAGGGACAAGTCCATTCAGAGCTGCAGTTTCTCTGATTTTTAGCATTTCGGTGAACGTGGAAATCCCTTGTCACAAGTTAAAAGGTTTTGGTTAGTTGAAATATAAATAAAACTAAAGTGGGTAAATTAATTTGAAAAAAAAAAGTTCTCTTTTGGAATGTTGTAATTTTCAGTTATCATGTCATACTTTCATAGTTAAAAGGTGGGCAGGGGGGACTATGTCATTCCTGCTGACTCACAGTTTACCAAACAACTCCACCTATCCAGATCTTATTCCAAATGCCACAGATAAAATAAAAAGATACAAGATTCTAATTCTAAAGTCATCTTATCCAAGGGTTATTTATCTGTGGCTGTTTACAGAATAATGCAAAACTATTAATATAGTAGCATCATTATTATGGTGCATATCACTTGTATATGATTGGATTAAAGATGGAAAATCATAGATTCTAAAAGGGGGCTTGGAAAGAACTTAAAAACATACTGTTTAATCCAATAGTCTTTTCTATCACAGATTTTCTATTTTAATTTCTCTTGGCATCCCAACTGAAGTATTTTGAACATAAAATGTTAACATAAAGTTCTGTGGAAAGTTACCATCACATGAAAAATAATTTAGCATAGCTTGTGATAATCTCTGGAGAATCTAATATGAAAGCAGATGATTTCTGTTATACTGATGAGCAAGCACATTTTAGGCGTGTTTCAGGAGAGGATCACTTGTGCTGTTCAAATAGGAAATGGATTTGGCTCTTCCATTTCACTTGCCTTCTCTGCTCCCATTCCAATGGTATCTGAGGCAACAGTTTTCAATTTGTGAAGTATGCAGCCAGGAGTGTAACTGTCAGCATTCTCATACTGCTCGACTTTCCAATAATGACTATCCCAAACAATGAAAGTGACTAGACCTTCCCCTATTCTTTGGTGCTATAGAAAGTCTTTCGTGAGGAGTTCAGACATTTTGACTGCATGGTGTAAGTTGAAAGATGGCTGGGGATGGGTGAATCAGTCAGTTTTGTTCTCCCCCACCTACAGAGGAACTGGTTAGAGAAGGCTGTCTACATGTGGAAACAGACTGACCATAAAGTATTGTTTTGGCCATTCATAAGTGTCTAGTTAAAGTTGAAATTGCTGTCATAACGCTAACATCAATAGAAGAAGTAAATGACCTTTGGAAGAAATGGGATTATTTCAAATCTCGGTTTGAAAATATTGACCGTTACATGATGTGAAGCAAATTAATATCATTTAATCCTTTTTCTTTTGCTGGTAGATTATATAGGTCATCTCTTCCCAGTTGATTCTGTGTTGGCTGAGGGCACTTTCATTTATTAAGTTGAGTTGGAACCATTAAGCAAATTGTCAAGTACAGCCTTTCCTTGAACGCCAGGGCAAATGCAGTATTTCATGCCTTCTGTTAATTCTATGCCATAATTTAATTTCTGAAGCACACTTTTAATTGAAGCTTTACGGGCTACTGGAATATCAGGGGTTGCAGATCAAATGGTACTGTAGGATTGTTCAAAAAGAAAATACTTCAAAGGAACTTCCTTATCATACTGTTTAAGGCACATGTTGCTGTTTTTGTCTTCATGGTGTCCCTGAATAGAAAGGCAAAAATCGTTGCTAATAGTAGAAAATGCAACATTGGAATAATTATTTAGCATACTTTATTTAGTTTATTCAGCATTTAAGCTGATAATAGCATCATTGACATCAACGGCTGTTCCTTAAGTTGTTGCATTTGGAAGATACTTAAATCCATACTAGAGGGGGGGAAATGATTTAATAATTCTGGTTATTGAATTCTAGTCCCTTCTCATTTGCTCTTGGTGACTGAATACCAACTAATATTCAAAGGATAGATACAAGAAATGGACCTTGTTATTAGTGGCATTAGTCTTTTGAATATCCTGCCCAGGGACATTTATCAGGAACTATCATGTTTTTCCCCATCGCTGGGTGGTTATTATGACATGGATTTGCTGCGTGGTTATTACATATGTATTTTTATTATTATTTGTATCCTGCCTCTCCATATGTATCGAGGCGGCGAACAACTTACAAATAGCATGGATTTATAACATGGATTTTCCAGGTGGGCTTTGGTAAAGACAGTTTTGATTTTCAAAAATATCTCCCCTGCATAGAGTTGTTGCTGATGTTTTCTCTTGTTAGATTCAGAGAAGCACTTGTAACAACCCAGCTCAAGGACAGATGACATTTAAAAGTTCCAATAGTTATTTCCAGTTTAAAAGAATTTGGAGAATTTCTAGATTCACTCCCAACCAACCCCCAACCCTAACCCCAAGACGTCTACTTCCCCGTTAAATTTGGCCCTTCTCTTTACTTTGCCGGTTAGCTGAGGCAGAATATGGAGTGCAGAGTGATGTGAGGACAAGGTCGCTCTCTTCCAATCTCTCAGTTCCCACATACTATTATGGTAATCCTTAAGATAAGACTACATATCTCTGGGCCACCATGTCTCTGCTTCCAGTTACTTGCATTAAGAATGTAATAAGAGCCATGCTGGCTCAGACCAAAGCCCTATCCAATCTAACATTCTATGCAGACAGTGACCAATCAGTTGCCTACGGAAAGCCTGCAAGAAGGATAAGAGTTCAACAGCACCCTGCAATGCTGGGGTTGCAGTTTTACTTTATTTTCTTTAGTTTGTTTAGGTTGCAATCTCAGGAACAAGTTCTCTCAAGCCTATTCCGAGTAGATGTGTATAGGAGTATCTCACTAATTGTTTTCTTGTCCGCTCTCCCATACTTTTTGTTGTTTTAGTCATCTATTGGGGTTTATTTAGCTGTCTCATCAAGATGAATCAGTATGCATCAAAAAATTTATATAGAAGTTTCCAAGTTTGTCAATAATAATGTACTTTTTTCAAAGTAGGAAATCTATCTGTCTGTCTGTCTATCTATCTATCTATCTATCTATCTATCTATCTATCTATCTATACTATTTTCACTGATTGATTTCCCTTTTGCTGTTACTGTTGCAAGGTAAGGAAGCATATGCAGTGTACAAAGGAGTCAGCAGGAGGATGTAGGTTTATGCAAAATTTGTTAAAAATGATGTACAAATCTCTTGGTGGAGCGAGTGATATCAAACAGCTGTTTTCCCTTTCCTGTTGCTTGGAAATGGGAGGTAGACTGTGTATAATGAAGGAGATAGTGCAGCAGTAGAGAATTAAGAAGGATACGGTCAGAAAGAGATAAAGGAGAAGAGTGTACTATAATTCCCAGAGAAAACCAAACCCATTTGAAATAAATTCATCTTTTGCCATTACCTTCAAGAAGCAATTTGGGCTTTCTTCTTTAAATGGCAGGACAAAATGAGAAGTGGGGAAAGAAACCAGATCTTCTCCTTCTACATTTTTCATACTGTTAGTGTTTCATGCTCTAGTAGTAAAATTTGATGCTTGTGACTTATCATGGCTGTATGTGAAATTCCCCCCTTCCCGCAAACCCAAAGATCAATACAGAAGAGAATACCCAGTTTATTAAGATCAGCATGATGCAGTCCTATGCAAAAGTAGTTGTGCAAAAAGGTCCACTTGACATAGTTGTATATACTTCTGATTGCATAGCTGGTGTGGGATAGGGGAGGAAGATCTGCATGTGGAATAAATTAAGTGGCACACTTAATCATCACCCAAAAAGGAAGGCAAAAAAGAATGCAGCCTTGCATAAAATTTGTAAGAGGCAATATATATGTATAGGGGCAAATTTAGAAAAAAATACTGTAAACAAATCTAACCATAGTGAGAATCACTGTGGCCAGGAGATCTGATACCTGCTCTGTCTGTTGCTCCACTTGCTAGCTGTGGATGGACAAGGTTGTTATTCTCATTACTTATAGTTCATTATCTTTTGCCCAGGACTGATTAAACAGCTGATCCACTAAAGCAGGTAGACGTAATGTCTAAATGTGACTGTTTAATTGTTATCAGGGATGCAAGGAAATGCAAATGCTTAAACAAATGTGGGCAAAGAGCAGTCCATGAGATTCATGTGACACTCAAGGGCCCAAAATATGACCATCTAGGGTCCAAAATGTGGCCCTTGAAGCCTTCTTGAAGCCCCTGTCTCCAAGCCACCCCAATGGTTTTGTCTCTACAACTCTGCCAAACTCCCTAAAAATCGCAAAAGACCCCCTCCCCCAAATTGGTCAAAAATGAAACTGGAAGTGATGTGACAACATTTTCCATTGTGTTGGGCACCCATCCCCTTCACAGTTGACTACTCCAGTGGACTTATTTACACCCCAGGTGTAATTACCAAAGAACAGTCTTTATTTCTGTTAGTGTCTTGAGTATATGGAAATATCCCCAAGCTACACATGGAAACTGAATGACCAAAAGTGTATGTGTGTCTGTATGTGTAATAAAGTAAGATAAAAATATTCAATCTCTCAGTTTGCATTTGCAACTGATATGCTTTAGCCCATAGTTATAAACAAGATACAATACAGAACAATATGCCACACAAATAAAAGGTGGGGAAGGAAGGGGAAGAGTTGGCACAGGACCAGAAAGGTATGAAATACCATGTTGGCTTAATTAATAAAGCATAATCAATTATTTGGCCTTTCTCTTTCTCGTCAGCTATCCCGCCACCATTTAGCTTTTCCATTACATCAAGAGAACCCATTTTGAAAAGTGCCTGCATGCTAGAATTAATGGCTCCTGTGATTTGCGACGTAGCATTTGAACTTCAGGAAAGCCTTCTTTCGATTTCCAATTCAATCAATGAGACTTTCATCTCTATTTCTCTGGCAATCACATTTACTTGCAAATGTCATTGAATATAAAGTTACCTATTTTTAGCGTGTTTATTTTATGCCACTTTTCTGTGTGTTGAATGTGGGAGAGGGAGGGTCCAAAGGGAGGAATCATGCTTTCATGTTCCATTAATTAGTTTGCAGATGAGATGCAGCATCTGCAAGGTCATTTAAAGAGAAAAAGTAGCATCACGTTTGAAGAAATCTCAAATCAGAAACCATGAATCATTATCTATCATCCCTGTTATGGAAGGGGACAAGGCACAGAACTAACCTAGAGTTTCTCAAGAAAAAAGTTGTGGTATGTCTAAAGTGATCTTTCAAAGCATGGGGAGAGAATGCCTAAATGATTAGAGTATCTGCATTCACCTACCTACAGCCCTCTGCAAGATGAATGCCATTAGGGGAGATGGCCATGCTTCCTGGTGTTGTCCAGTTCCCAACAGATGCATTGGGTGGAGCTTTTTCACCTAGCTTCTCATTCAAGAACCCAGGCTCATTCCTGTTCTTCAATGTTTCCTCATCACCAGTTGAAATGCCAACTCTTATACCACACATGTGAGCCTCTCCTAGAACTTAAAATGTTACTTTTTCAACCTGGTTTGGGATTCTATGAGATTTATTCTATGAGATTTATAGGCCCTTTCCGTGCAATACTCCCAGCCCGCCATAAGGACGGGAGAAGGACAGGACCGTGACAACAGTTACACATGACATTGTCATGGTCCTGTCCTTCTCCTGTCCCCAGGTGGCACAATCACAGAATAAATCATTGACAGGTTTCCCCATCAATGACTCACAATTGCAACTCCATCATGGACTTACCTGGTCTGCAAAGGGTCTGGAAGCACAATGGCTGCCCTTCCTGCCCCAGTTCAGCCTGGAAAAGTACCTAGTTGCACTGTGGAAGGAAGAGGCGGGGCCATCGTGCTTCCTTCATTGTAGAAGCAGCCAGTGTGGAGGGAAGTGGTCTTGTCATGGTCTCCTTCCAGCAGAGCCACTGCTAAGATCTCCACAGGAGGACATCGGAAGAAGACAGGGTGCGGAAAGGCGATAGTCTTAATGAGTAACTTTCTTAAGCTCTAAAGCCCCTTGTATCTGCCAGGCAGCTGTCTACCCAACTTTTGAGTACCTTTTATTTCACTGTTGTACTACAGTGCAGATATCACATTACTATTCTCTCTGTGAGCATTTAGTAGAGTTGTGCTTCAGACAAACAACTCTAGAATCCTGAGTCTATTGGTATGATTCAGGAGATGTCTGAATCAAAGCAAGGCTCCTCCTAACCAAACAATCCACATTTAAACATTCTCAATGGTTTATTACCTGTGTAGATTTGTAGGGACAGAGACATAGGCTGTGTTTCTAAAAAAGAAAAGAAAAAACCCTTCCCATATAAGGAAAATTCCAGGATGGAGAGATGGGGGTGGAAAAAGAGAGAGTGACTGACAACTGAAGCTTCTAACTTTTTTTTTTTAAAAAAATCAGGGCTGTCCAGTATTTTGGGGAGGAATGATGGCATAATAAATTGCAGGACTGGCATAATAAATTCCAGCACTGACTAGCATTTGTTTTGTCTTGTTTTGTAAGGGCAGGAAGGTTAAATGGGTTTTGATGGGAGATACCTAGAAGACAGTAGTAGTATCACCACTCTGGAAGGCATCCAGGAGTGCATTTTTTTCTGTTTGGAAAGAGTTTAGGGGAAAATGATTTTAGGGTTTGTGGTGGCAGGGGTGATTCAAGAGATGTCTTGGGTCCCACTCTGGGAGAAAGATGGAATATAAATATAATAAATAAATAAATAAATAAATGTATGTCAGGTGACTGTAAAATCATAAAATGTCCCTGCTGATCTGGGACAGTTGGACAGTTTGCAGCAAACCCCAGGATTCCATAGGATGTTGAAAGTGGAGTCTAGTGCAGAAATGGCTAATGAGAGGCATGAATATCTTGATTTCCAAATCAAGATTCAATTACAGACTTAGGTTGAACTGGACTTTCTTTGCAGTCAGGGTTCAAATTAAATTTTGTGTTTGGTGCATTCCCATGTGCATTTGAGTACAGACGTTTGTCATTATCCTAAGAAGTACTGTGATATAATCCTGAGCTTGTACTTTTACAGAAAGGCATTCTTGGGTTCATGGGGATAGCCTCATTGATTTAGAGTGCATTGTAAATGTTTGTGCTTGTGTCATATACATACGCCTTAAAGAATAAAGTAGCACTTATTCATGAGTGAATTTACAACTGAGGTTATATATTTTTTTCCTGTGAAAGGTTTATGGTTTGTGCGCACTACCTAGAGGTCCTGTCTTTTTTTCAAAGATTGCAAAATGCATATCCTAAATCAGCCTACGACTCCTGTCACAATAAGCCTACATGGCCAATGGACAGAGATGATGGGGCTTGCAGTCCAAAACTGACTCCATATGGAGGAAGGCTGGCCTAAAGCAACAAGTTGGTTTACTGTGTGGTTCAAATAGCTATTTTACAGTGTTTTAGACTCATATTCCACTCCCCGCAGCACTGTGTGCTTCCTCCAGCTTCTGCAGATAATTAGAGTCGTGAGATGGGTGAGACACAGTTAGTGGAGTGGGAGAATCACCCCTAAATTAGATGAAGTTTGCTTGCCTAGTTCAACCTGTTGTGATAAAAATATTCTTTTAGGTTATTGAAAGCCTGCTGTGAAATGTTAATTCTTCCGGTTACATACCCTACAATATTTCACAGTTGAAACCAGGACACACGTGACCAAGCAACGTCAACATGTGTTCAAGAAGGGAAAAAATATTGAAGTACAGAGAAACCAGGGAAGGTTGCAGCAGTTTTGCCTGAGCTAACAGGGAAGGGCAAAATTTTGCCCCCTCCGCTCCTTTGCCCCCCTGCTGAATTAAATGAGTGCAAACTAATTTTGGATTTTGAACTCACTATGCAGCAAGGTAAGCTGAGGGCAAAGAGATAAAGTGGGAGGAGGAGGGAAAACTAGGGACATTTTAAAAGCAGCTGGAAAAGTGAGACAACAAAGGATTGAACAGGACTGTCTCTACCGATTCAGGACATTGAGAGGGTATGTTGTTGCTTACACAGCCAGTTGTTCTAAGATGAAATCAAGCCCCAAAAAAGGGGGCGGGGAGGGTCCTCTTATGAGCTATCTTGAGGATGGAGGATGAAGAACATATGACACACTCAATGTAGGGTCATCTGACATCTCTGGAATCCCCCCTGCCACCACAGTTCCTCCCCCCCCAAAAAAACTTTCAAAACAAAATAATCACACCCTTAGATGCCTTCAGGGGTGTTGATTCCTTCTAAAGCAAAAGGCTGGGCTTTGCTTTAATGGAAAAAATACTTTTCTTTTCTTTCTAGTTTCCTGGCAGTGAACATTATTTTATTTTTATTTTTTTTAAAAAGGTTAATCTCTCTCCCCACATTTTTAACAGGGTGGGGCTATGGCAGGGTTCTGGGAGAGAACTCCCCATGAACCAAAACTCCCCAACCTAAACTACCTGTTTATCTGCTCTCTTTTGTTATTACAGCTTTCAGAGCATATAAACAAATGCAAGATTGAAAGACCTGATATCTTAATGTAGAGGCACTTAGATATAAGGTGTTAAGATCAAAATAACTTGCTGATTCACTTAGTTGAATGAAAAAAATACACTTGGGTGTATTTTTCACTTTATCATTTGTCTGAAAAAAAAATTATAGCCCATACAAATCATACTGAAGTGCTTTACAGGGTTGCTGTAAGGTTTACAAGATTACAGATATGAAGTGATTTTAAAACTTCAATGAAAGGCCTTTATAACCCATTCATTTGCCACTTTTTCACTGGAGAAGAGCCAGGCCCCAAAATCTGATAACTTGATCTACATCTCTAAGTTAGCCTTCTGCCTTTAGGTGTGGTGGGGGATCCTTGCCCATTGGCAGCACTGAAGTAAGAAGCAACTGCTAGTCCAGGTGGCCACAGAAAGAATGAAGGAGAGGATCAACATGTGTTTTGCTTCAGGAAGCAAAATGTCCCACTCAGAAAATCTGCATTGCAGCCATTAAATACACAAAACTCTGCTTCCTTTCATGAAACCATAAATTCCCATTTTGTGTTTCATGTACACTCTATAAGAGTACAAAAACCTTAAAAACAGTGTCTAGTTTTACATATGCAAGCAAGTGAGGTGGTGAGGCTGGAGTTTGTTCTGTCAGCACACTCTGGCTGAGTGTGCTGCCAATTCAGACTGGGACTCCGAGTTAGACTTGGACTCCCAGCCGGGGGAGGATCCCTTGGAGGGGCCTTCAGGAGAGGGGGCTCCTTCAGAGTCTGCCAGCGACCCCACAGCTGTCCTAAGCACAGATCTCGAGCCGGTACCTTCAGCAGATGTCTGTGCTCCAGAGGCAGAGGCCAGTGCCACTGGCTTGACAGAGGCTGACTCCAACCCAGAGTTTTCAGCAGACCCTCCCCCCACATTCCTCCAGAGGCGGCTGGAGAAGGGGCGGTTTGGAGATTGTAGAAGCTGTGAGAGAAGCATCTGATGAACCAGTCCTGAAGTCTTGAGGGGCTCCAGCTGTGAGCTGGGCCAACGGACACTTGATTAGCCCCAGCTGGGCTAAAGACTGTGTATTTAAGACAGACACTGTGGGAGTTGGGCATGGGGCAACAACCGTCTACCAACCGGGAATCTGCGTCCTGTGTCATGGGCTTTCTGCTCCAGGCTGATCCGTGCTGTTTGAGTTTGCTGCCTCTGGGACTCGCATGTTTGTTTTGGTGACGTAACCTATTGATTACTTTATTACTAAAAGCCATAAACTCAGCTCCTGCCTCTGTGTCTGCTTAAGCTGCCACCTGACATTGACATGTTCACATTTTTAAAAATGTTGCACTGTGTCCAAGTTCTTTGAAGCAGAGTAAGAAAAAGTACACCGGTAGGAAGTAAGAGGTTAAAAAAGTCCTCAGTATGTTAAGATTCCAATTTATGTGGAAATTTGATGTTGATGCAGCACTCAACAGTGGGATCTTGTACTTGCTATCTCAGACAATCTCCACATGCTACGCCTCATTTTGCCACAGGTACAGACTGAGGCCCTTTTTGCATGGTATTTCTGAAGCGAAAGGGCCCCTTGAGTGTTGCATAAATGTGAGGAGCAGTCCACACGACGCATTCACATTTGCGTGACACTCAAGGGCCTAACGCAGACCATGCACACATTTTTTCATTTTAAGCTTAAAGCCAAAAATGCTACACGGTCACGCATCGCTCTGGGGCTCTGTGCACACAGAGGTCCCAGGCTGCACTGCAGAAGGAAGAGACGGGGCACTCGCGCAACCAGGAAGCAGCTGTGGAGCCGAAGCAGCAGGGACACGAGAGCCTTCCTCTCCAGGCTTCTTGGGCTAGCCTCGCACCCCAGCTTCGCGAAAAGGGTATAAGATATAAAATCAGGGTGGGGATTATCATACTGTAACTATTTGGCCCAAACATCTCATCAATAATCTGGTCATTTAGCATATTTAGCATCTATCCAGTGTGGTTGAGGTCTTTAGCTCCCTTGCCCATCCCCCCAGATCTTCACAATAAATAGGAACAGTAGATTGTTCAAGTGTCTTAGAATCCGAAGCATCAGGTCAGCATTGCGCCATGCTACACCATACTTCATTTGGGAAACATTTTTTTTTTACAAATGTCTGTTTGGCAATACACCAGTGAACTGGGGAAAGTGCCCATGCAATGATATGAATAAGGTCAATTGCACTGTAATGATCCCTTGCTTTTGTTAATTGTTTTCAGTTCAGCTATGTATGAGAAACCTCTAAGACACTCTGTTATTAACAGCCTTATTAAGGTCCTGAAAACTCAAGGTCATGGCTTCCATGATTCAGTCTATCCACTTGTAATGCAATCTTGTTTTCCTACTGCCATCAACTTTACCAAGAGTTATCATCATTCCTAGTGAGTCTTGGCATCTCATGATATACCCAAAGTCATCAGCCTCAGTTTAGTCATTTTAGCTTCTTGAAAAATTCAGGTTTGATTCAGTTTCAGAGTTGTTGATTGTCTTTTTGACAGTCCATGGTATCTACAGAACTCTTTTCCTGCACCACAATGCAGATGAGTTAATTCTGTTCCTATTTCTTTTTTCACTGCCCAGGTCTCACAACCTCACATAGAAACTGGAAATATTGCAGATCTTGAATGTAGTATATTTATATCTTTACAGTTGATGACCTTATCAAGTTCCTTCATTGCTTCCCTTCCAAATCCTAGCCTTTTAAAAAAAAAATTCTTGACTATAGGCTCCATTTTGCCCCTATACTTCATAGATATACAAGCAGCCTCTTTGCCTTCACTATTGATTATGGAATTGCTGAAGGACAGCAATTAAAATACAACTGTATTTTTATTGGAATGTCATACACTGTTTAGATCTTTGTGAACAACATGGAAGCCAACTAAAAGAAAGTGTGGAGAGACACACTCTGTTCTCACACAGGTCACATCAAATCTGCATTAGTTTGAAACTAAAACAAATGAAGTGTATAAAAGAGGATATGTCCTCATTTCCCTTCTTCATCCAAGTTGTTTCTTTTTTATTCTTTGCTATTGAAGGAAGTCAGTTGAAATTCTAATTAAACCCATCTTTTTGATGGCTCCATCACAAGCAACAAAGCTGCAACTGTGCCAACCTATTTTGTGCATAATCGTCTTCCTAACTTGCTCTGATAGAAGCCCCAGGGTAGACTTAAACCTAAATAGCTGAAGGATGCAGTCCCAGTTGGCCTATTATAGTTGATGCCCACCAACTAACTGTGTTGTAGCAAATTGTCTAGTACACCACAAGAACTCAGAAGGGACTTCCTTGGGGCTGGTTAGACTTCTCTCTCTGGGACCTAGTCATCTCCTATCACATCCGCCTAGGCAGGCACATAGGCAAAATTGCCTACTGTGATACATGAAGGAAAGAAAAGCAAATATTCACCTAAAGGCCATTGAAGGAAAAATACAATCAATTGTTTGAATAAAATCTCACTACTGTGTTTCTGTGCAAATGGGGGTGAGAAGAAAGGGAGGGGCAGAGAATATAATAAAGTTACAGTTATATCATGCTTTTAAAAAAAAACATGTTTAACAGTGCAATCCTGGGTATGCCTAGTGACAAGCAAGTTGAATTTGGTAAGTCTTGTTTCCAGATAAATGCACATAGATTGTAATCTATTACTTGTAAACTAGAACTTGGACTTGTACGTGCTTTTATGTCTACTTTGGGGGATGCAGGCAGCATATCTTACCGATTGTCCTCCAGAAAGGAGGAGATAAGTTTGTTTATTTTGGCCTATTTTGCACTGTTACAGGGAGTGAGGTAATTGGCTGAGTGGTGGTTGTCTGAAATAGGTTGTCCTGTTAGTGGGAAGAATAAGGTACACAGGGGATTGATAGGTAACCAAAGCCACTTTAATTGGGTAAGACAGCCCCTCAGAACTGTTCTGTGTGGTCTAGGGATGGGGAAGTCAACTGTTTCTAGAGAATGAAGCTAACCTCCCTTCCTACTTTTAGTTATAGATCTTGGGGAAAATAGAGAGATGGGGCATCACCATTGAACAGCAGGCTTGGCTAAATATAATGAGTACCAGTAGCTTACCCATTTGAGATGTGAAGAAGGGGTCCAGGAGGGATTCTGTCACTGAGCAAACCCCTGGACAAATCTGCACTTCATTTAAAAATGGGCAATTGCTACCTGTACAGTAAGCAGCTAGGACCACCCAGTTGACAGTGAAATTACAGTAATTTAGACTCTTACATTTTACCCCCAAAAAGTGCATATCATCGAAAAAGAGGATGTGGATTTGAAGTAAAGTTTGCATATGCTAATATACATGTACAGACACACATTCAAAAGTAATTATTTTTGTTCAGATAATTTAAATACCACAATGACCAGATGACTTGTGTGCCCATTCAGTGTGTTATCCAAGTGCTAACTTCTGATGCGCAACTTCAGGAGCCTTGATTTTAAACTGGATTTGCTGGGCTTGCTCAGAGGACGTATTCAAAGAAGGGATCGTTCTCTGACAGGCAGGGACATAGAAGACTGTCCTATGAAAAGAAAGAGACATGTTTACTCTAAAATGAGCCACCGTTAAAATTAAAGTCTTCCTTGGAAAAACGCTCTCCTATAAAGGTACCTGAAATAGTCTACTAACTAATAAGACCAGCTAGGTTATTGGATGTTATTAGTGTTTTCAGGAAAACTGTGAATGTTGATACAATCTGTGCTTCGAAGAGGCTACTGCTTTTCTCTTTAATTCAGGGGAGATAAGTCATCACTCCATAAACAAAGAAAATGAATCAGCATTCTTTCTTTCTTATTGGCTAGCTGGAAACTTTTGGGTTGGGTGGCTTGAGTATGACAGGGGTGGCTCGTGTGTATACTAAATAAATATTCAGGGTGGAAAAGCACAATTCAGTTAAATTCAATAGCTAGTTCAACTCTGTGCTGGAGGCCAGAGGGATGTTTGAGGTAGCTGCGGCTCCATAGGCCCACCACCTAATAACTTCCATGAGAATTCTTGCCTCCAGTGCAAGAACAAGACAAGTGTTTCTTTATAAAGGTTTCTGAAATTTGTGCTACATGCACAAAACCATAATTTTCCCATTATGAAGCAGGGTATATATACAAAGCAACCTCAAAAGTGCTGCTTGATTGATCAAAAAGATGCAAACATAGTTTAGCTATACAGTTGATTCAATTTATGCATTTGCACTTGTACCCAAACCTGAGCAGAAGAAAAGGGAAGGGAGGGGAAAGGAAATAAACAATCTAGAGGCTAGATGTGGATAGAAAAAGGATATGCCTGTTTATTGACTATAGCTTACATGGATTCATGTGACATAGGGCACGTGTCTCCTGGTCAGTCAGCCATGATGTACTAGCCTGTGTGCTGTGGGTTGGGAAATCAGTGAAAAAGAGTGCTGCTATTTGGGCCCATGCAGGTATGTGGGTCATATAGGCCTGATACTGGATCTATGTGTGCAGGCTGCTGGGTGGTCCCTAACCTGCCTAGCCACACTGCCAGGATTTCTTGCAAGACATCTTCCCTTTTGGCACATGGATTTCCCCTACACACTGTGCTCCAAGAGAGATCCTGCCCAGTGCCTCCAGAGCCCCACTGGGATGTAACAGAGTAACAACATTAACTACCAAATGAAGGAGTATGAGACCTAGCATTAAAACGGGCAACAACTATCTGAAAAATGGTTTCTAGAGGGAAGGCAAAATCTTGTCTGCAAAGGCCCATCAGCTGGATGGTAAAACTCCTTCCCAAATCCTGGTGACTAGCTACTGTCCATAGTACAGATGGAAAAAAAATTGAAAATATTTGAAAAATGGTTGAAAAATAGGTTTCCTGAATGTTGAGAAACCCTGACATGGAGAATCCTAGATGGACAAGAATCTTTGCAGTCTGGAAGTTATTCCATGTTTAAAAGAAAAATGTATGTAGGATTTTGTATTTTCCATGCAGAAAACAAAATTTCTGTGCAGAAGAAAATTTTGTATTTTTTGTGCAGAAAACAAAACCCAGCATTTTCTGTGCAGATAATAACATTCTGTTATTGTTTTCTATGTAGTAAAGAAAATGTCATATTCTGCACACACAAAAACAAACATTTTTTTCATAGAATAATTCCCAAACAGCAAATTGCCTTTACAAACTGCATCATTTTTTATTAGTTTCTTAGAGTAAGGAAGAAGATGGAAAAAATACTTGTTCTTGTCTGTGTTAATGAACTTGATGAAGATTTACATCCTTAGTCCATAGCAAGTGCTTGATGCAGGAAGAGAGGGAGGGAGGGAGGGAAGAGAAGCAGCTGGGCAAAGAACTGGCCACAGCTATGAAAACACACTTTTTTTATATACCATGTGGATGCCTTCCAGAGGAATGACCCACAAGTGCAACTAAACTGCTGAAAGTATTGCTGGATATACCATCATCCAGCTTCTTCCTCACTCACAGGATTGGACCTTCCATATATGCCAGCTAGGGCTGACAGGGATCCTTTATTTTTCACCATCAGAGCCAGTACGGGAGTAAGAAAATATGAAAACCCACTCACAAAAGCAAAGAGAAAAATTGCCCCCATGCCCCCTTTCAAAGCTGGCAAAGGATCTTTCATGCAACTCTCTTGTCCCAAATTTCTCTGCAGTAACACCCTGGCTGTGCTGAGTCTCAAGGGTAGTCAGGCTGGCTCCATTCCTCTTCTGTCTACAGTGGGTAGCTAAGGTTATTATTTTATGTGGCCATCAGTCTTTCCCCTGTTGTTTGAACTATATTTGGCTTTCAAACTCTTCTTTAAAAAATGATTTGAGCATCTTTTTAAAAAATGGATGGAATCCTCTATATACTATATTGTTACATAACCATGGAAGTTATGAAGCAAGGTAGTGAATCCTGGCCGAACCCCTCCATCCCTACTTACCAGTCAGCAGCTGTTGCAATTGTTATGCTCCTATCACTCAAGTACCAGCTGACTAATGTGCCCACCCCATCACCCAAGTGATCTCCATTGGGACAGGCACAAAGAGGATCCCTTTCTCAATCCCCCTTTGCAGCAGAGAGAAGGGTGGGGGTGGGACTGTCAGCCAGCTGCTTCCCGGTTGACAGGGAATGGACCCACTTCAATCACAGCTCCTGCTGACTGGTAAATGAGGTTTGGGGGTATTTTCCTGTCCCCATGTACCCTCTAAAGAGAGGATATATAGGGATTGTGAATATGAAGCAGTCACAACTACTTAAGTTTTGATTACACATTCAAAACTGCCCAGAGGGATTCCAGCCAAAGTTTTTAGCTATCTTACCTGTTTGCAGTCAATGGTTCAAATATTTTTTTTAATCTGTTGTGCATCATCTTGGGATGTAAGCTATAGCCAATCCATTGTAGATGGTAAGGAAGTCTGATAGACAATAAATAAAAGTTTTAAATAAATAGATATTAAAAAAGGTTATTCCTCTGGTTAGAGACAGGTGCTAATGCACAGGTGGGAGGCATTAGCATGAAAGAATCAGCTAGAAAAAAAGGAGTTCTTAAGCCTACTCATAGATTCATGTTGCCCTTCCTCCACTCTGCTATCCTTCCCTTGCAAATTTTCTTTCTATGCTGCTTCTCAAAATGCATTTGCTTATCTTAACCAGGCTTTCACAGACAAATGCCAAGATCCTACATTATCCAGCATAACATAAGAGCTCTATAGGCAGAACTCCCCTATGGCTCTTGCTCATCCCACCCAAGGCTCATGGTTGTATTGCAGTAGTCCCCCTGAGTGGCTGTTTTGTGATTGGTGGAGCACTGGGAATACGACTAGAGAAGATTCTGATCCCACTAACAGATCTTCTGCCTAGATCTGCTGCTTGGATTATCTACAGTGGATGATGTAATTATTCTGCAATGGGTATATAGCTAAATACCTATCCAATCCCCCTTGCTCTCCACTAGTCATGGAATGGCTGTTCAGAGGGCTACCATGGCACAACTATGGGTGCTTGGGGAGGGAGGTTTTGGTCATTACAAAGGATGCACAAATATATTAATCTCTGCACTGAAAAAAAAGACATATGCAGACACATATAATACTATAAAAACAATAGCAATAAAATCTGACAGCATTAAACTATAGAACTATTTAACCAGGAGAAGTGCTACCATCCATTAGTGTATCTTGACAAATAATAATGACTTGTTATTTGCTATCAGATAGGCTTCAACTTATGGCCGCCCTAGGAATGAGTGCTCCTTTTACTAGCAGCCATGGCTTCCTTGATTGAGTCTATCCACCAATAATGTGGTCTTCCTTTTTTTCCTACTGCCTTCTACCTTACCAAGCTTTGGTATCTTTTTGAGGGGGTCATGTCTTCTCATGATATGGCCAAAGTACTACAGTTTCAATTTAGTCATCTTGACTTCTACAGAGATTCAGACTTGATTTGCTCTAGGACCCATTCATTTGTCTTTTCAGCATTCCAAGGCATCTGTAGAACTCTTCTCCAGTACCCCATTTCAAATGAGTTGATTTTTTTCCTATCAGCTTTGTTCATTGTTCAGCTTTCACAACCATACATAGAAACTGGAAATACTATGGCATGGATGATCCTTACTTTGGTATTCAGTGATCTTTGCAATTGAAGATCTTATCTAGTTCTTTCGTAACTGGCCTTTTAAGTCTTAGGCCCTTTCTGCATGACAACACTCTTCCATGTTGTGGTGCTGCATATCAGAGTCTGGAAGGGAGCACATCAGCAACGCTACCCTCAGTGCCTGCTTTCTCCCTGCAGAATGGAGGGGGATAACCTTGCCCTTTCCTACCACAGCACAGCCAGGCACTTTCCATTGCTGCACTAGAGGAGGAAGCATCGCAAACACACAGCTGTGGCTTCCACATGATAGTAAGTACAGGAGCGCTGCACAATGAGAGATGTAAAATGGATTTTATCCTTTTTTTCAAATACCGCACAAGTGTGACACTTTGCAATGGGATAGCAGTGGGACAGCAACAACATCATGCTGAAGCATAACCTGCCAGCCACTGCCATTCCATGGCGGAATCGGCTCAGCATCATCATGTGGAAAGGGCCCTAGTATTCTTTTGATTTTTGACTACATTCTCCAGTTTGATTTATGATGGAGGAAGGGTATAGAAAATCTTTAACAATTTTGATGTCTTTAGCAGCCACTTAAAAGTTGTATAAATCTTATGTGGTCATCATTTTTGTTTTCTTAATATTCAGCTGTAAGAATACTTTTACGTTTTCTTCTTTAACTATCATCAGACTTGTTCTAAGGTCCTTGCTATTCGTTGCTAATACTATAGTGTCATCCACATATTGTTGATTAAATTGTTGATGCTTCCTCCTTCAGTTTTCACATCTCCTTCCTCTAAGCCTAATCCCATGTTCCAATGGTCTTCTTATATTGAACACATAGGGTACTAACATGCATTCTTGTTTGGCTCTTTTGCCAACTGCAAACCATTCTGTTTCTCCGTGTTCTGTCCTGTCAATGACCTGTTGTTGAGAGTGTAGGTTACATACACATTGAAACAATCTAATATTGGGGCATTCCCATTTCTTTCAGAGAGGTCAATAATTTTCCATGATCCACACAGTCAAAAGCTTGCTGTAATCCACAAGGCATAGGTTGATTTATTCTATAATTCTTTGCTGTGTGTCACGCCCTGCCCCAAGACCCAGACAGGACTCTTTCCAACAGCCACACCCTGGAGACATGAGAGGAACAGTACTTACAGCAGCCAGTGCAGGTAGAAAAGGCAGAGCCCAGGCTTCTGGCAGTGTTTATATAGGAAGAGCTTGTTAATTAGGCCACAGTTGGGTAGGACATTGACACTGAGGTCAGGATGGCAGAAAGCTACTGGAACCTACTGCCTCCATTGGTGGTGACAGCCTTGCTGACTCCTGCATTCCTTGCTTGTGCTCCTTGAAATGTGGACTTTTGCCTGGACTATAGATTCTGGTCTTGGACGCTCCTCTCCGGACTTTTGGTAAATTTGGACTTGGTTCCTCTAAGCTTGCTATGAACCAGGACTGATTTAAGACCAAACTCTGCTTGCTAGTTGCTGCTATCTGCCTGATTACATGGCTGTGAAGCTCTGGTAGGCTGCCAGTGCAGGACACTGTGCTCCATTAACTAATGTGTATTTGCAGTATGATCTCTAGTGTTTCTTTCTTTTGGAACCCAGCTTGGATTCCCCACTCCACATATGGTAAAAGACTTTGTTGTAAAATCTTGAGCATGACTTGCTTTCATGGGAAATCAAAACAATGGTCATATTGTTACTACAATTTCTTTTCTTTCAAGATATCCCTTTTATTGGCAATTGGAATGTATAAAGTAAAAACTCCATATTTGTGACCTCTGGATCTCCAAATTCCAGCAGCAGCATTGCATTCTATCCCTAAAAAGGTGGTGATGTGAGTGCAGAGGCATTGAAGCATCAACATGCACATTGCTGCCATTTAATTATATGGAATGCGACATTCACATTTTTTGTCATTTGCAGGGAGTCTTAAAACAGAACCCTTGCAGTTATAGAAGGTCCACTGTATTGAATTTTCCAGTGTGTTGGCCATTGTTTTATTTTCCATATGTCTTGGGAGATTTTTGGTTTGAATTTGGATAGATTCTGTCTCTATAGTTTGAAACAGCTCTGCTTATGTGATGTCTGTTTCTGGTGAGTTATTTCTTCAAAGTTCTTTAAGAGCAGCTTCTACCTCACTTTCTAAAATTATAGGTTCTTCATCAAAAGATTCTTCTTTGAAGAAATCTGTCATACTTTCATCTCTCATCCTTTCATCTCTGTCTTGTTCTCACACCTTAATACAGTGAGTCTATCAACAGTCTAGACTTCTCATAAGGCCACTCAAGGTAGAATGCTCAAAGCAGAGGATGCATTCACCCCCTTCAAGGTAGTAATGGTTGCATCAGCAGAAGAAAATTGATAGTTCCAGTGGTGAGAGCAGCAGAGAAGTGAGAGAAGGAAAGCTACTGGGCAGCAGCAGTAGTGGAGGTGACATTGTTGGAGGGTCTCTTAGAGACAATGGCAGTTACTTTTCAGCTAATTCTTATTAATAATGTGCAGAAATAGACTGTGGTAAAAAGCTTCTGAATTTCTTTTGCCTCGAAAACTCTGATGAGACAATCCAGAATGACATGACCTGGTATAAAATGATGGAATGTTGCCAGCACAAAAGCTTCCCTAGGCAAGTTATTCCAAGTTGGGATATCACTACCAAAAAGATCAATTCCTCAAAGTACTTCTCCCACTGACTGTATTCAGAGAAAGGCTGCATATATTGTTCTTTAAAAAAAAATCAAGAGATCAAGTCATATGTTCCCTTCGTCATGTATGCTCTGGCCCCTAAATTGGGAACTGCATGCCATTAATTAAGGATAGGGAAAGTGTGGGCTTTTCAATTCTATTGACTTGCAGCCTTTATCTACCAAAACCAGCACTGCCAAATATGAAGAATTATGGGAGTTATCTCCAAAAGCATTCAAAAAGCCATGTATTCTTTTTATTGTGATGGGTCACACATACAGGAGTAGAGACTGATGTTAGCAGTTCTCTATGCTTACCATCATAAAACTATCAGGACCCAATGAAAGGCCACTGAAGTTCATTTCTTTCAGTATCCCACTTTTCTTCAGCAAAATTGGAGAAAAAGCTGTCAGGCAGTTTCCCATCAAGGACCACTGAGATCGAAATGTGCTTCAGACAAGGGTCTTTATCACACAATAGCTTCAAATCATAGCCAGAACCTGCACAGGCCACATTTGCGGTTGAACAACAACCAGACACACACCAACCCAACAACATGATCTGAGATTTTTCTGCAAATGTTCACATGAATGAGAACTTCAAATTTTCCAGGATTCTTCCTGCACTGTGAAGTACACAATATCATACTAAAGTAGAGGTGTGAGAAGTTGCCATGTGGATCTGCCTCTACATTTCTCAATAGTGTAGTACAAGGTTACCAGTGAAAATAGTGGCCAGAGGGAATTAAATTTACATTGTGTTATGATTTAAAAGAGAGTTTCTATGAGATGATGTATCAATGGTATCTGACATCAGAAAAGTTGGCCAAAATAAAAAAAAGATGCACCAAATATATTTGTGAAATATGAACAACATGTGAGATCTCATTTCATATGTGATGGACATCTGATAAGGTCAAAAAATTCTGGAATCAAATCTCATATTTAAAAAGATTTTGAAGGTTAAGGTTCAGAAGGAATCAGAATTGTATTCATTGGGACTGATTGAAAAGCCATTAGTGAAGCAATATAGCAAGATCCTGCAATGCATGATGAACACAGCAAGATTGTCAAATGCTCAGAAATGGAAGAGTAATGAGACTCCAACAAAAGAAGACTGCTTAGTCAAGTTATTGGACTTAAAGGAGATGGACAAATTAACAACATTGCTAAGAGGAAAAACAGTGGAGTCTTTTGCTGTTCAATCCATGAAATAAAGAAAGCATACACACAGGGCTTGAGTTAATCTAGGGCAATTTATTAATGAATGCCTAATTAACATGAACATGAACTTGAACTTGAACTTGGCCTTTAGAATTTTTAATGAGAGAAAAGGGAGGTCAACACAACAGGATTTGCCTGACATCTCCCAGAGGCTCCCTTGGGCGAGATACTGAGTCTGGAAGTGAACCCATGAGGCTGGGTTCTGCCTTTGGCTGGCCTTTTTTCTGGAAGGTGAGCCCCCGTGCCGAGCCCCTCCTGCCTCATGAGCCCCAAAGTGAGGGCCAACTGTGAGTCCACCCCAAGGACAACTCTATCATCATCCGTCCCCTTGTTTGCGACAAGACGAGAAGGCTCCAGAGGCTTATCCTACACCAAAGGGTGCCATAGGTACTCACAGAATCCTTGAGACCTCCTCCCCACTTCTGCTATGGATAAGGGCAAGTGTCTGCTTAGTTCTTATCCCTCCAACACACAGACAAGATATTTCTGAGCACCAGCTGTAGATGGTGCAGAGGGAAAAAAAATTGCCTTCTGGCGATAAATGTACACCATCTGCCCTGAAAAGTACAGGCCTTTGAAAATCATGTCACTGTCCACAGGCCAGTTGCTACTCCTGATGCAATGCAATGTGGGAAGCAAGCGAGTCCCTCAGCAGGAAGAGTCTTCCCCTCTAGCGAATCAAAGTCTTTTGCTGCTGCTTGTGCTAGCAAATCTGACTGATGCACCAGACACACCAAACCCTTACCGGCAAGCTATTATGTCCTTCAAGAACACACAAGATAGCACAGTTCTTCCTTCTCCAAATCCCCATGCTTTCCAGATTAATTTTAACAGTTTATACACTACTTTGTGTGAACAGCAGAATTCTGATCAAGCAACCCTCCTTTTGTATACTCTGCTGCACCAGAACAGCAATGTTCGAACATATATGCTGGCTCGAACAGATATGGAAAACCTGGTTCTCCCAATTCTTGAAATCCTTTATCGTGTTGAAGAAAGGAATTCACACCATGTTTACATGGCTCTGATCATTTTGTTAATTCTTACTGAGGATGATGGCTTCAATCGATCCATTCATGAAGTGATATTGAAAAATATTACTTGGTACTCAGAACGTGCATTAACAGAGATTTCTTTGGGAAGTCTCCTGATACTGGTAGTAATAAGAACTATTCAGTACAACATGACAAGAACAAGGGACAAATACCTTCATACAAATTGTTTGGCAGCTTTAGCCAATATGTCAGCACAGTTCCGCTCACTTCATCAGTATGCCGCTCAGCGGATCATCAGTTTGTTTGCCTTGTTGTCAAAAAAACACAACAAAGTTTTAGAGCAAGCTACACAGTCCTTGAGAAGTTCCCTCGCTTCAGATGACTCTCCACTTCCAGATTATGCTCAGGATCTGAATGTGATTGAAGAAGTCATTCGAATGATGTTAGAGATAATCAACTCCTGCTTGACAAACTCTCTACACCATAATCCTAATCTAGTGTATGCATTGCTTTATAAGCGTGATCTCTTTGAGCAATTTCGAACCCATCCATCTTTCCAGGATATCATGCACAATATAGATCTGGTGATCAGTTTCTTTAGCTCACGGATTGAGCAGGCTGGGGCTGAACTGTCAGTGGAGCGAGTTCTGGAAATCATCAAGCAAGGAGCTGTTGCACTACCCAAGGACAGGCTCAGAAAGTTTCCAGAACTGAAGTTCAAGTACGTGGAGGAAGAACAACCTGAGGAGTTTTTCATTCCTTATGTCTGGTCCCTCGTGTACAACTCTGCTGTGGCCCTTTACTGGAACCCGCAAGCCATCCAGCTCTTCACCATGGATTCTGGCTGAAATGCAGACCAAGGCACAGTCAGCATCTGTCTGCAACCATCCCCTCTCCCAAAAAGCAACCCTTCAATCTGAAGCCTCCTCAGAAGGAAATTCATTACTGTTACTGTTGTGCGCTCCCACTGCTTTTGCAGGATGACATGCTAAAAGCCAGAATATTGGGGACTCTGACAAGATTGTATGCTGTTGTTTACTTATTTGTTTGTAGCACTCAAGATTTTGCATTGGCAATGGCTGTTAGGTCAAGGTGTTAAACACAAAGAAGATGCTAACAGTGACCACCTTTTTAAAAAAAATGTAAAAGAGGTGAATGTAAAAAGAAGTTTATGTTCTGTTTGGGAAATCAGCATTTGCAAGTCGATTTCCTTTGAACTTTATCTGGGCCTGATTGTGCTTCAACACTTTTACTTCTTTTTGTTTTGGTTTGGGGTTTTGTTTTTGTTTTGTTGTCTTCATTGGACTATCACAACAGTCCTTCCTTCCCTTTAATAATTGAGATGTCACCTGAAATTAATGTACTTTAAAAACTCTTTTTGCATTCATGGCATTTCATACAGAGGCAGAAAGGACAAATCCTTGATTTGATTTCAGTGGTCCCTTGGGGGAATCTGTTTAGCAAGGATGCATGGATTTGATAATGTGCTAAAAATAGTCTTTCTGTCTACCACTGTTTATGAAAGTCTTAAAATTGAGAGCAGCTGCCCACTAGGAATATCTCCTGTATAGAATGCATTTATCTCACAAATCATTCTATTGGATCGGGCTTGTTCATTTCCAGATTGTGACATTGCACAGTTGCCTGGTTGAAGTGTTTTCAGGGGCTCTTCAAACAACTGCATTCAAACCATGACTGATAGCGATCAAAATTCCCCCCAAAGATGCAGGTACTATATGCTTTCAAGGCAATAGGTTGTGCCAGGGAGATCTGGAGATATGCACACACCTCTTAACACTTAAAATTAAGTGTCCAACAGCTTTTTCATTCCTCCTGATTAAAAGAGAAACAGAAAAATGTTGTATTACTAGATAGATGAGAAGGGAGAGAAATATGTAATGTAAAGTCATTTTTTCACATGGAATGTAGGCTTGTGGTAATTACCTTCAAATGCATAAAACCACATAACCAGACTACAGAGGAAAGAGAACTGATAAAATAGGGTAGTTTATTATCTTCCACAGCATGGTCTATTACAGAACAAACACAGCATATCTTACAGTGCAGGGAAAGGAGCTAACACTCTTCTGAATGGCTGTATGCATAATATTTCTCTTTATTTTTTTAACCTCCCGACCAATGTCAGAACTGTATTTTTCCTTCCACCTTTTAATAAGCAAGATTCTGCACAATTGGAGTTTAAATTCCCATCCTATTTATTTAAAACTGAAAATGTACACACACATGACTAGCAGAGGAGTTCATAGGAGTTTGCACAGAGACAAATTTGGGAAAGTGGCAATATGAAGACTGAACCATCAGCATGTTCAGTGTAACATATCAAATGACATTGAAAGGGTGACTGAAAATAGGAGTAATTTAGTATGCTGTTTTTGGGTTTTGTTTTTCTTTTTTGATATCTTGGTCAAAGGAGGACGAGCTCTTTGTAGTGTTCTTCACAACCTTCTCCTTTAAACAGAGAACTGTTGACTGCAGAATCTCAGAAAAGTCAATGTTTTAAAACTGAATTTCTAAGTTGCAAATTCTAAGATTTTTCTGAAACATTAGAATGTTTTAGTTAAATGATCTTTGTAAAAAAAAAAAAATAGCTGACAGTAAAAGTTGCCGAATGCCCTTATTTTCAGCTGGCTTCATTGCTGATGGAAAGCAAGAGGTGGTCGGCCCATACGTCCTAGCAGTTCACCTGGGACTTCAGATATGAATGGAGTTTTCTTTTGTGTTCTCTGCAGAGGCCAGTCAAGAGACTTGCCTGTGCTTTTCCGAGTGTCCCATCCCAATGGCACACGGAGTTGTTGAAACTCTAGAGAAGTTTACACTTAGCACAGCTTTTCCTTTTAATTGCAAGCCAGGAAGCTTAGAACTGGAGACACCCCAGTCCATTGCAAAAACTGTACAACAGGCCAAAGACAGGAGAGATTTTGTAAAGAGAGTTTGTACAAAGACGGAAGAGGGTTTGGCAGAATAGGCCAAAGACAGGTTTATGCAGAGACAGGAGAAGGATTATCCTGTTTTTATAAAGACAGGAGGGGGTTTATGATGCTGGTGTGGTTTATGCTTTCATACACTATGGAAATCTGTGTATGTCCTAGAGATTGCAGGCCTGAATGTTCCTTTCTGTCCTCCAGATTTATAAAGCACTATCTTTGGGAATTCTTTTCAGTACTTTGTGTGAAATAGTTACCATGTAGTAATAAAAAAGAGGACAGTGACAAAAAAAAAGAAAAGAAAAGAAAATCATGTCACAATGGAGAACATAAAAACCCATAGCCTGTCACAGAGTATCGCAACTTTTCCTGTATGCTCTATTGCCAAGCAACTTAAATGCATTGAGGGTCACCTTCCCCAGCCAACGTCTTTCCAGGAATCATTGCTGACCAAGTGATGTGCAGCCCCAGTGATTTATCATGAAGGTAGTTGGCCAAAATATCAGGTGGAGGACCATGGCACTCCATAGCTTTGCTTATCAGCAAGCCTAGGTCATTACCACCAAGGTAGATGACCAAAACATCAAGTGGAGGCCCATGGTGCTCCAAGGCTTTGCCTATCAGGAAGCCTAGGTCACCATCACCAAGTTAGATGACCAAACATCAGGTGAAGGCCCCTGGTGCTCCCAGGCATTGCCTATCAGCAAGTCAAGGTTATTACCACCAAGGTGAATGACCCAAGAACATCAAGTAGAGGCCAATGGTGCTCCAAGGCCTTGCCCACCAGCAAACTTAGGTCATCACCGCCAAGGTAAATGACCAAAACATCAAGTGGGAGCCCACAGCACACAGGCCACCCCATTGGGAGCCTTGATTACAACTTTGCAAGAAATCATGTGCCCTCCAAGAAATCATGCTCTGGCCACAACCCAGGACTGGCCATCTTGCCACATAGCACCTAGAATTCAACAGGGAGACAGAGGAAACAGGAACCAAGTTAATTGGCCAAACAGCCTCCAATCTTGATAGGATATGTCTTTGCAGTGAAAGGATTTGAATGCCAATAAAGTGAAGGCTTCAAAGCTGATATTCTAGATGTTCAAGGGCTGAAGCCCATGGCAGAAGCAGTGGAGGCAGCCCCAGTAATAATAAGCAGGTGGCAAAGTCAGCTCCATGCTGACCCTAGCCTTGTAAGGCATGGCCCAATGAGTTGCACTCTGCCCTCAGTGCCTTCCGACAAGTGCAACATGATTCGCTCCCCACTGAGCCCTGAAAAGGACTGTGGTATGCATCTGAAGTAAGCTCCTGTACAAGCACTCCTGGTCTTTGAAATCTATGAGACATATATAACTTACATCCCAAAGCTAATCTGTCTCCAAGGAAGTTCTGTCCTCATATCTAAGTAATGTGCCTTTCTTCATTCACAGCCATAGACTCCAAAGAGGCTGGGGAGTGGACAGCATAGCCTTAAGAGGGGACCTGCTAGCTCCACCCCCTCCCAGCCCACTGTGCAACCCCCAATCACACAGTGCTTGTGTGGTCTTCCTCGTGGGACCCCAGCAAAAGTGTCTTCTCCCCCAGGCATGTTGTACAGGGAAGGGAGAAACAGATTGTAGAATACTAGGATCTATTAATATGCTTCATGGCAAGACAAAAGAGAATCATATGTTGACTGTAGGATTTAATAATTATTTTATTTGGGGAAAGTAGCAGTGGAAGTATTTGAAATGACATCTATGATTTAGAGAAGTTTTTACTGTATAACTATACTAGAGACTGTGTTGAGAAAGCTGTAAACCATCTTTTTTAGATATTTGTAATGTATGTGTTAGTTTTTCTTCTTTCTTTTTCTGTAAATTATTATTTGGCAGATTTTTTTACCCTTTTGGTGTATGTAGTAGGTGGTTATATATATTTAGTTTTGTAGTTGTACAGTTTAAAATGTTTATCTTCAATAAAATAAAATAGGTTACCAGTTTTAGCAAACTTTGCATGTCTATACTCAGTAATTGCTAGTTTATCATACTCACACTCCTCCCTCACTCTGACCTGTAGTGATTTTCTCTTCTCCTCCTCTTTCTTCTCTTTCCTCCATTAGCCCATGGGTTTTATTACATATAAATAATTTGTAAATAAAAGTGTTTTATATGGTTTTACGAACAAGACCTAATTTATTTCTTTTTGTCTGCTAGACTTGGTGGTGATTCAGCTTCTGCCCTACCAATTTTCAATACTCTGCTCAAGTTATCCATTACTATCTCTCACATTTATCCCCAGTACCTGCAATGCAAAAAGTATGTATCATTGCTAACTAGGAACTGCAGCCTTCATTACAGTATTTATAGTAAAAATGATTTTGAGAGGAGCCAACTCACACCATTAAAAAAAATACTGATGCAAAGGGCCTGTAAGGTTTAGCTTTATTGCAAACATATTGTTCCTAAAGATCTTCATAATCTGTGTTAAAAGGGAGCAAGTGGGAATAGGCTTTTGCAAAACACCTCCTAGATATTATGTTGCTTCTGCAAAATCTATATAAGATCAGGTATCTGAATATGATATATACTGATGGCAATGTTAGTTCTCGTAGTGTTGATACTTGCAGGCTGAGCCCAATTTTAATTTCAGCTAGAGCAGAACCATTACAATCAATGGGATATGAATAAACTATAACTAACAGGTCTCATTCATTTCAATGAGTCTACTCTAGTTGGGATAAACAATTGGATGCAGGCCTAAGTAGCCAAAATGGTACCATCCATGCACCTGAGTTGTAAAAATATTAACATTGTTTTAGGGGGGAAAATTCAAAAGGGAAAGGCAAAATAATATGATGAGGACTGATCATACCCAGTGGGTATTAAAATGCCATCTTTTTTGGCATGCTGCTGGCAAAGCAGAAAGGAGCAAGAGAAATAGGATGGAACATCTGTTAGCACTAGCTGCTTATAGACACTCCAAGGACAAATTAACCCTGAAGCTGATTTTTTTCCTTTGGGTGTGATCCTCTGTTGTGGCAAGTCTTCACATTTTATTGTTGGTCCCAGCCGTATATAATGAATCATCTTGCCAACACCAAAATTATTCTTCTTCTATTTTTTTTGTCTTATTCTTTCAACTTTTCACTGAACAGTACAACCAGAAGACATTATTCTAGTCATTATTTTCTCTCCAGACAAGATTCGTGGAAGAACATGAAAACATTTTAGCAATTTTACCCACATAAGATTGTTATTTGGTTCCTCGTCAACTGGGAGCCGGATATTTAAATTAATTCTTTTGAAAGGCTTTGTTTGAGGTTGTGTGAGGCAATGTGAACCTTCACTTTGGATTGGCTCTTTCATTTCTGAAAGTTGTCATTTAATATTGCAGTTATCCGGTGATAAACATGTACATGTGCAAAATAAAAAATGCCCCTTGCCTTTTAGTAGCCTATTAACAGCAGAAATAAACCCGCTGTTGCATTTTAGAAAGAGTGTAACACTGAGAAAATATCAGATCACTTCCTTTTTAAGTGATCAATAATCAAGAAGATAATAAGAAGGAGGAAGCAACACCATATCAGGACAAATATCTTTTGTAAGTCAAAGGAGGTCTTTTGTTTTAGTATTTCTGTAATAGATAGCATAAAATGCCTCATTTATTTTTACTGGAATGCGCCATATTATTTGAAAGAACAAGGGCACTTAGTGTTATTAAAAGATATAACGTAATTGAACAATGGTTCTGAAGCTATATGGTTTATAGAATTTCTACCAGTACTGAATTTCAAACTTGCTGGGATAATTGTTATAGTCTTTACATGTATTTACACTTCCTATGAAAAAAGGAAGATGATACACCACTTGAAGAATGCTGTGTGAATTACCACATGGCTGTTTTGCCTTCCAGGGCAGAAGCAGAGACCTGGCTGTCATCTGCAATGGTAGAGCACCAGTATCTTCGTCCCAGAGACAGGCGTGGTTCATGCAGCCCCTGGGAGAGGTGGGAAACATCAGCCAATGTGTTTAAAACTTGGTTTGAATTCATTGGCTAGTGGGGATGCTTTAAGTACCCAGCTATAAGCTTCACTCAGGTTGGGTGGGAGAGTGTTTAAGTCCAGCTCCTTCTAACATTTAAGCAGTTATGTGTTGCTGTTTGCAGTCAGATTTGTATATGGGTTTGCCATCAATGTATTTATATTATCACTTTGTCACAACTTTTTGGGGGGACATGGACATGGATCCTGGATCAATTCCCAGCTTTTTGAGCATTGGTAGGAATGGAACTCAGGGTATGTGGGACAGAAATGGCCATGCCCAGTTGGGGACAGGTGCCTTTTCCTGCACCCGTTGGTGGCAAGGGGACCATGACAGAGTGCCCATCTGGGTGGATCCCATTTCTGTCCTGCTGGTGGTTCTTGCAGTGGGCCAGATGGTTGAGCTCATCAATCAACAGAGGGGTTGGTCAGTGTCTGGATCCAGACCCATATGTGTGCCAGCCATATCAGCAGCTGTAACCAATAATACTTGTGGACAACTTCTTCCGTTAACATTGGTCATTGATATATTATTTAAGCAAAGCAGGACTCACTCTTGGACACACAAACCTCTTATTGCTATCACAGTTTTGAAACACATTAATATTTGTTATAGGCCTTTTCTACACAGGGTTAAAAAACGGTGTAGAGCGACCTCTGACGGAGGTCGTCTACACTGTAACGTGGATTGGGGTGGACTACTTTTGTGTAGTTCCACACCCCAATCTGCGAAGGGGCGACCGGAAGTGGCGGCGCCGTGTGCTTTTTGAAAACCACTTGTCTTGTGGTTTTTAAAAAGCACGGACGTGCAGCCCCATCGCAGCGCCCAGTGTGGATTTGCAGGCACACGCAAGTGCGCACCTGCAGACCGGCCGGGGGGGGCGGGCTTCCGGCTGGCGAGTTTCTCCGGTTGGCAGAGATCCTCCAGCCGGAAGCCACCATTTTGGACTCCGCGGGACTCCGCGGGACGCCACCGCGTGTGGAGCAGAGAACTTGCACTGCTCCACGTTGCGACGGCTCCAGGTAAGCTCTGTTTTGGTGTGTTTGGGGGTGTGGCTTCCTCCGCGTGTGGAAAGGGACATAGATTTGCCTTTTGCTATAGCTTAGGGATATAATTCTATGCAGGTTAAATGCATTGAACTCAGTGGAGCTTACTTCTGAGTGGACTTAAATTGAATTACACTTAAAACATTTAACAGTGTTTCTATATTTATGTGTATACTATAGCAGCAGTGGAAATTTGTGACTACCTAGGTCCAGCTTGCAAAATAGAGTTGGAAAATGCTTGCTTGATGGAAGAATTTATGGAAACTGGTTCAAAAAGGAAATTTCTCTGACTCTCTCCTGTCAGTTATGCTTGGATATGGAAGGCATAGTAACACATGGATGAGTCAGAAATCATTTGATTTTGAGTTCATAATTTTTCTTCAGTGCGTAATGCTTCAGTGAGTTGAAGTCACTGAAACTGATGACACTACTGGGGAATCCAAAAGAAGTGAATGTTGAGAAATATTCAGTCTCATACATGGGAACAAGTCCCACTTAACACAATGACATGTACTTCCACTGCACACAAGATGGATTCTATACCCATACAGGATTGGCTGCTATCAGTATAGACAGCATGCTTGGTGGAAGCAAGGGAGTGGGCCTTCTCAGTGGCTACCCCAAGTTCTCCAGGGAGGCTAGGATGGCTTCCTTTTTGCTATCAGCAAGCTTTTAGGAACTAACTCCAATGGGCTTTTTATGGCACGCTGTTTGGCTTATTTTTAATGTCTGTCTTTTTAAATCAATTTTCAAATGGTTGTAATTCTGTAGATTGTTTAATTCAATTTTAAATATAAGTTTATTTTTATTGATGTTTTTATATGTACTTTTTTTTTTTTTTTTTGCTTAATTTTTGTAAGGTGCCTTGAATTGGGAAACAGGCAAGATAGAAGCATGCCCTCTAATATTTGGCATACAAAACCTGGGACACTTGTGGGCAGGCAACATTAGAGTGTTGTTAAGATGGCAAAAATGATAAATGAAGAAGGAAAGATAAGATCGTTGAGGCTATGGTATTTTCTTTTGCATGATACTACTGGAAAAGCAAGATTCTGCCCCTCTTCTTGTCCCTCTCCTTCTGAGTTAATTACGTACAAACTACTTTTGAACTCTGAAGTCATTTTGCAGGAATTGAAATAGGACAAAGGGGAAAGTGGAAGGAGGAATTAAAACAGGGACATTTTAAAAGCAGCTAAAAAAATGGGATGGAAGAGAAGTAATCAGGACTGTCTGTGCCAAATTGGGACAGTTGTAAAATATATTTCCTTATATAAAATTAAAACGAAATGCTTATTTTCAAGTTAACAAAAGGCACCTTTTTTTTCCTTTTAAATTTACTTTTATTTTAGGCTTGTTCCCTGACAGCTGTGCAATGCATATATCTTATGACACATACTTTCCAATATTCCACAAATGAAAACCAGCATATGTGTGACCAAGCAAGATCAGATGGAGGTCCAGATGGCAAAAGTTATTAATTCGAAGGAATATATAAACTAGGAGAGGCTGCATGAGTCTGCATTTACCTGACTGTAATAGGAGGGGAAGGGAGAGATCCAGCATGCTGTAGTGGCTTGGGTGTTGGACTAGGACTCTGGAGAACAAGGCCATTTCTTCACTACACTGTTATAGTGGTCTTATTCCACCTTCAACATTCTATGGAATTCCGGGGTTTGCATTTTAGGGAGGGGCATTTAGAATTCTCAGTCAGAGAGCTCTTTGGCCTCAGTGAGGTACAAATGCCAGAATTCCACAGGATGTTGAAAATGGAATAATAGCACTGTAACAGCAAAGGGTGGAAATGGCCCAAGGTCCAAAACCTCACTCAACCGTGGAAACTCACTGACCATGGAAAACCCCTCTGAATAAATCTTGCCAAGAAAACCCTGTGATAGGTTTGCTTTATGATTGTAATAAGTTGGAAATGACTTGAAGGCACACAACAACAACAACAACAACAACAACAACAACAACAACAACAACAACAACAGGAAGGAAAAGATTCCACCCCTCCTGTTGTTTCCCCACTGCAGAGTATGAACTACCCTTGCTCTTTTTTTTTCATTTATGTGTATCCCGCCTCTCCATATGGATCGAGGCGGCGAACAACTTACAAATAGCATGTATTTTGAAACATTTCTATACATGCCCCCAACAAGCTGGGTACTCATTTTACTGACCTGCGAAAGGGTGGAAGGCTGAGTCAACCTTGGAGCCCGGCAGGATCGAACTTACAACCTTTTGGCTTGCAGTACTGGCATTTAACCACTGCGCCACCAGGGCTTTGAACTTAGTTTGCAGCAATTGAAGTAAGCTGAGGACAAGAGGGGAAGAGAAAGGAGGAGAGAGAAACTGGGACATTTTTAAAACAGCTAAAGAGTGGAATGGCAAAGGATTAATTGGGACTGTCCCTGCCAAATCAGGACAGTTGGAAAGTATGTATAAAGTCTGGGTTCAATTCTCCTCCCATGACCTGGCAGGCTCCACCACCCCCTCCCAATGAAACTAGAAGTATCTGAAAATTCACTTCTTGTTTCAAACTCCCACGTGATGTTTCATTTTTTAAGGAATGAGGTACACATGAAGTGATTAGAGAGTAAAATATGATTCCTAGAGGCTTCCAGGAATATACTTCCTGTATTTTTCTGTTAATTTCTGGTGGTGGGGGGGAAATTTAGGAAGCTGCAAAATAGTGTGGGTTGCTGCCATGACTTGCCCATTCTTACTTTACATAGTAACAGAAGAAAGAGAGAGAGAGAGAGAGAGAGAGAGAGAAAGAAAGACCAAATCCCTGCATCATTACAAGACTTGTGTGTTGATCTGTCTTACACATTAAGTATTAATCTATTAAACAATGTTTAGCTATCTACCTTTTACTGAATCTACTGTCATATTTTGTTCAAAATGTAATTTTTTTCAATATTGCAAAAAAAAAAAAAAAAGCCCCTGTAACATAAGAACCTTTCTGGATATTGCAGCAAGTGTAGGAATGATGCTTTAAGTTGTATCATTGTTAGAAATACCATCTGTGATATATTCCTTTTTCATTAGCTCACCAGAATGAAAATAGCCGCCTCTTCCAAATTACCCTTAATTGTCAGGTTAAAATTTGCACTCAGTGATTCAGGAACAATTGCTAGATCTAATTAATCTTCCAATTAAAGCTTCTAACCCCCACTCATTACTTTGGTCTATAATCTTCCACACATTTACCTGGAAGTAAAATCTGTTGAACTTCAAAGGAAGTTCCATAAGAGTAGACATGGATATGCTTGCACTGTTAACCTAGTCAGTAGAAGGGAAATTATAAGGAGTTGTGTATTATGCATTTCAAAGGGTTTTCACAATTCTCTCACTTTTTATCTGTATACAAATGCAGCAGTAAGATTAAAATGGCACACCCTGTTTTCTGTTAGGACTCTGTGTAAAACTCACATAACCTTGAACAGTGAGCAAGTAATAGAAAATTTGCTATCAGCTTGCAAGGTTGTGATATAATAGGCAGCTTTTCTCATGTGTGGCAGGGATACCCCAAAGTTAAAATCTGTAGGATTAAATAGCCACATTCTGTATAAAAGCACAGTAGCTGGAGAGCTATTTATATAATCTCATATGTATACCCAGCTAGGATTTAAGCAGAACTCTGCTGATTTTAAGCCAGAATCCCTAATCCAATTCTTGATGCTGACTGTCCAAACTGTTATCATCAGAGAGAGGCATTAACCTTAATACACAGCCGTTGCCTAGATGGATTTCAAAAAGCCTTTGCAGCCTTCATGGTGCAAAAGTTCATTGACTAGACTTTTCCCCAGAATAGCATGCTTAGGATCATCAAGCCTATAACAAAGGCTAATTTTTATATTTGCCGTGCACTGGCCATAGCAAAATGTTAACTAAGAACATTACTAAATTCTGGATAAAACAAAACTGAATTATCACATTTTACTTATCCAATTAATTTGGGCAAACATATGCTTTCTTATGTATACGGAATGTCAAGGTCTATTATATTTGTTTATCAAAGATAACTTATTCTATCTTCCTGATAATATGTAATAATGTTTCCAACACAGTCTTTTATATATCTGCTTAGACATATGTCCCACAGACTTCCGTGGGCTCACTCCCAGTTTCATTGGTGTCTCGGTTGTTTTCAAGGTGCTGGTCTTGGGCCATTTCCGCACTAGCCTGTTATAGTGCTATTATTCTGCTTTCAACATCCTATAGACCTGGGTTTGCAGTTTAGGGAGGGGCCTTTGAGGCCCCTCCCTAAACTGCAAACCCCAGGATTCCAAAGGACTATAATAGCACTATTATTCCAAAGGACTATAATAGCACTATAACAGGCTAGTGCGGAAACGGCCTTGGTCTTTATAACATGGGTAGACCAAGCTTGGTGAAGACTGTATGTACTCCCCCATCATTTTAAAATGAAATGTTGAATTGGGTGTAAGTTGTCACTCCTCTAGGGCTCTAAATAATCTATGGAGACACTATGGAGACATAACGTTAGTACTGCCTGACTTCTACGCAGACTTACTTAAATTAGAGGTTGGCATTTGGGGATGTAAATCTTCACCTATTTTGTTTTCCTATACAAGCATAACATTTTTTGTATGTTTTCTCCCTGATTTTTATGCATTTTTGCACTTTTTGCCAAAAAGGGAGAGGGGGAGAGAAAGAGAAAGAGAAAGAAAGAAAGAAAGAAAGAAAGAAAGAAAGAAAGAAAGAAAGAAAGAAAGAAAGAAGTTTAAAAATTGCAAAAATAGGGGGGAAAATACAAGAAGTGTTATGTAAACTATTCCATTTTTTGTAAATGTAAAATACTCTTAACATCTCTGCTGGCTTCAAGATTCTGTTTTCAATACATCATCAATGTGTGTGTGTGTTGGCTGAATATGGAGAACACAGCCTGAAACTTATAGGTCAATCCAACTAGAGTAGACTCATTGAATCGATTGTTAAATAGTGCATCAACACATAGGTAAATTCAGTTTGTTCAATGAATGGAATCTAGTTGCGACTACTAATGGAATTCAAGCTAATGTCTTTTCAGTGGTAGTGCCATGGTTCTGATTCTCATCATTTGAATGTCTTCTGTCTTCATACTCTTATTATAAGATTTTAATACGTAATGGCTAATAATGTTTCTCCTTCCAGTTTTTAACAGCTTTACCAATGACTGATTGATTGACTGACTGGTGTTTCTGCTCCTAGTATATATAGGTTGTCCTGTTTGTTGCTCAATTTTTTTTTTCTGTTTTGGGGGTAGGGGTTCATTGTGAATATTGCTCTCTTATACTGCTATGCATCTTTTTTGTGTGTCCTAATCCTCTCCAAGCCACCATAGTTTAAGGCAAACTTTCCCAAACTGGTACCTTCTGGATACGTTGAACAACAGCTCTCAACACCTTCCTGGCTGGTGTGATGGGAAATGTACTCCAGTACATCAAGTTGAGACCAAGTTGGGGAAAGGTGGTATAAATACCATTTGACAAGGCCTTTAAATGGTTTTCCAGTTGACTTATGCAGGTTGTCATATTTATTCCCTTCACTCCTTATAATTTTGAAGGAGACACAAATGGATAGCAGACACCTGATTCTAATGGCAGTTTTGAAACAATTATATTTTATAATTTGAATTGCTGTGAACACTTTAAATATATAAAGAAAATGAATGGGTCATACTTTTCAGACAGGAGAGGTTTGTGACCCTATCTGACTTCTTCTGACTGCATTTCCTTTAAAAAAAAAACTTTTGACTGTTATACACATATATGTCTAAGTCTCATTTTGCATTATACAGAAGCATGCCTGTTTCCAATGATTCATGATTTTACAGATAAGTGTATTATCCTCTTTAGATTTTGACTTTTAAGCTGTCGTTTCTAGTCAAGCATCTTAACAAAAATGCTGAAAACAGAGGATTCATTTTATTTTGATATGTTGTTGTAGTTGTTGTTCATTTCCCTATTTTTAAACAGAGAGCTTTTTTAAAAAAAGAATGTACTTCACTGTTTCCTTTTAAAAAGGAGAGAGAAAGAAGAAAAGTAAAGCTAAAGTGTCACAAATAACTTAGGCTTCCACCAAATGAATCGTAAACTTTCTTGAGACTTCATTAGCTCACACCACATACAGTAGAAATGTAGTGCTCCTTTCTTTTCACCTAATACGCCCTGCAGCATGGTAGAATTACTAATGGCTTTTGCACAGCACAGAGTCAAGGTGAAATTATACCTGGAGAATACCTCCTGCCTCATCTGATGCGGGCACCAGCTGCTCTGCATTTCATCTCCGTCTACATGCGACAGGCTATAAAAGAACAACCACAGGGACTGTTGACATTGCGTGCGATGGCCAGCATGATTTATGCATTGTTGTGTTGAGTCAGGAAATCATGAACATCGAATTAATGCAATGTGCAAAGCTTGCCATATGACAGAAATCCTACCCTATGTCGACTCTTGTGCATGCTAAAATGAAATGTAGGCTAAAAGGAACTATAAAATTCTTTGTGTATGAAGGATAAGATGATATAGAATGTCATATACTGGAATATTAAGTTAATGGAGAAGTTAACTGGGAATTTAAGAACAAAGGAAAATAACTAAGACCTTGATTTTTATGCAACGTGGTATCAGTTTATTAGTTATGCAAATGAAATACCATGTTTTGCTCTCTTTGCTTTCCTGTCATGTTGAGTTTGAGAGGATGCTTTAGCATAACTCTTGTGGCTGTAACAGATGTGATATTTATATGGTCTGTGCAGCCCTTTGTGTTGGAATTCTAAGGGTGAGGTGTTGAGTTGTGCACCTGAAATTTTTAATCAAATAAATAATTGGTCAAGTTAACACGGGAATTATGTATATCATTCTGAACACCTAGACTCTTCTGATTTCAGAAATTAAGCAGTGTCAGTCCTGATTAGTACTTTGATGGAAGGTGACCACCAGAGGCTACAAAAGATCTTCAGGTAGGATTAGGAAGGAAGCCTGCACAAAACCTTAGAGAACACTACTGGTCCAAATTGACAGTGGACCGATGATCTGGCTATGTCCAGTGATCATGGTGATGCCACAGTAAATAAATATCCATTCAGATTTGATTACATACTGACATCTGTAAAAGCAAACAAAACTAATTTAAAGTTGAGAGAAATGGTTCTTGGATTGCTTGCATGAGTGAACTAAGCCAATCAAGAGCATGAAGTAGGGATAGACAGTTACATCAATCCATTTTATTTCCTCCCATATTTGAATTTTGTGAAATTGCGGTAAATTCTGATCAAAAAGAGATGGAAATAGCATCTATGCCTTTTCCTATTGGGAGAGGAAAGAAAGCACATTTAACACAAGGCTTGCAACGTTTTCATGTCTTTTTTCCCAGATCTCTGACATATTTTGCCAAAAGAGGCTTTGCATTTACATTACATAGCCACCATTCCTGTTGTGGTAAGAGAGCATCATATTTTACAACTGTATAGACAGCTGTGATCAGTAGATTGCAGCTCTGTGCATTATATCCTGCTTGTCTTCAAGACTGAATGGTTTCACTGTGTCCTTCTGCTTGAAAATCAAAGCTGATCTAGATGACAAAGGTACTACCATGGCACTATACATCAACACTGTTGTCCCATGGTCTGAGCAGGGCTTGGACTCATCCCACCACTTCATGATAAGTTCCCCTCTCCAACACTTGGACCACCAGTACTTTGACCGCCAGTACATAGCAAGCCATGATTACTAAATCAACATTATTGTTTACTGCAATGTAGTATCCAAGACTGATTGGTTGTGTCTCTTCGCTTAAGAAATAAAGTTGACCTAGAAGATGACAAACTTAAAGATCAGAGAATCCAGAGATAGTTTCCAAGGAAAGGAAGAAATAGATATTTATATCAGAATGTAAGACAAGGACAGACAAAAGTTCTGGGGACTGTTGGGTAGGAAGTCAAGGCTGCCATATCTTGCCTATGAGGGAGCTCTTAAGAACTCCACAGAAGGAAACATTTGCCAGCAGTGAGCTCTGTTATTCCTGAAGCCTTGTTACCTAGACATTTAGAGGAGGAAAAGTCCAGACAATATCAGCTGGTGGTTCCCATGTCAATAAAGAAGTAACTCTGTTCCAGATTCTACTCCAAAATGTTAAAGAAGCTATCCAAGGTTCTGAACCCTATCCACTAAAATAAGTTTCATCACCCTAAGCAACTCCTCTAAAGGTCAGACTAAAACCTAGAGTGAATTCACATCCCCATTGTCATACGGGCCACCAGACATTAGTGGTTCCAGCCATAGTGTATGCTTCACATGGAGAAGACACTAGGAGTCTCCACTTTAAAAAGTGGTGGGAGAAGTCTGGCCCTGGGGCAGTATGAGGCCCCAGTGCTGGCTTTGAGACCACCCTTTCTTTGGCCCCAAAAGTATGAACCGCCTCTACTGAAAATCTCCAAGAGGGACAAAACGTTTTTAAATAGATTGCAGATTTCATCTCTCTTGCATTATTGAACATCAAGAAATATATTATTTTTCAAAACTAGATGTAGACTTCTGGCCATTTCTGCTTTTGCCATTTTAAGGCATTTTTTTGCTGTCTTTGTCACCCTCGGAGGCTCCCAGGGACAGAAAATTTGATGCCTGGAACCGTTATTGTTTCCCCCTATACATTTAAAAGGATCACAGAGCAGTTGATATGAAAGGCCTCAGCCTGAGCCCCTCAAGAACTGCTGTCAGACAAAGTACACCAAAGCAGAGATGGACAAATACTCTGATGTTATATATGATAACTGTCCATGTTAAGCCTTCCTTGCCTCCCTCTTGCCATTATAATTACCTGTATTGACATTCTGCCTTTTCCCCAATACCAAGATTCAACTAATTGTAAGAAAGCAATGAGACTCAAACGCAATGAGATGGAATGCTGTATTTGAATTAACTAGGTAGTATTTGTTAATCATTAGGAATGTAATAGATACTTGCAAATTTCCTCATCTCATTGAAAATGTTGTTTAAATAGCCATTTTAAAATAATTTTAAATTAATTTGATTTAATAGGTGTTGGGGGGGGAAACCACCCACCATGAAATTTCCCACATTTTTTTTATTAAAATATATTAAAATATTACAAAAAGCAGAAAAAAATTATTAGTACAATACAGATTTTCTGTAAGTTTTTTACATTACTTACCAAATTTGTCAAATACATTCCATTTACCAGATATGTACACATCTCTTCTCC